>LPNX010894500.1:2226-219368 GCA_001517045.1 Pseudotsuga menziesii
TATCCGCGTATGTACGCGGTTATCTGGGAAAAAGTCGCGTATATCAATATTATAATGTTTTTTGGGGATGATCAAGGTAACATAAAAAGATATAAAGTGGTCCAAAGGGGTTAATGAGTCTGCAGCGGGACAAGGGAAGGCCATACAATGTGTGATTCACCTAGTGTGGTGAAATCTGCTATAACAACACCTAATCCTGCTGACCATCTTCGACTAAGAAGCATCCCATAAACTAGGGGAAAATCAACTACTACAACATCCATGAGAGTGGATACGTTTAAACAAGCAAACAAATATGCTTGAAGATTCTTGATCAATCCAAAAACATTGACAGGTCTCGAATCCATTCCACATACATTCTTATAAGGCCTAGTGATTTGCAGCCCCATGGCCTCCATGATACTTTTTGGAATCACATTCATGGCAGCTCCCGAATCAATCATACAATTGTGCAATAAGAGCTCATCAATGTGAAGAGTCAGATAGAAAATCTCATGCCCTCCATTCTTCCTTTGATAAAGCGCTGCCCTAATCTCAATTGGAGGATCTTCTTCCTCTCTAAGTGCAACATTCAAAGGTGGACTAGGAAGATATTCAACAATAATGTCACTTTGGCCGACTATGGAAATACTATCAAAGAATTCAATCACTTGATCCTTTACAAATGGAATCTTAATCAGCTTAGTCAGGGGAATGTTTTGTATGATCTTATCCAATTCCTTTTCAATGTTAATATTGAAATCATACTCAACAGAAATTTTATCCAATTGCTTCAATTCATTCTTCTTTTCTTCCAATCTCCGGTCAAGGAACGACAAAGATCGTTCCCTACCTTTCTCTCGTTTATAGATTTGGACTATAGGTTTGTTGATTTCATTTATTTTCTCTAAAGGAGGAACATGACATGCACTAGGGGAATCATCCTGAATATCATCCTCCATATAAAAAAAAACTCTACCAAAGGTTTCATCAAAGTCATCATTGAAATTAATCTTCTTTGGTGAATGCTCTTCTTCATTCTCTTCATGAGGATAATAGTCAAGATCATGTTGGACACAATGGCCACACTGAGTAGGGGGGTGAATTAGTGTGAGAGAAATTATAAACTTTTTACCTTCTTTTAATCAATCATAGTATATCAATCACCATGTCATCAATTGCATAATCAAATTCATCTTGAGTCATAAGCAAAATATCACATCAAAAGATACACAAGAATATATGAAATTTTGATATTTATTTATTCTACATGGAAGACGACAATCTTCTCGATCACAATCAACACCAACTGATGAAAAGAGAACCAACTATTAAAACATGACCCGACCTGGTTTTCTTAGCGCCTCCAACTAAGAAGGGTTTGAGGAGTCCAATCCTCAAGTGCAAGATTCTTCTTGAAAGCAATCATATGGATCTGCTGCACAACCAACCTCTACTCTGAACATCAATCTCTGCTCATCACTCTTCTGGTCAACATTGCTCATCAATCTCTGGTCAATCTGCTCATCACTGCTGCTCAACACTGCTACCCATCAATCTACTCATCATTGCTGCTCAACAGTACTGCTCATCATTACTACTCAAGTATCTCTGTACATCAACTTTGCTCATCATTGATGGTCATTCTTTTCTGCTCATTAATACTGCTGGTCAAGCTGGTCAATCTGCTCATGTACACATCATTGTACACCTCATCGTACACAATTACTGAACAAGTAATTCTGCTCTTCTTTCACTGAACATAAGGCATGCATCGTCATGCATCATCATCATAGGTATGCATCATCGTCATAGGGTATGAATCCTCCTCATCAAATATACATCATAATCATCTCAGTGTGCACCGTTTATGCATCATCAACATCAAGTATACATCATAGTGCATAGGAGAGCATCATCACACTATTGTATGCATGTACATGATATTGTATATGAGTGCATCATCATCATAGTGTACATGCATTATCATCATAAAGTGTATCATATCACAACATAAAGTTATGCAACATCATCATCATAAAGTGTATCATATCACAGCGTAAAGTTATGCAACATCATCATCATAAAGTGTATCATATCATAGCATAAAGTTATGCAACATCATCATCATAGCCTCCATAATGAATTCAAATATATATACCAATATAGAGGCTCACATAGTAAGATCAAAGATGAACTATATCCATGAGAGACATGTGCCATCACAAGAGAAACTCAGAAGAATGAACCATACCTTTCTGAAGATCACACGATGAAGAAACAATAGACAAACAAAAAGAAGCCCTATATCATGTCATCACATAGCCCTCATAACAAGCTTTCCAACGAGCCAAGGATTTTGTAATTCCGATTCTGCATGAGGAAGTTATGCCAATTTTAGTGAAGATGCCAAAACTTTCTCTATAAAAAAACAGACTGCTGCTCTGTTGCTGCGAAAAAAACCTCAGACCAATCTCCACGAATTCACTTCTCTACCTCCATCATTGACTGTTTTTGGATGTATTTATATGCACATTAAAGTGGACATGTTTCATGATGGCCGACTTGTCTTCAAAGGTATGAGTGGTAAGAATTTTAATTTTTAATTAAAAATTGTAATTTGAATTTTTAATTTGACTTTTAATTGTCACACAAACTTCTTACCACTTCAATGGTCAAACCTTACCAAAGAATTGTATATATTTTCTTTGCCATGTAGTAGGGTATCCACCACATAAGCCATATGTATGACCAAGGACTTCAAACTTCTTAGCACTTCAATGGTTAAACCTTACCAAAGAATTTCATGTATTTTATTTGCCTTATAATAGGGTGTCCACTACATAAGCCATATGTATGATCAATGATTTCAAACTTCTTACCACTTCAATGGTCAACTTTATGTATTTTTATTATTTTTCTTACCACCTCAATGTTCAACCTTATGTATTTTTATTAATTTTCTTTTAAAACATCATTCAAAGTCAACCACATCATTTAAAATTCAGGGAGTGTGTCCTCCACGTCTTCATAGGGTTGCATCAAGCCACTAGGGCTTTTAATGGCATGCCATGTGCAAGGTGCCATCATGGGATTCAAGCTTGTCACTAAATGGAACATCATCAATTCAATATGTGTTTGGGTGCCTTAACCACATAAAGTGCAAGCAATGGGCATCAAGGTCTTCACAAGGTTCCATGACTTCATTAAGTCACCAAAGACCACATCATCATGCCATCTAACCATGTAAAGTGCAAGTAGTGGGCTCCATGACCTTTGCAAGGGCATAAGGGTCTTCATTAGGGGTTCCAAGTCTTCATGGGCTTCTTCATCATACCAAGGACATGTTCATGGGTTCCTTAGCTTATCAAGGACCATATAAGATCATCATCACCGTACAAGAGCTCCATGACCCAACAAGGGTTACAAGATCATTACACCATCAATTGTGGGTCCAAGGACTCCTTCAAGTATTCTTCATGAAGCAAGAGGCTTCTTTGACATGCCAAGGGGCTTCATGGGCTTCTTCAACCACCTCAACCATACTAGGAGACTTCAAGGATCAAGATCCATCATGACATCATCTGTGGGGTTGCTAGGCCTTCTCCTGAGGTACTATGACACCATAAAAGCATGAATAACGATATAATGGGTCATTAATGCTTATCCAACCCATCTAGTGCTTCTCCATCATCCACAGGGGCTTTAAAACCATCTCCAGTGTCTTCAACATCTTCAACAAGATGGTGGATTCAAGATCCATCCTTGTGGGTACAGGGACCTTGTCAACTGGGTACAAGGTGCTTCAAGGCACGAACCCACTTTGTAAGAGATCCAAGGATAAAACCCACTTTGTAAAGGGTCCAAGGCACTGGAAGTGGTACTTGGTGGCATCAATGACAACTTGTGGGGCCACTACAAGTCCATGTTGGCATTAATGACAATCTCATCAACAATCTTCCCCTTTGTCATTGATGAAAACAACTCATGCTCCCCCTATGAGCATGCTCCCCTTTTGTCTTCATCTGTTCCCCTTTGGCATCAATGGCAAATGGTGTACACATACCTGTATCTGAAATCACTGATCACTGGTCATTGCTCCCCCTGTCAATATGCACGATCCTAGGACTTGTTTGTATGCTTTGTGTAGCCATCCTTTCTCCTTTGAGTTCATCCTCCAGCCTTATGAGGGCCAAGGTGTGCTAAGGTCTTTGAGAGACCTTAAGCTTGGATTTCTATATGGCAACCATCCTCCCTGCTCAGATCAACTTCTCCTATCTGTAACTTCTCGGTCTTCTTCATCCATACTTGCTTCTTTGCATCTGTCCTTTCAACATTTGTTCCTTCATTTGTACTGGCTTTCCTTGATGTGTTGTATGAGAACCTTCTCATGGGTTTCTTCTATGAACTCCAACATTCTTGAGCTTTGTGCCCAAGGCCACTACAACTATAACACCTCATTCCACGACAATGTGTAGCAATGTGACCAACATGGTTACATGTCCTACACCTGATCGAGTTGTTGGAACTTCCAACACTTCTTTGATCAACTTCATGTCTCCATGCCTGAGAGTGTCCTTGACTGTAGGCCTTTGTCTTCTGATCTTCAAATATTCTTGTTGTTGTGTATAAATGACTCCTCCTTGGTCGACTTCTTTGACTTGCACATTCTTGGGCTTTGAGACCAAACCCACTACATGTGTAGTATCTCCATGTGTGACATGTGGCAGAAATATGCCCAACTTCGTTACATGTCCAGCATCTGACTGAGTCATTGGGGCTTCCATCCCTTCTTCTTCCATAGAATCTACAATCCATAGCCTTATGACCAAAGTTAGAACAAAAATAACAATAACAATTGAATCCACTTTCATACCTGGGACTTTGAGTTGTTTCTTTTCTGAGCTTTCTTTGAGGAATATGCCTAACTCCGTGTTGCAATTTTGATCTTCTAAACTCCTTGTTGTCAAGTGCAGGAGCACGGGGAGAAGCTTTGGACATTGACGGACCTGCTTCTGGAGTCTTCGGAGACCAAGTGTCATCTTTAGTTTTTTCTTTATTTTTCTTGTAACCAAGACCTGTTTTGTCGAGTGGAGATCTCTGGCAATCCAAGATCTTATCTAAGACAACTGAACTGTCTTTGAACTTGACAAAAGCTTCATTTTTCTCACCTTTCTTCCTAAGACCAACTACCTCCATTTTCAACTTCTAGATTGTCTGCTCCTTTTCTTCCAGCCGAATCTTCAGGATTTCTTCTATCCTCTTGGCTTCCTCCAGTTGAGTCTTCAGATCATGATTGACCTCTCTAATTTCTTCAAAATCTTCAACATGCTCTTCTCGTGATCCCTTTTGATTTATCAATTCAGTCTTTAATTGTTCAACTTCAGCATCGTTGTCTTTCATTTTATCTCGCAACTCTTTGTCCTTGTTTTTGAGCTTCACAAGCAACACTTTCATTGTCATGGTTGTAACACCCCGTTTGCATTAAGCGTATATGATGTATATATTGTAATGGTTCATGGTGTGGAGCTATAGGAAAATGCCCCACCATTGATTGATGTATTATGTTTTGGCGATGCCAATGGTATTTTGTGCTATCCAGGCACGATATAATGTTGGACACCATGTACATATGCAAAATTAATTAAAAGACCCACAACCAGCTATATCGATGCAACAAAAATGAAAAGGGCATGATTTCCTAAGGTTAAGGGGGGGGGAATGTCTAACCCTTGGGAGCCATTGGGGAACAACCAAGTGTCAATTGATAAACCCATCTAGATGTCAAACATCTTGTTTGTCTTACTCACCCTTTTTCCTTTGTCTCATCCACCAACCGTTTTAATTCTGCAGGAGTTGATTGGGTAGTTATTACACTTGGGAGAACGTGTGCATGGGCAGTCGTGTGGTTGGTAGTACTATTAGTCCTTTGACCACACGCATACTCCACCAAGGGAGGTCATTCCACACTCAGGGAGGCACTCATTTTTCCTCACACAGACATACATTCGTGACGGTTCTTCTTCCCCAATTTTGCTGTGTAGTTTCTCTTCACGTTGTGGGGCTGTGTAGGTGAATCCACCTTCATGCAGGTCGTATCCTTCCCCTCACGCAGTTGAGAGGTCGCTGTTGGCTTCCCCATGAATTTTGGGTGCTTGTAGGTTTGTTGTTGATCCGTTTTGGCCACGTTAGGGCCATAAACGACTCTAGAGTCGAATTGCTCAGTTTGAGCTGTGTATTACCCAATTGTCGTTCCAGTTTTTCTCGGTGATGTTTCCTTTCAATCCTAGAGTTGTTGTTTTGCTGTGTGGGCACAATGGTTGGTCTTTGGACTGTTTGGGACTGGAAATGGAGCCTGAGTATGCTTGATAAACCTAGTGTGTACAGGAGCTTCACAGACAGAGCTAGAGGGCTGGCTTTCTTCTCTACACTCCCTGAATAGAACTGGAAGGGAAGTCATGGCCAGAGGGACTGCGTAGCAGAGAAGGGGATGATTCCTTGTGTTGGGTGTGTGTGGATGTCTTAGAAGTCAGGCTAGCTTTGGTGTCGATGTCCTTAGCTCTTCAGTGAGCCCACTAGCTTCGCAACTAGCGTTTCTAGCTCCTGATAGCCTAGTAAACCCAACATTGTTGGTTTGGCTATGTATTGTTGTGTAACCTTGGCTTGATAAAGCTTACTGTGTTGGATTGGTTGAGTTGTGTATCCTTGGGTATGTGTGAGCCTGCTAGTTTCCCCTTACTCCTTGTGGAATCATGCCCAGCTCGGGGGTGGCAGTGTCGCTGAGAGATTGATGAGCACATTGGCCTATGGTTGGGTGGAACGTTGTAACGACGTAGCTGGTTGCGGGACGACCTTTCCTGAAGATAAGTATTATTGTGCTTAAATCCTTGCAATTGTATTATTTTATGAATGAACATGATGAATGCTTATATGCTGCAAATGTATGATGACATGTATTTGCTTCCTCTGTATGTTTACGTGAATTAGATATCTGCATATGTATATTGTATCTTGCATCTCTGTATGATTTTATCAGCATGCATTTTATATGACCTTCATGTTTATGTTCATGGGGCATGGTTTTTCCCGAGTGCTTAGTTAGCATGTCCAGTCGTGTCCTCTTCGCCGGTCGGAGGGTTGGGGATGTGAAAATGGTCTTATGCTGATATTCATTCAAAGAGTCAATATTTTCTTTTTGAACTTCGTGAAGTCACTTTGGTTCAGATTTACCGTGTTCAGAAACCAATTGGCTCTGAGATCAATATTCAACAATATGAGATGTATCTCATGTGCAACCTTTGATAGCCCTTCATCATCATCTGCAAGAACCTTCTCAATTTGATCACACAAGCTATCATTACAATCACAAGAGTTCATACCTTTACTCGAGTCCTCTTCTTTCTTCCCTTCTTCTTGATTGATCTCTTTTGGGGGCTTGTCTTCTGATTCCTGATATGTCTTTTTGGGTTCTTGTCTTGCCTTTTGATACTCGCTTTCCAACTTGAACCATAGATCTTTGGCTGAAGTGTACTCCCCGACATTTTCTTTCACTGAACTAGGAAGTCCATCCATGAGGAACTTCAAGGCTGTAGCATTATCCTTCTTTTCTTCCTTTTGTGCAGCTGCCTTTCCCTTCTTGTTTGATGGAGCGGGTGGATTGATCTCAATATCCCAAACACCAAACTTCTTCAGATATGCCTTCATTTTGCTCCTCCAATCGAAATAGTCTGTAACATCAAGTACAGGTACGTCATTGCTTGATGACTCTGATTTTTCTTCCATTGTGTATCCACTGATCTCCTTTAAGCTTGCTAGGCTTGTGACGAAGGCCTGCTCTGATACCAATTGTTGGACACAATGGCCACAGTGAGAGGGGGGGGTGAATCAATGTGAGAGAAATTATAAAATTTTGATTGTCTTTTAATCAATCATAGTTTATCAATCATTATGTCATCAATTGCATAATCAAATTCATCATGAGTCATAAGCACAACATCACATCAAAAGATACACAAGAATATATGGAATTTTGATCTTGATTTATTCTACATGGAAGACAACAATCTTATCGATTACAATCAACACCAACTAATGAAAAGAGCACCAACTCTCATAATAGGACCCAACCTGATTTTCTTAGCTCCAACTAAGAAGGGTTTGAGGAGTCTAATCCTCAAGTGCAAGATTATTCTTGAAAGCAATCATAGGGCTCTGGTGCAAAACCAACCTCTGCTCTGCACATCAATCTCTGCTCAGTACTCTTCTGATCAACACTGCTCATCAATCTTTGATCAATCTGTTCATCACTACTGCTCAACACTGCTCATCAATCCCTGGTCAATCTGCTCATCACTGCTACTCATCACAGATGCTCATCACTGCTGCTCATCAATCTTTGGTCAATATGCTCATCAATGCTGCTCATCACAATTGCTCATCATTGTTTCTCATCACTGCTGCTCAAGTATCTTTGTACATCAACTTTGCTCATCACCGTTGGTCATTCTTTCTGCTCATTAATACTGCTGGTAAAGCTGGTCAATCTGCTCATGTACACACCATTGTACATCTCATCATACACAATTACTGAACAAGTAATTCTACTCTTCTTTCACTGAACATAAGGCATGCATCGGCATGTATCATCATCATAGGTATACATCATTGTCATAGGGTATGAATCCTCATCATCAAATATAAATCATCATCATCTCAGTGTGCACCGTTTATGCATCATCAACATCAAGTATACATCATAGTGCATATGAGAGCATCATCACACTATGGTATGCATGTACATGATATTGTATAGGAGTGCATCAAAACCATAGAGTGTACATGCATTATCATCATAAAGTGTATCATATCATAGAATAAAGTTATGCAACATTATCATCATAGCCTCCATAATGAATTCAAATATATATACCAATTTAGAGGCTCACATACTAAGATTAAAGATGAACTCTATCCATGAGAGACATGTGTCATCACAAGAGAAACTCAGAAGAATGAACCATACCTTTATGAAGATCACAAGATGAATAAACAGTATAGAAACCAAAATAAGCGCTATATCATGTCATCACACAGCCCTCGTAACAAGCTTTCCAACGAGCCAAGAATTTTGTAATTCTGATTTCGTATGAGAACGTTATGCCAATTTTAGTGAAGACGCCAAAACTTTCTTTGTAAAAACAAACTGCTTCTCTGCTACTGCAAAAAAAACCTCAGACCAATCTCCATGAATTCACTTCTCTACCTCCATCATTGAATGTTTTTTGATGTGCTTATATACACATTAAAGTGGACATGTTTCATGCTAGCTGACTTGTCTTCAAAGGTAAGAGGTAAGAATTTTAATTTTTAATTAAAAATTGTAATTTGAAGTTTTAATTTGACTGTTAATTGTCACACAAACTTCTTACCACTTCAATGGTCAAACCTTACCAAAGAATTGTATGCATTTTCTTTTCCATATAGTAGGGTGTCCACCACATAAGCCATATGTATGACCAATGACTTCAAACTTCTTACCACTTTAATGGTTAAACCTTACCAAAGAATTGCATGTATTTTATTTGCCATATAATAGGGTGTCCACCACCTAAGCCATATGTATGACCAATGATTTTAAACTTCTTACCACTTCAATAGTCAACCTTATGTATTTTTATTATTTTTCTTACCACCTCAATTGTCAACCTTATGTATTTTTATTAATTTTCTTTTAAAACATCCTTCAAAGTCAACCACATCATTTAAAATTCATGGGAGTGTGTCCTCCACATCTTCATAGGGTTGCATCAAGCCACTAGGGCTTTTAATGGCATGCCATGTGCAAGGTGCCATCATGAGCTTCAAGCTTGTCACTAAATGGACCATCATCAATCCAATATGTGTTTGGGTGCTTTAAACACATCAAGTGTAAGCAATGGGCATCAAGGTCTTCACAAGGTTCCATGACTTCATTAAGTCACCAAAGACCACATCATCATGCTATCTAACCATGTAAAGTGCAAGTAGTGGGATCCATGACCTTTGAAAGGAAATATGAGTCTTCATTAGGGGTTCCAAGTCTTCATGGGCTTCTTCATCATACCAAGGATATGTTCATGGGTATGTTAGCCTATCAAGGACCATACAAGGTCATCATCATCATACACGAGCTCCATGAACCAACAAGGGTTGCAAGATCATTACACAATCAAGTGTGGGTCGAAGGACTCCTTCAAGTCTTCTTCATGAAGCAAGAGGCTTATTTGACATGCCAAGGGGCTTCATGGGCTTTTTCAACCACCTCAACCATACCAGGAGACTTCAAGGATCAAGATCCATCATGACATCATCTATGGGGTTGCTAGGCCTTCTCCTAAGGTACCATGACACCATTAGAGAAGGAATGACCACATAATGGGTCATTAATGCTTTTCCAACCCATCTAGGGATTCTCCATCATCTACAAGGGCTTCAACACCATATCCAGGATCTTCAGCATCTTCAACAAGGTGGTGGCTTTAATATCCATCCTTGTGGGTACAGGGACCTTGTCAACTAGGCACAAGGTGCTTCAAGGCACAAACCCACTCTGTAAGGGATCCAAGGCTAAAACCCACTTTGTAAGGGGTCCAAGGCACTGGAAGTGGGACTTGGTGGCATCAATGACAACCTGTGGGGCCAGTACATGTCCATGTTGGAACCAATGACAATTTCATCAACAAATCCTCTTTCTGTTGCTCTCTACTCCAGTTAACTTTGTTGGGATCAGGTGGTGCTTGATTCAAGGGGTTCTTTCTTATGTCATCATTCATGGGTCTCTTTTGAGGGTTCCAATAAGGTTTAGTCCCATATTGGTTCCTATACTTATCAAATTCCCTACCCCTAGTCAGGTCCCTTGTGATCAGAGCCAAATTCTTGACCATCTATTGCATGTTTTTCAACATATCAACTGGTTCCTTAGATGGTTCTTTCAATTTCTTAGTTCGTGACTCCGTTTTAGATGAAAATGGACCATAGGAGTCAAATAAGTTTTGCTTACCCATAGACACAACATTTGCTTCAGCTTTTCTTGCATTGTCTTGGGCATGCTTAAGGTCAGTGGGGTTCTTTTTTTTTTCAAATGATAACCAAGCCATCCATCAAATGCGTTTAGATAATGGATTAGGAGTGTTTGGTCTTTAGGTTTGATATTGTCAGGTACACTTGCTACAATCTTGTCAAACCTAAGGTTAAACTCTTGAACAGTTTCATTTTCCTTCTTTCTGATTTCGAAAAGTTGGTTTAGAAGGAATCTACCATCTAGATTTGCTAATCATTGACCCTTTAAAATAGTGACAAAAGAGTCATAACCCCCTATTGATGAAGTAGGCAGCTTATCAAACCATCTATTGGCCTCACCTTCTAATGAAAAAAAAGGCTCCTCATGTACACATCCTCCTCCTCAGCACCATAAGCTTCCATTTGTGAACACACGACATCTATATGGTCTTCGATGGTGGTTGCACAATTACCGGAGAATTTAGGAATGCTTTCAAAATATTTATCTAGCATATCATGGGGCATCTTAGCTATTTGGGATAAGTCAAAAGGAGAAGCCTTGACCTTATTGCCAAAGGCTTGGGGTTGATTTGTGTTTGCAATTGTGTGAGCCATTGAAATAGGTTGTGAGACTGGAATAGAAGAAGAGACTTGATTAGATAAAGGATCTGGGTTCGCAGGTGCAAGAGTAGTAGGAGAACTTGGAAAATGAGTAGGAGATTGTTGCTGCTTCAACCACTCCCCCAAAATTTTTATGATTTTAGGGACCCTCCTTAGAATTTTAAGTTTTTAGCCTTTCTTAGACTAGTACTACTCCTTGATTTTTCTTTCCATCACTTTGTTTTTATTTGAACAAGTCTGAAAAGTTTTTTTCCACTAAGTTAAAACCCAACTTTTTCTTCTGATATGTCAGATGAACTCATTGAGTTGAGGCGACATGTCGGAAGAACTCAGTCTTTCCATCCAATGCTTTCTAGCCGACTTTTTCCCACAACATAAGTCTTTATTGGAACTTTCTGGCGAGTTTCGGCCGACAACATCAGTGAAACTAAAACTTTAGTGCCGATGTTATCGGAAGAACTCAGCTTTTACGCCCGACACTTCTTGAATTGAGTCCTTATCGGAAAGTTTGTCTGCTGACAGTGTCGGCTAAACTCAGGATTTGGAGCTGAAACTACCGACGAAAAGTCACCATTTCTTGTCGATGCTTGTAGTCGAAGGTTTTTTTCGGACGATCCCAACAGGTTTTGCCGATGGTGTCGGCAGAAATTCAGTTTTTGCAGCTGATGCGTTCGATAGAACTTAGAATTTTTGGTCAACGTCTTTTCTTCGGAGCTCTTTTGGGAGTGTTTTTGACGTTCTTTTTTGGCAGCTTTTGACAAGTGCTTGCCGATGTTGTCGGCGAAACTTCGTGTTTCAAGCGGACACTGTCATGGATAACTTGTTTTTTCATGTCGGTTCGTAGAAAGTTTTCGATGGGTTTAGGCACCAAAACACCATTTTGTCCGTGCGGTATTTATTACCCAACCACCATATTTATTGATGTTTCAATATTTTTTATATATATGCCCGAGAAAGTTTTACGGACTGTTACCATTTCTCCATTTTAGATGCATCTAGTCATTTATCGACACTTGGAGCTTGCAAATTGTTGCACCAAAGCCCCGTACCCTCGCCAGCATTTTCCAGGTAGGCCTAAAACCTTGTCTTGTTCTTATTTTGTCTTAAAAGGCTTGAAAGAACTTTCTTTCGGGGATTTAGGGTTGTGGTGATAGGGTTTCCGTTGTCACTGTCTACGACCGTGGTTTTAAAAGGCCAAACCAGCCTTAGAGTTTTGTTATGACCAACCAACCACCAAAAGTTCCCCGAGTCTAGCCACAATAGAGCCTTTGGCATTGCTGAGGTTTTTCCTGGCCTGCTAGCCCAGCCTTGATCGATTTTATCTCCACCTTCGTTGATCTGTTTAAGCTTGTCTGTCAAGCCGTAGGCATGGGTCTGTCAAACTTATGGGGTTTTGTTGATAGAGTTACATCAGGTCGAGTGTTTCACTGACTGCGCCTTGTTTGGTTTTCTTTTATGTGTGGCAATACGGGAACACTTAATGGGTTCGCACTTAGTGGACTGCTGTGCTTTGAAGTTTGGCCTAGGGTTTTTCTTTTTAGGCAGTATGTTTTTCCTTGTGGCCGACACTATGGTTTAAGAGGCTTTGATGGGTTTCTCCGGTTCAAGCTAGGGTTTCAGTTTCCCATTAGATGCTCTTGGCTTTGAGTCTTAAAACATCTACCACAATTACTGGTTGTTTTCTTACCCTGGAAGAGAATCCATGAGGATATTTCTCTTTGTTTTAAGGTTTTAAAGATTAATGGACAAAGATTGCAAAAAATCTAAAGAAAAAATAGTTAGCCTAAACAGTTAGAACCAGTGGTAAAACTCCCAAAACAACACCTGCACCTGTAATGTTGATTTCATTTCAAGTTTTGACCTAATATATACCCTGGTTGTAAGTGTAAAATGTCTGCACAGCATGTGAGAGTGATTTCTCTACATCACATAGTTAATTTTGATTGGCCATGTATGAACTGGTAAATTCACCTTTGTGAACATTGATTGAAATCTTACCTTTTGAAAGAAATCACGATCTGTTATCTGAGCTTTTCACTAATATCTTGCAATCTTAACATTGATATCTTAGCCTATCATTTTAGTTATTTATTGCATGTTAATAAGAATGCATGTTTCTCTCGCTAAGAAATTTTTTGTTGTGGTGATGCTGCAGTTTTATTCTTCGCATCACAACATGCCAAAGAAAGGTGGAAAGAAGGACTCAGACTTGGAAGTTTTGCCCAGAATGGAGATCATTTATGAAGACAAGAAAGCTGTCACAGAAGTCGAGCGGGAGTTTAAATGGGGACAGATATATCATATGATCAAGGACCAAAATGTCCCGGATGCAGGCCTAGAAGATATACCTTTGTATGTAAACATAAGAAATTCGGGTATCACAAAAGAAACCACGCGCTCTGAGCTCTCCCCTTGTGCCGAGGTAATCGGGTGGATCGTACCTCAAGCAGATCCGTCCACTATGATCATTTCAAACGCAGAAGGACAAGCCTTTGCTTCCTTCACCCTTGCATATATAACCAAGGCTTGCAAACTATCAACTCCCCAGACTCCGACGACTAATGAATGGGTGAAAAATGTAAATTTAGATGTCTTTGATTGTGAGAAGCGGATGATGATAGCATGGAAGCAACTTTTCCAGAAAGCCACTGGTGAGTACGAAACTGCTGGCTTACGCACCCCCTATAGGATCATAGCCCTGATGCTAAATAGAATCTTTGGATGGGAAAATGGGAATTCTACAAAATGTGTTGGATCCCGTTGATATACCATGTGGCTATGCAGGGCACTATTTTTAACTAGGCATATATTGTAGAAAACAACTTGTCGTCATGTATAACAGCTGCACAAGGGGGCCTGACTCAAAGAAAGTCATAATTTTACATGGGATATTATTTGATTGATTGTATCCTATGTTTGCACCAATTTCCAAAGCTCAATTGTGATTGGGATCATACCAAGACTCCTGTGTATGCCGCATATCAGATTCGATGGGCTCACAAATACGCAAGTCACTACAAGTTGATATGTGAGGAGTTCCTGATGCCTCTATATGAGCTTATCTTTGTCAAGGAACCCGAGTGTTTGTCAGAAGGAGCCATGGAGGTCATATGTGCATACGGGGACTATTATTTCTCCAAGGAGGGCACCTATCTAAGGATGTACGTGGGATCCTGAGCTCCATCATTGTTGTCGAGATACGCCACGGACTATGTAGTCCATAAGGAGGCAGTGGGACAATTGTTTATAGATGGTTTTAGAAATTTCTTATTTGACATGAAGAAAGCAGTCTTCCAACCATTTCCATTTTGCATTGGTAGCTATAAATTCACAAATGTAAAAAGTGCACTAGAGTTTGTGAAGGATCGAGGAGGTTTCCACTTCGGGGAAAAGAGTTTATGCAGGAACGATGCTTATGACAAGGTTGCAAAACATTGTGTGTTTGTAGGAGTAATTTTTGAACACTCCCATCATTGGGACAAAGATGAGGAGGTATACAGAAATGCGTGCAACATGGCTATCTTGAATAAGTGGTTCAAAAAGAAGATCACAACAATAGGAGGCAAAGGTAGTGACAACACCACATAACAACAAAAACAACAAGAAGAAGCTGCTAAGAAACGAGAAGAGGATTCCTGAAATCTAGTGGAAGAAGATGGAAAACTACTACTTGAGGAGGCCCAAAGGAAAAAGGCAGAAGAAGAACGACTTCGACAGGAAGAGGAAGAAAGGCTACAAAGAGAATCAGAAGAAAGATTACGGAAAGAAGTAGAGAAAGCAGCTGAAGAGTTGAAAAGGAAGGAACAAGAAGACAAAGACAAAGAAAGTTTGGAGCAGGACATGGCCCAAGATAATCCACCAGTTCCTCCCACTACATCAAGTGACACAATGCTACGAGGCCACCTCCCTCTTGCAGAGTTGGGATTGGTGCCTTTCACTCCGTCCAACCATCATGTAGTGGCATGCTTGGATACGATATTCTTCGAACCGAAGAAAAAATCCATTGTTCGGAGATCAGAAAAGAGATTAAAGGTTGGTACCCAACTTGATGTAGTCATGGTGACTAAGAAAACCGTCATGCAAGGCACCAACCAAGATCCCATATTTCTAGCATCAGTAAACATTGCATTTGCTCAAGCTAATGCTGATAACGTTAGAAAATTGGTAGAAGATGTTGAACACTATAAAGAAAGAATGCTTAAGATGAAGAAAACTTTGGTTAAATAAAGAGAAGAAGGACGAGAGTTAAAGAGAAAGCATGGGGTAGCTTTTTCGGAATTTGAAAGGCTCCAAAAGGCTTATCAAGCTTTAGAATTGGAAAAGGATGCACTGGAGATTTCAGTTACAATCATGGAAGGGGAGAAGAAAGATATTGAAGATAAAGTTGTGGAGTTAGAGGCACATAAATCTACAATAAACAAACAAGCAGAGGAGCTGAGAACTCGGGCGAAAGAGTTGGAGGTATAGAACAGAGCACTGGAGACTTAACTTAAGACTTCCATTGAAAGATAGCGTGATATTACTCCCGTTTGTGATCAATCTTGCCTAATCTGGAGGAACATGCATCAAGTACAATTAAAACTCGTAGACGAAATATATAAGATCAAGCAGGCAGAGGTGAGGTTGAGAGAAATTTCAGCTGCATCGATTGATTCAAAGAAGGGCTATTAAAAGTTGCGGAGAAGGTTCAAGGACAACTGACTTGGATAGAAGATAATGCAACATTTCCTAAGTACGTACCGCAAAAGACAACAGAAGGATTGGGAATAGAATTAGAACTCCTATATTTCTGCAGCAAATCCACTTTGAAATTGACCACTGGGGTCGAAAAGACTTTAGAAATATACACAGATTTCTACAATAAAATGCGCATAGCGCATAATAAATTCCAGACCTCTTCATCGACAAATATCAAGGAGTTTCCAGACAAAGATGAACATCTGAATTATCTCCAGGATATATTGCATGAGGATGAACTAAGCATACAAAAATTGAAGGAATCATTGAAGTAGCGGTAAAAAACTGGATTGCACAGGCCTCGATTGGTAATTACCTCTTGAAAGACCTGTACAGGGTAACCCCACCCAAAATGGCAGAAATAAAATCACAATTGGCTGTGCACGAAGTGACTGTCAGATCACTGGAGCTTGCAGGCTACAAAACTATTGTTGAAGAAGCTAATGCATGGGGTGAATTCATTGAAAGACCAGCTGCCCCCTCTTGAGATTTTGTCTTATCTACATTTGGGACTTATGTAATTTATTTTATTTTATTTTCATTTTCTTAGTGCAAGACACTAGAGGGCAAATTTTGGAAGTCGAGAAGTTTGGGAAGTCCAAAAGGCTAGGGTAGTCAAAGAGTCATTTGTAAAAGTGTATAAATAGGAGTAGAGGATAGATTAGAAGAGGACTTTTCACTAGCACATACATGCTGAGTTATTTGTATGAAGAATTACTTTTTCTATGAATAAAGAAGAACCAATTTTGCTGGGGGAAGGGCTGTACAAGTTTTCACATGGATTGTGTGGATTGCTAATGCTGAACTACTTCTTATTTAGCTGCTATGCAACTCTGAGATCGTTCTAACTAATTATTTCTACAATGATGAATGATTTTACTTTCTATTAGAAACCTTGGGCATATATTGAGTAATGAATGTTTTACTATTACAAAGCTATCTTTGTTTATTTTTCTGCTGTAACTATGTATGTGAAATTTGAACAACTACCTGTAGGATTCAATATGCAACATTACAGTACGTTACTCTTCTCTATTTAAATTCTTCTCCCCTTGGGGATATGCTAGATTAGTTTAGAATAGACTAGTATAATTTAGAGTTGCTTAATTTAGAAGTGAATTAGGAGCAAAAGTGGTAAGATGAAAGGTAAGAACCTGCACATCTCTAGTGAGGTTCTTGTTCATCGGTCACTTGCATTTAGTTTATGCACTTTCATTTCATCCTTAAAACATAAAATCACATAAACGGTGGACCGGGCCGCAATCGGTAAAACAAACTTAAACACTTTAATTCTACGGTAGTCGTGCCGCTAACCAGACGGATTCCCCACACCAAATGGTGAACAATCTAGTTGGGATCACTTACTAGGGAGAATCCCTACTGTCGGTACCTGGGAATTTTCCAGGCATCAACAGAGACCCAGTAGAATTAGCAATTTTCCAAAAGAAAGTTGTGGATTGTGCTTTTGGATCTTTACGACCTAAGTTCCTTTTATAAGTAATTGAGATTTCTTCTACTAAATTAGATCGACTTCTGAGATCATAAGGATGTGTGTGGGATCGCTCCTCAGAGGAGTCACTTTGTGGAGTCACCAGGTGAGATACTAAATGAATTCACCGAAAGATATGTCGTTGGGGAAGTATGATGCAAGAAAGAGACAAGTGAATGCAAAATTAGTCACAAGGGAAATCATTCACTTAACTTAATATAGATGCGATATGATTCAGAAGATAAGAGTGAAGGTACTATTCGCAAACACCAGGGGTAAGCCTCTACCTCCACGCAACGACGCCAAAAGATGTTATCACACAAAGTGTAGCTACCTACTTGAGATATCCTACCTGGGAAGGTAGAGGTAAGGTAACTAATTGGTGATACCGCAAGGGCCTCACCCACTATGGGTAAAGGGTAGTTGTCACACTGGACAAGATCTTGTCACTTTAGATCAATCCAGAGAATGATTAACGGGGAGACCCTACCAGCCTAAGAGGGCTAGCGCACCTACTCAAAACGCTCCTAGGGCTTAGCAATGGATAAAAGAGGAGGGGTAATGAGTGGATAAAACTAGATCTATGGAACAAGTGTGGTATAAAAGTTAGGGCCGAATTGGGGAGGCTTAGTAAAGATAGGAAATAACCCAACTTGGTTGAGATTGTACCACAAAGAGTTTAAATAATTAGATCTAGTGAGATCTATCCAAACATAAGAAAACCCTAATGGGACCCACCTAGGGTGTTTCGCAAAAGTGGACAAAGTGGATCCGAAAGAGTAGATCAAGGGATCAGATGACTAGATCAAGGTGCTTGAGGATTGGATCTATGGTTTTAAGGTGGGTTCAAGCATACCCATTTGACAGATCTAAAGGAATGGCCACCCATCCAAGGAGGGCGCCCCCACCTAGAATGACTAGTGTTAGATCCTACAGAAAATGGAGTCCGATTTCTGTGAAACTTGAGATCTAGGGTGTATTCATTAATCTCCAAGTGGGTTTTGATGGCCATCATAAAAAATCACCGAATCTATAAGATCTACAAAACTAGGGTTTTGAATGGACAAATGGATAAAAATATTGAAAAACAATACTAACCTTGCAGATCGTACCTGAAAATACTTGTGTCCCCCTTGAATGTTGATGATCCTTCCACTTGGTTACAATTTCTAGAAAGTTCCGACATAAAATAGAAGAAAAACGCTCAATGAAGGAACTATGCCTCCTCTCCTCCATTTGCAAAATCAAACTACAAATGAGATTTGTTCGCGGATGAAAAAGATAAGCTACGTACTTCATCTACGAATAAATATCCAATGCACGACAATAGCAATTGAAAACTCCATGAAGACGAAACAATTTTCTTAGAAGACGATGCAAGATGCCTTAGCAATCTCCTCCAACTAATTCGATACCCTGCAAAAGATCAATACGACCTTCTAGAAAAATATTTGTTTGCATGCAACATTTACTAAAATGTCCAAGCAAGAGGCATAACAATCACATCCAAGTATATTCACAAAGCTTCCAATAGTTTCTGCAAAATATTTCTTGTATTCAATATTTTCAGAGCCAAAAGTCCCTTTTACAAATGAGAGAGCCTCTCAATATATAGATCTCTCAAGTACATAAATGTTAGATCCAAAGAGATCAAGGGTCAAGATCATAAGATAAAATCATCCGAAATCTACGACTAATATTAGCTGGATACCTCTCACATATATCAACCCACTAAAAGAAGGGGGCGCAACACTAGAAATGCCCGATGAGGGGTAACACCACATAAAATATGACTAATAACCACAATGTAACACATGGTGGGGCTAGGATGTTATGTTATCCTTCAGTAGCATGGCCCCATGGCACAACAAAAAGGTGTGGTGACAAATAATATAAAGGAGTGATAAAAATCACTAGGGTATTTCCCTCAAAATACATCAAAACACCCTCAAACTGCATAAATCAAGGATGTGTGAACCCCAAGTGTTGGAATATATTAAACCCACTCAATACTTAGGATAAAATAATTAATCATTACTTGATTAATTATCTACCCACTAGATTAATTAGTTGGCTTCCACTTGCACCTTAAAGTCAACACATGGCATCTATACCCCATGAATGATTTATTTATGATTTTGGGTTGATCTTAACCACTTTATGGGCATCCAAAATTAGTAAACAACGCTTTACAATAGATTCCGCTTTATTATGCTTTATCTTGCTTTTCTGTGGATAAGGTAAAGCTAGTTAACCAGAAAACTGGGTTCTTTTGTTGCCAACCCATCCTTCACGAATTTCCCTCCATTTTCTAGGATTATCATGTTTTTTCATCTCCCTTGACAACTCACTCATGCTTTTTCTAATTCGTGAGGTCCTTGATAGATTTGGGAAGTGCTTTATCCGCCTATGGGGGTTTGCTGTATTTTGGTAAGTCAGCGTTTTTGAGCTTTATGAGTTGTCTCCATACAACTTGATTTTCCTATGAGGGATGTACTATTTATGTATACTATTATTCATCATTATTCAATGGAAGGATACACACCAATATTCATCTCTTCATTCATGTGATTCAATCTCTTTTCTTCTCTCTAGTTTTCCTGTGTATGCTTGTGAGAATTCTTAGTAGCAATATCTATTTCCCGTGCTTCTTCTTAGCATATTTTCTCATAGAATTGGAGCTATTATTTCTACAGGGTATCAAAGCAGCAACGTTGATCAAGTTCTACAGAGTTGAGGAGTGTAGCCAGTATCTTATCCCTCTCCAAAGAAGAGCTTCTCTAGCTTACAAGATTTTCTCCTAGTTTTGTTTTGCAGGTTGCAAAGAGTTTCTTCTTGAGCACATGAATTCATCAATATGGATTCACCTTCATCAATAATTTCGACTCCCTTCAACTACCATGTATGGAAAGCCAAAATTGGCATTCTATTGCGTAGTAGAGGATTATACAGAGTTACTCTAGCTTTGGAGAATGAGCCCAATGTTGTGATTGAGAAAGCTAAGTGGCATAATAGGTTGAATGAATCCTATGGATTTCTTTGCCTCTCTATTTCTCTCGATCTACTCTTTCATCTATAATGTTTTACCACTCCAAACCCAGTGTGGACTCAATTGGAGTCTCTCTTTGTAGTTCAAGATGAGCTAAGAGCGCATCAATTGGAGATTGAGTTATTCTCATTGACTCCAAGCAATTTCGATTCTCTTGTGTGTTTCTTCACCTATGGATTGCTTTGCCTTTCCATTTTGTTATAGGTATTTAGCTGAGAGGGGGGGGGTGAATCAGTTAAATAAATAGCTTTAAACAATTGCTTCCTTTAATTATGAATTAATTAATATATCCAACATTAACACACATGACCAATTAGCAAGATACACATCATTCAATCACATGAGAGAGACACACATTTTTCATGAGGAAAAACCTCTTCTTCTTGGAATGTCAATGGCTTTGTCAGCAGTACATCTCTTCTATCTGAGCACCAACTCAGAGAGGCTACAACCCCTATATGCAAGCAACTACTTGCTGAGAGCACCTACTCTCACTATAACCCAGCACCAACCGGGTGAAGGCACCAACCTTCAAATTCTGCAAGCACCCACTTGCAAACAGAGACAAAAAATGTCTCCCCTAGCACCACCCTTCCTCCCTTAATTGCCAGACTTTACAAATGAACCATATCACAATAGTACAAATGAATCTTTGCTTACCACAACACTCTGCTCTTTTCAACTTGTTCAACAATCTCCTCTGTTCCTTTGTTCTACCATTCTGTTCATCTTCTCAGCATCAATCTACTGTTCCTCTGTTAAGCTTTCTTGCTTGTTTCATCAGGTCAATTCTGCTCTACATACCATCAACTGAGACTGGTATTCTCTTTCTGTTATCACAACACTGTTCCACTATTCTTCATCTCAGCCTGAGTATCATTTTTTTTTCACAGCTTCACTGTCCTCACCTCTTTTTAATTCATAACACCGATTTTTTATATATCATGCCCCATATCTTCTTTTCTGCTATATATCTTCACTCCTCTCATCGATTCACATTCCACTCCAAAAAAAAATGGTTCCCAATAACCTGATTTCTCATCGAATCATTTCACAGAACTGTTATGTCATCGGTCTGTATTCTCAGGTTTTCATATTATAAGCATAACGAGACTCAGCCACCGTTAGATCATACCCCTGATCATCGTGGATCGTTAGATGGAGCATTGACTGAAGGAAAAACATTTCTTTTGACATAGCGTTAATACATATAAATGAGCGGTTCTTGAACATCCTTATGAAGGGCGTTGAATTGGTGAACAAGTGTGAGCGGACCAGCGTTTTTAATATTTTTCATCACCTTAGATATGCCTCTCAAATCCAGCAGCTCGAGAAGGAGATCTCTGACTTTCTTCAGTTCCAGATACCTCTCACAATGCTCCTTGAGGTGAAGAATCTCATAACAGAGCTGCGTAGTCTTGGCCATCAGTACGAGTTGGGTTCAGTGGATGAAAGCAAGATGAGTGGAACAATTGCCAGGCTCGCCAATGATGCCATGATGCTTCAAAGTAACATCTCTTCTGTATGTTCATCTTTTGTAAAGCTAGTCAAAGTATGACAGAAATGGCAACATCTACCTCTGCACCAACTCATGTCTAACACATTTCTCCTGATCTACTCTTTCATCTATATTGTTTTACCACTCCAAACCCAGTGTGGACTCAATTGGAGTCTCTCTTTGTAGTTCAAGGTGAGCTAAGAGCGCATCAATTGGAGATTGACTTATTCTCATTGACTCCAAGCAATTTCGATTCTCTTGTGTGTTTCTTCACCAAGTTCAAGTCACTTGTTCTAATTCTCAAGCAATGTGGGATTGCGAAGGAAGATGATCAATTAATCATTTCCATTCTTTCAAAATTGGGTCCTAATTACTCAGTTTTTGTGTCTACTTTTCATGCTACTAGGCTTGTTGTTCCTAAGTGGAAAATGCATTCTTTAAATACTTTTCTTGATTCACTAACAAAGGAGAAAGATAACTTGATCCACATGGGTGTCATTAATTCTTCCAAGGACAAGGATCATGCTCTCTTGGTTCAAGGAAACAAAAATTTCAAATCAAAAGATAAACAAATTGTGAAGAAGACAAAGTGAGAAATTGAAGATGAAAGTTCGAAGCGTATTGATGAAGATTCAGTAAAGAAGGGTAAGAAGAAAGGAAGCACATACAAGTGTTCTTACTGTAGCAAGGGTTTTCATTTAGAGAAGAAGCGTTTTAAGAATAAGATGGACATCATGTCTCAGCTTCTTGAGAAGCACAAGATCAAAGTTCCAAATGAACTAGAGAAGCATACTGATTCCTCAGAACACTGTCATAGTGCGCAGTTTCAAGGTGATATAACTTTTGCTTTGAGTGCCAGAGTTAAATCCTTCTCGCATGTCTCTAATATAGATTTAGCCTTTGATATATCAGAATCAGAAATATCAGATCCTTTCTTTAATAATCCTCCTCTCAGTGTATGAGATTCATCTCCCAAAAATTGTGATTTTTCACTAGACACTGACTTGTCGTTGAGCATATTTTCCTCACAAGCTTATATATCTGATTTAGAAGATTGTTTGCAGGCTGATATGTATGTCATGACACAAGTCATACCACCATCCATACCATCTTACATACCTCTGAATAATCCTAAGACTATACAAATCCCGAGTTCACTAGTTGATTCCTCATTGGTCTCTTCTGCAGTGTTACTTATCTTACATGTTTTGAAGTATTTCTTATCTTTCAGTGGTTGGTTATCCATGACCTTAGTCATATTTGGATTGATATTAAACATGTTTGGATATGTTCTAAACACTTATGGTTCATATCTCATGTCCATCCATCATTTATATTTTTACACCTACATTCGAGGAAATTTCAACTCAAAATGGGCCTCCTAAAAAGAATTAATAAAATGATAAAATAATATTTATTAATTTTGGAGGAAGAAAAGAAAAAAACTACTATTTTGTTTGTATTTTCGACATATCTCCCCGTGTTTTTACTCAAATTTCGATCGCTCTCCCGATCGAAATTTGAGTAAAAACACGAGGAGATATGTCGAAAATACAAACAAAAAAGTAATTTTTTTTATGATACCTATCCCCAAATTTATATTAAAAAAGTGTTTAAGACCTATACGGTATTTCAAATTTAAAGTAATTTCATTGGCTAACACATGATGACATAGAATTTGAATAAAACTTAAAAGGCCCATTTTGAGTTGAAATTTCCTCTAATGTCAGTTTTCCCGAGTTGCTCATAGTTTTCCTAGTCTAGCCCTATATCCTCATGGAGTCACTTAAGCCTTTGTATTTGTTGTTCCATATGCTAATGTTTCTGATATATCAGAGTTTTATTAGCTTCATATCAGATCTGGAAAGGTGCTACATCATATTGGAAGATTGACATGTGATTCATACCACAATTTTGCAACTATTCAGAGAATTGAGTGTGTAACAAATTGTCTTAATTTTTGTACTCTTTGGGAAGGAGTATGCACATATCTTTTTTCCATTTCAGATTGTGTTTGCCGATTAGATTTTGACAGCAGCAAGAAGCATTCAAATAATGCTCCTACTTCATCAGTTGATGAGATACAAGGAGTCTCTCCTCTTCCTTCTTCTAGGTTCTACACTCTAGCGCATGATCATGGAGTTCATGATTTTTTCATCAAGTCTTCCATCCAGAAGCAGTTCATTCAGCTCATTCAAGTGAATATAAAGATATGTTGAAGACGTATTATTTCAAATTGTGTGCCTCATCCTTTCTTGAGGGAGGATTTTCCCCATGTGGTTTTGCCTCTTTCTTCACTTTTTTGGACACAATAATTGTTAAAGGGTGACCATAGCCTTGTTGCTGGGCCCTATATGCATCCATATGCATTTATATTTTTGACATACCATCATAAATTCAGACTTATAGGGGGGTGTTGGAATATATTAAACCCACTCAATACTTAGGATAAAATAATTAATCATTACTTGATTAATTATCTACCCACTAGCTTAATTAGTTGGCATCCACTTGCACCTTAAAGTCAACACATGGCATCTATACCCCATGAATGATTTATTTATGATTTTGGGTTGATCTTAACCACTTTATGGGCATCCAAAATTAGTAAACAACGCTTTACAATAGATTCCGCTTTATTATGCTTTATCTTGCTTTTCTGTGGATAAGGTAAAGCTAGTTAACCAGAAAAATGGGTTCTTTTGTTGCCAACCCATCCTTCACGAATTTCCCTCCATTTTCTAGGATTATCATGTTTTTTCATCTCCCTTGACAACTCACTCATGCTTTTTCTAATTCGTGAGGTCCTTGACAGATTTGGGAAGTGCTTTGGCCACCTATGGGGGTTTGCTGTATTTTGGTAAGTCAGCGTTTTTGAGCTTTATGAGTTGTCTCCATACAACTTTATTTTCCTATGAGGGATGTACTATTTATGTATACTATTATTCATCATTATTCAATGGAAGGATACACACCAATATTCATCTCTTCATTCATGTGATTTAGTCTCTTTTCTTCTCTCTAGTTTTCCTGTGTATGTTTGTGAGAATTCTTAGTAGCAAGATCTGTTTCTTGTGCTTCTTCTTAGCATCTTTTCTCATAGCATTGGAGTTATTATTTATACACCAAATGAAATGAAGCGGATGCCGAATGATGAATGTGACCCAAACACTGTGTCTTGGACCAATTCCATGCCATTCCTTTGCCTCAATTTTCCAAATCGATTTCCTCATTAGCCATTTTTTATTATTAAAATGCTGCCTTGGGAACAATAAACAACCAATATATCACAAGGGACCAAAACCTGGATCCAAATGACTGCACAGATGGATCTGGCACCGTGGTAGTATGGTACAATCGACTAGCTGTACCCCAATATTCCCTCTAGCACTCTAGGAGATCTTAATTTTTTCTACATTGTGTTTTATTTTCATTTTCCCCAGGCAAAACTGCTACAAAAATCCCAAGAGACCCATATATGGCCTGTAATTGCCCGAAACTGAAAACCAACTGCACCAATGGACTCATAATTTCCAAATCAACTAGGAATGAGTACTCATACATAATATGCCCATTACAAAGGTACATCAAAGGCCTCGTCTATGTCAGACCATAATAATAATAAAACCTGTAAATGCTGATAATCATTGAAATAATACAGGCCTCATAAGAAATCACCATCTAAAGCATGAATATGTCTAATGGACACTTGCAGACCATAAATAATCATCATCTATAAACCTTTGTCTATAACTCATCATTAGAGGAATTTTGAGGTCTAAAATGGGCCTCCTAAGGAAAATAATAAAATAATAGTTAAAATAATAAATAATATTTATTAATTTTGGAGGAAGAAAGTAAAAAAATACTTTTTGTGTTCGTAGTTTCGACATATCGCCTTGTGTTTTTACTCAAATTTTGATCAAGAGAGCTCGTTGGATGCGGAATTTGATTCTGCATCCAACGAATACCCACAGTGCATACGTTTTTTCAGGTATTTCTTGTTTTTGGGGTAGTGAGGTCCGTCAAAAGTATGCAGTATGGGTACTCGTTGGATGCAGCATCAAATTCCACATCCAACGAGCTCCCCTGATCGAAATTTGAGTAAAAACACAGGGAGATATGTCAAAAATACGAACAAAAAAAGTAGTGTTTTTATGACAAATATGTCAATTCAACCATTATGGTTGACTCATTTTATTGAAATTCTATTGGTTCTTGAATTCCAACTCACAAGAACTTATTGTTGGCACATTTTCGTATAAGGCCCATTTTAGACCCCAAATTTCCTCTGATGGGCCTGGATCTGGCTCATGGCTTGTCTCACACTGGGTTGACCAAGTTAAGACTAATCAAATGATGACCCAAGTGCTAAACTCTGATACTACAAAGTACAAACGGGCCTGCATGCTCAATTATCTATTCTAGCCATGACACTAAAGTATGATTAGATTTTATTGGCAAGTATAAGCATAATACATATATAATAATCCAAATCAAAATGATTAGTTCCTTCAAAACAAGAACCTCCAATGTATACTCATTTATGGATTTATCCCTTTTGCTAGTAAAGGGTGAAGGGATCATCAAAAACAGGTAAGGCCAAGGGATGGCTTGATGAATCAACACTGTAAGCACCCGGGCTAAAGGACAAAGGGATCCACACAACACATAAGTTGGACTAGGGGAACAATAGGGCATGCCAGTGTCTTACAAATGGGTGGAATGATGAGAAGGCTCCACTAGACTCTAGAAAAGCAACCTTTTTATACTTTATTTGGTCAACATTTATTATACTAGTTAACCTCTAAAGACAGGTTCCCTGGTAAGCCTTCTGGGCTTCCAGATAATGACAAAGACATGAACTTCTTGGGCCAGCCTCTCCCTGTTGCCCTATGGGGGAAAATGAACCGTATATTATACAAATAATGAGTGCTCATCCTTTAGCAATTAACTTTATTTCTCATTTCTAACTTACCAGCCTCCAAGAGCAGGTGCCCTGGAAAGCCTTCTGGGCTTCTAGAAAATGATAAAGGCTCAGCCTTAAGGGGATTGCCTCACCTTGATACCCTGTGGGGATAAACGAGCCTTACACCATACAATGGATGAGTGCTCATCTCTTGGCAACTGGCTAGTTTTATTTTTTTATTATTTCCAGTAGTGTCTAGAGACACTTTTATTTTGCTGGCATGGCATCCATTTATAATAAATTTAAGCTCCGATTCTTTAGTGTCTAAAAACACTTCTTTGGTATGAAAACTTGTGTTTAAGACCTAGAGGTAGACATTCCTTGTGATAAATATGACATAAACCAACACCGAGACACAATTGATACATGGAGACCTATTCCAACATAGAGGTGAAGGTGGGGGAAATCCCAGGTGTTACTAGTCAAGTTACAAGTCAAGGATAATCAATGAACATGGGAAGGCAATGGATGGACAGGAACAGTGGAAGTGACTCCAAGACTAAAAAGCTATGTCCCTAAAGATAAATGACTAAATCCATACTAGCAGGAGGGGAAGGCCAATGGGTATACAAAAGAATCTCTTGGTCCAAAACTTCTAGATCATTTATACTTTAGATTCCAAGTAATCCAAGATAAAATATTGCCAACATATAATCAATATCAACCAAGTCTCACTGCTAAAATAGGTAACAAAGGAACATCGGAATCCATATGCACAAACCATAATATCACCTGGGTCATATACTAGCACTAGATCTGAAACTAATTTGAAAGTCACTGGAAGCACTGCTGATGCTACACATCATAGGTACTATAACAATCTCTTCTCTAGGTAATCAAGGAATGACTAACTCAGTCATTGAATCTGGGGTCATGAGGCTCAATCATGGCATAGAATTGGTTAAACTGGACACTATGGATCTACTCAAAGTGGGAGATCATCAAATGGTGGCTCATCATCTGCTAATGTCATAGTAAAGGGCTGACTCAAAGAACTGCTCAGGAACAAAAGTATCCCAACTACTATATATGTGACAACACGACATAACAAGGGAAAACTCCCTGGGAGTGTTATTCAACATACACATTAAGTTTGATTGGGTCAAATTTAAGCATAAATCTAGTATACATTAAAGAAAACAAAATATCGCCATAGCCATAATTGCAAGTACATAATGATACATATAAATGGGCCATGACCACATGCACAAATCACATCAATAATTCTAACACATGGAAGTGTGACCCTTGAAATTTTTTAAAAATGGACAAAATATTAAAAAAAAACAAAAATATAAACATTTCAAAAAATAATTAAAAAATGACACATTATCTTGCAAACTTAAATAAAATGGCCAAGGTAATTGGAATGACACACATAAATGTATCATTGTTTCCCATTGTGTTCTAGCATTAGGCATTTGTATGCTCATTATATATGCCATAAACCTTTTGAATTCTTTTGGGGGCTTGAAATGCACCTTGTTTGGGCCAAAACTTGTGTTGTTGAAAGGAGGCTACGCATTTTGATATGAGCTTTCAAATTGCAAAATGGCCCTTGAAACATTTTCATCCGTTTTAAAATGCACTTCAATGTTTTTGGCCGATTAATTTTTGGGGGTGCTTCCTACAAGTTAGTATGAACACAAACAATTTTCTCATTGACACATAAAAGGTGTTATAATAAAAGGATATTTTCCCATTGACTTTTGGTTGGGTTAATATTCACTTTATGTGTAAAACAACTTATCCCACATTCATAGGTGGAAATAACTTGGTAAATGAATATTAGTATATAAGGAGGTCCACTCCATCATAATATGTACACTAGTTTCTCATAATACAATTATGTGTTATTTTGTGCATTTCTTCAATGATTATGGTTCTAGGTTTTCATAACATGGTATTCGAGTGGGAGAGTGCTTAGGACTATTTCACTAAGTATGCTCTTCTCCTCCATTGTGAGGTGATATAGGGAATTGAAAATGCAGGATTAGACTTATGGGATTGAAGCCACTTCCTGAATTTGTTGATTATGTTAAGACTGTTCCACAAATTTATGTGAGTTCTCATACCACAATGAACTGTGCATGCGTCCTCTGTACAATATGTTTTCTATAATCGTTGCTTAATACATTTGCAACAGTTTATGATTTATTAATTTGTCGTATGAAACAATAGTATAGATATGGATGTCATCGTATAGATCCTACATTCGTAGTACAATTAGTGAATTCGTCGTCGTACGACATGGTGAGAATAACCATTTTACGATTAACAAACATCATACAATTTATGTTGGTTGTACGATAACCTAGACATCATACACATTTATTTATTTATTGTCGTATAAGCTGTAGTTATCTCTATATAGTTTGAGTTGCATTTTTACATCTAACAACTAAAATTATGAGCTCTTTTTAGCCATATGTTCCATATATAACATTTTATCTAACTCAAATTTGACTATTGTACATTTTGTGCAGGTCCTTGTTGCTAATTAATTTTTTATTTTAGCAAATTAGATGAATATATCACTATATCTTGATTCCAATGGAAAATATTAGCATGCATGTGTGATTTAGTAGGATAAAATGCTAGGTTGTTAGTATACTTGACAGACCTAGTGGTATATCTATGTATTTCTTGCATGCTTATCACTGTGTTGTGGAAAAATAGTATATGTGTGAGTAGATATGGCTGTAAAATAATGGAAATGCCATTGGAGAAATATTTTGGCTTCAATTTCTACACATGGAAAGTGAAAATATAGATGTAGTTGATGAATACAAACTTGTGGGGAATTGTAAAAGGAATTAAGACACCACCCACAGATCCAATTAAACTATTAATCATAGACGATAAAGTTAAATCCATTATTGGCCTTACTCTATCAAATTCCAAATTGCATAATATAGACTTGGAAAATTCATCCAAGGTTATCTGGGACAATCTGGTTTTTTTTGGAGCACAAGTAGTTATTGCAAAGTTTTCTTTGAAACTACAACTATTTAGATTCAAGATGTCTGGTGATATCACTATGTTGAGCCAGATAAATACTCTAATATCTCTCATTAAACAATTAGTTGAAGTCAAAGCGATAATAGAGGAAGAAGATGCCAATGCCATTATGCTAAACAATCTACCTTGTCAATACAACAATGCAATCTTTATTTTGAGTCAATTACCTTCTCAAACCCTAGAATATATTATTGTTGATCTTTTAGTTGAGGAAAAGAGAACCACTGTAGGAGAGACTAAACGTGATTCTTCACTTGAGATGGAATTTTACTCGAGACAGAATCGAAGAAGACCAATGAAAGAGAAGGGGGAGATAGAATGCTACCCCTGCAAGAGAATAGGTTATACAACTTGGAATTGTAAATTTTGAAAAAACTGTCCTCAAGGGGAAATTCAAAGACAAATCACATTCAACTAATGCATACCATTATGGAATAACCACTGGATGTTGATAGTGGTGATGAACTTATTGAATAACAAGATTTCTATGCATTTTAAGAAGTTCCACTCTGAAGACATGATGGGATCGGAAATACAACTTAGCTGTAATGTCCCAAATTTTACATTGGGTCACAATGGCAAAATCACATTTTCCATATTCATGAAAGTTGTTGAAGGGATGCCAAAAGTCAAATAATTGCCAATGAGGAAAATCACTAGTTTCCTAGGTTAGGAGTGGAAGCTTTGATATTTGGAATAAGGGGGATCATAAATGATGTTTAGACATTAGAAGGGGATAAATATTTAATAATGTAGCTTATTAAATACTATACAAGAGAAAATGGAAGTGGCAATGGAGCATGAAGATACATGGAGAATATGGGGCCCACACTAGCTAGAATTCCTATGTTAAATGGTATCTTTTTCTTGCAAATTCGAATATATGAGAAGCATAATGTTTTTGGATGGATCATAAGACTAATATACTTCATAGGTTGAATTTGGGATGAATTGTAACTTACATGGGAGAGGAAGAACCAAATGAGAGTTTCATGGACACTTGGCTAGATTCCACTTACATTTATGACATCTATGACACCAATGATGGAGATTCTATGAAAGTTATGACACAAATCAAATATGAAGGCTGACATACTGACATACTGACATGTCAGGACTGAATAGAGCATCTTAGAGGTCAAATTTGGGAGTTGTAGAAGGCCAAGAGGCTCCTACTCAAATTTGGGAGAAGAGGGAAGGTGAAGAGAGAGGCCACATGGCATAGCATGAGCAGCCACACCAATTCGACTTGGATTTGGTTTATGGATGGATTTGGAACCTTAGAAGGCTAATAATGTTTATAAAATATAGGGACCACCCATGAGAAGAAGCTTTTGCTCATTTGTGAAATTGTCATTTGTGAATTGTGAGAGCTAGTGGATGACTAGTTTTCTTGCTTAAGCCAATTTCGAGGGTGAAAGATTCCCATCCTAGTTGGTGTTTGGAAAGGCCACTTAGGTCTTTCATGGAGCTTTAATGGAGTCTTATTTGCAGGTGTAAGCTATAGGAAAGCATGTGGATTCTTCTATTGCATCACTCTCTCTCAACTATTTCTAGTTTTCACACCATATTCATGCCAATGGAGGGATTGCGGTTTGGGTGAGCTATTGATTTATTTTGGGAAGATTATGTTAGGATTATTAATCCTCCCTTGTACAAATTTGGTCATATGTCTAAATCAGGAGTCATGTCTAAATCGGGAGTCCATCCAGTCTATTTATAGTCATTAGCACCATTGGTTAAACTTGACCAAATTGGGGCACATGTTTCAGTTACCAAAGTGTGGGGAACACTAATTGAGGCTCACTGCCACTTATTGCACTTGATTGCATAAGTTTAGGAGTCTCCTAGATCAATCCCTACAATTTAGGAAGCAACTGGGAGTGCCGAAACCAACCAAGGTCAGTTAACTTCAGTTGATGACTAGCCAAGCCAAGTTAGGAGTCAGTTACATTCAGTTCTAGCTCTCTACATTCAGTTAAATAATGGTTTAATTAATTGCACACATGTGGGGCGCTTTTCTCACCTACCACAGTCAGTTAACCATTATTTAATACTAAATGTAACAGTTGGTTGTGTTTTAGAACTCCGGTTATGATTTAGACAAGGACAGTTAACTACTGGGTCCTTAACTTCAGTTGATGACTAGTCAAGCCAAGTTAGGAGTCAGTTACATTCAGTTCTAGCTCTCTACATTCAGTTAAATAATGGTTTAATTAATTGCACACATGTGGGGCGCTTTTCTCACCTACCACAGTCAGTTAACCATTATTTAATACTAAATGTAACAGTTGGTTGTGTTTTAGAACTCCGGTTATGATTTAGACAAGGACAGTTAACTACTGGGTCCTTAACTTCAGTTGATGACTAGTCAAGCCAAGTTAGGAGTCAGTTACATTCAGTTCTAGCTCTCTACATTCAGTTAAATAATGGTTTAATTAATTGCACACATGTGGGGCGCTTTTCTCACCTACCACAGTCAGTTAACCATTATTTAATACTAAATGTAACAGTTAGTTGTGTTTTAGAACTCCAATTGTGATTTAGACAAGTCTTGGTTACCTACAGTCAAGTAGAGTCATCAATTCGAACTTCCTCATGTGGATTCGAATTGCTTGTGGCTATTAAAGACATTTTACATCATTGTAATTATTATCTGAATTACTTTTTGATTAATGAAAGCATTCACAGCTGCAAGCCTTTTGCACTGTTTCATTCTTCAATTGCTGAGTAAATTGTGAGATCTTCTTTGTGAGTTTTGTTTTTGTCTACAGATCTATATGCTCAAATTTACAGATTATAATTCCAATTATATTATGTTCTAATGTATATGCTCTGTATTTCATGTTCGTAAGACTCTTAGGTCGAAATACCCAAAAGAATTCATGTAAAAATGTTTAACAATGAAGAAATAGTGTCATTTCCCCACTATCTTGTTGTGAACCATTGTAATGCTGATGATTTCGAATTGGGAGAGCCTTTCATTGTCCATTTATAATTGTAACCCATTCAATATATTCTTTTCTTCGTTCTCAGAAAGTTTCAAGTCGAAATTCCCAAGAGTTGTATGCCAAAATGACTTTTAATGAGCAAACAATGACCATTTCCACTCCATTTTGATATATGCCATGGTAATGCTTATTATTTCGAATGGAGGAATGTATCTCTGATAATGTATGATGTATGGACTGTAATTAATGTGTATTTCAAGTGTCATGTTCAGTACTTAAGCATTGGAATCCATTTTACTCATTTTTATTGCATTGGGAGAAGATTTGGAGCATTTTCCCCAAGGGTCGAAATTCTGACTTGGGAATTGTTTTGGAAAGAGTCATAACAGCCTGTATAAACTGAAAAATGATGCATATGAGACTTTTAAAAGGTCTCTTACACATAACCAGCCTCTGTTCATAAATTCAAGTGGCTTTGGGATCATTTGTGAAGCCATTTTCGGCAATTACCCAGGGGGAATTGGAGCCCCAATTTGCTAGTAAAGACTCCTACTTTGAACAGAACATTAAACACGTTTGAAGAAGTAATTGGGAGGTCACAAAACATACATAATCATGATATTTAAGTTATATTATCATTCATTTACCTTCATAGAAAATTTGGAAGCATTTGGGTCAATTTGGAGGTCTAGACATCAAAACTAGTCAAGAGCCAAAATTGTGAAAAAATTGAAAAATTGGGCATTTTAAAAAATTCTAAAAAGGGGATATTATAGTGGTATCAGAGCATGATCTTGGAACCTGATGTGGTCTGATATTTATTAGGACAAGAATTCAGGAATCGCCATTATATATTGAAACCCAAAAGTGCTTTTGTTAAAGAGGAAAAACAAGTAGGAGAAGAAGACAATTTTTTGGAAACTATGACTAGGCATGAAAAGAGAACCTCATATGATGGTGAGGAGATAATAAAAAGCATGGAACCTATATTTGAAGACATGACCAAGAATATTATGAAAGGATTTGAATTTTTGGCTATCCAAAGTTGGGAAAAATATATTAATTTTAAGAAAACCAAGGAGAAAAATGCATCAGCTTGTTTGAAGGAGCAAAAGGAGGAGACCCATGAACCACCTGGTTCTGAAATAGGTGGAGTAGAAGAAGTAGTACATGAAGATGATCAAAATTCACTCCCAAGTGATCTTGAAAATATGAAGAGACATCACATGAGTATGAAGAATTTTTTATTGAAAATACTTAAGATAATTTTGAGACACATGCTACCTTGGAAATGAAACAAAGAGCATCTACTGATGGATGATTGAACTATGAAGGAGTACCTATTGATGGGTGCTCACAACTCTATGTTGGTGACATAGAGATCATATTTCAAAATGTTGCTGCAAGCCAAAATTCCATTAAACATGAAAATGAATACCTTGTAGCAGTTGAAGAAGAAACAAGATCAACTTCCCCGTCACCACTTGAGCTTCATGAATTTGGTCCAAGTAAGAAGGAAGAAGATAAGGAGGGTCATTTGCAAGAGCCTCATTTTCTTGAAGGGTCCTTAAATATGAATGAAAAGAAGATCCAAGAGGCCCTTAGAATACTCCATGACACTCGAGCATTGGTATCAAATTCTTGTTGGAGAGCTACTTCCTTGGAGGAGCCATCCTTCCTTGAAGACATGGAGAAGATCCAAAGAGCAATGTGTAACATCAAAGGTAATTTCATGTCTTTGATTTTTGATAGAAAAAATGTTATTGAGATTATTGAATGGTTACATGAATCCTACTTGAAGAATAATGAAGTTATTGATAAGCTCACAATTCAAAATGAATAACTTCTTGAAAAGTTGCAAGACACTTGTTTTTCCTCTGATGTTTCATATTTTCATAAGGTAGATTGCTTGGAGGATTCTCATTACATGATGGATCATGAGAAACATGAAAAATTGCAGGTTCTTGATGTGCTTGAGGATTATAGTGATGATATCCAATCACTAGTAATGGTGGAAGAGGAACTTGAGTTGCCTCTTGAAAATGGTTACACAATTTTTGAAGAAGTGCATAATTCCACCACCTTGGAACCAACCCATGAGGAAATTTTTTCATTTTCTAGGGAGGTGAATAATCCTACCCCTATGGATACTTCACATTATGACAATTTTTCACTCACTAATCATTTGAGTGAGTTGGTGCTTTCTCCTACATCCTACACTTCTAAATTTTACAGCAGTCATCCTAACGAAGTATGGGTGAAAGGTTTCTTTTTTATGGTGCCACATGAAGAGCATGGACATTATATTTCTCCTTTTGATGATGGAATAATTGGAGGACATTATTATTCACATTTACAGCAACATTCTTTGTTACTTTTTGATGATGCACATCTACATGGATGCACCTATGATATGCATTTGAGTCACTTGAAGACTCATGGTTTTTATTGCTCAACACTTGGTTCATTTGATGTTGGAGGAATTTCATCCAACACTAGGGTGAATATACTTATGATAGGAGAAATTTTTGTTACCAGACACATACATTGTTATATCTTTATGATTCATTCATTCATGGATGTATGGGTAAGAGTTCTTTGATTCATTTGAAGTCTCCTTGTTTCTGTTGCTCACTATTTGGTTCAAATTTGAGTGGAGATTCTTCATTCACTTCTTGGATGAAAGAATACATGGCTGAATATTTTGATGCATATCACTTCCTTTTGGAGCAGAATTATAGGACATGGGATACTCACCTATGTCATTGGAGCAGATTTGATTGGTCACTTAAAGCATGTATGTACTTAGCAAATGGTAGTCTACTCACTGGGAGGTATAAGCACTTTCATGATTTCTTGGTGAGGAACCTCCTTGATGTACATTCTTATTATGTTGTTATATACTTTGATGATATATATTATGCACTCATGATGTTTGGAAGAATGAATACAAGAAAATGGAATCCAAGAATTCTCTTTCCATATGGTATGGGTTGGAGAGCACTCTTAATTGTTGGAGTGCAATGCAAGCAATGGGACCATGTGATAGTTTTTAGTCCCATTGATTTCAAATTATTTGGAAAACAAGCAGTATGGGAGATGGATTCCCCATTTAATAAGGTGATGTTAATCAGAGTAGTGAAGCAGTAAGCATGGTGGTTCCTCTCTAAAATCTTCATGACATATAAAAGACTCAAGGTCAGAAGCTCAGTGGCAACTTCAAAGAATCATATAGAAAGTAAGTTCTTCAACAACCATGTTTGAAATTGCTTGAGGACAAACAATATTGGGAAGGAAGGATTTGTAATGTCCCAAATTTTACATTGGGTCACAATGGGGAAATCACATTTTCCATATTCATGAAAGTTGTCAAAGGGATGCTAAAAGTCAAATAATTGCGAAGGAGGAAAATCACTAGTTTCCTAGGTTGGGGGTGGAAGCTTTGATATTTGGAATAAGGGGGATAATAAATGATGTTTAGACATTAGAAGGGGATAAGTATTTAATAATGTAGCTTATTAAATAAATACAATAGAAAATGGAAATGGCAATGGAGCATGAAGACACATGGAGACTATGGGGCCCACACTAGCTAGAATTCCGATGTTAAACGGTATCTTTCTCTTGCAAATTCGAATATATGGAAAATATAATGTTTTTGGATGGGTTATAAGGCTAATATACTTGTACATATACTTCATAGGTTGAATTTTGGATGAATTGTAACTTACAAGGGAGAGGAAGAGCCAAATGGGAGTTTCATAGACACTTGGCTAGATTCCCCTTACATTTATGACATCTATGACACGAATGATGGAGATTCTATGATAGTTATGACACAAGTTAGATATGAAGGCTGACATATTGACATACTGACATGTCAGGACTAAATAGATCATCTTAGAGGTCGAATTTGGGAGTTGGAGAAGGCCAAGAGGCTCCTACTCAAATTTGGGAGAAGAGGGAAGGTGAAGAGAGAGGCCACATTGCATAGCATGAGCAGCCACACCAATTCGACTTGGATTTGTTTTATGGATAGAGTTGGAACCTTAGAAGTCTAATAATGTTTATAAAATACAGGGATCAGCCATGAGAAGAATCTTTTTTTCATTTGTGAAATTGTCATTTGTGAATTGTGAGAGCTAGTGGATGACTAGTTTTCTTGCTTAAGCCAATTTCAAGGGTGAAAGATTCCCATCCTAGTTGGTGTTTGGAAAGGCCACTTAGGTCTTTCATGGAGCTTTAATGGAGTCTTATTTGCAGGTGTAATCTATAGGAAAGCATGTGGATTCTTCTATTGCAACACTCTCTCTCAACTATTTTCAGTTTTCACACCATATTCATGCCAATGGAGGGATTGTGGTTTGGGTTAGCTATTGATCTCTTTGGGGAAGATTATAATGCCAATTATATTATTTGTTGATGTATATGCTCTGTATTTCATGTTCATAATACTCTCAGGTCGAAATACCCAAAAGAATTCATGTAAAAATGTGTAAGAATGAAGAAATAGTGTCATTTCCCCACTATCTTGTTGTGAACCATTGTAATGCTGATGATTTTGAATTGGGAGAGCATTTCATTGTCCATTTCTAATTTTAATCTGTTCAATATTTTCTTTTCTTCGTTCTCAGAAAGTTTCAAGTCAAAATTCCCAAGAGTTGTATGTCAAAATGACTTTTAATGAGCAAACAATGACCATTTCCACTCCATTTTGATATATGCCATGGTAATGCTTATTATTTTGAATGGAGGAATGTATCTTTGATGAATGTATGATGTATGGACTGTAATTAATATGTATTTCAAGTGTCATGTTCAGTACTTAAGCATTGGAATCCATTTTACTCATTTTTATTGCATTGGGAGAAGATTTGGCGCATTTTCCCCAAGGGTCGAAATTGTGACTTTGGAATTGTTTTGGAAAGAGTCATAACAGCCTTTATAAATTGAACCATGATGCATATGAGACTTTTAAAATGTTTCTTACACATAACCAGCCTTTGTTCATAAATTCAAATGGATTTGGGATCATTTGTGAAGCCATTTCTAGCAATTACCGAGGCAGAATTGGAGCCCCAATTTGCTAGTAAAGACTCCTACTTTGAACAGAACAATAAACAAGTTTGTAGAAGTAATTGGGACATCACAAAACATACATAAGCATGATATTTAATTTATATTATCAATCATTTACCTTCAGAGAAAATTTGGAAGCATTTGGGTCAATTTGGAGGTTTAGACATCAAAATTAGTTAAGGTCAAAATTGGGGAAAAAGTGAAAAAATTGGTCATTTAAAAAAATTCAACACAAGAGACATTACATTAGCATGGATGGTTGCCTAATCAGTTTGGGACTTTATGGATATAGGGAATTATTTGGAAGACATCATGTGGATTGATATCCATTAATTCAATTTGGAAGATTTATAATTCGAGAGTTTAAGGAGGTGGAATCTAAGAACTTGAGAATTCTAGTTGGGAGCTACACCTTTACGAGTGGCATGAACCAACTTGATGGGGCGCTACTTGTTTCAGGAATTGTTTTCAAAGAATAATTTTCCAAATTATGTTTTTCTTTATGATGTTCATTTTTTTTAACTTAGTATGTTTTGTCTTTATTGTGTTTTGCTTTTAGTACTATAAATAGGGTGTGTTAGAATATAAGGCTTATTATGTAATCAAGTCATGTTGAGTTAATGTTCACTAAATGTGTAAAGAATTTTATTCCACATTCACAAGTGGAAACAACTTGCTCAATGAATATTTGTATAGAGGGAGGTGAAGTCCATTGTAATGCGTTCACTAGTTTTTTTTCCCACATAAGCATGTACTTTTTTGTATTAACAAAAACATTGGTTGCGTCCTGACCAGTCAACTTGAGGATACATTCTGTTGATATCTGAGATGAGTGATAAGAACAATAAATTCCAAATTTGAAAACAAAGTTCCGAGCTCAAAAGAGGCATGCTCTACTCACTTCCTATTTTTACTATCTATTATGCATGAGTAAATTATATTATATTGTCTTATATAAAAAATACACTTATAATGCATGGAAAAATTTAAATATGTTTGGTGTTTGGTCCCTTAGGAGCATCATATTCAATGAATTAATGTACTTTGTGGAAGTCTCTTTCCAATGTTGCATGAGATGTTGAAGAGATATTTTCATTTGCCTCTTTTTCATGTCGATCTCAATTTGATCTCCTTCCTCGCGTCATGGAGGGAGATGGATGCCTCCCTTTTCGAATTGCTTCAGAAAAGGAGGGTTAAATAGAAGTATCAAAGGGTGTTTCCTCTTCTAATTTGCCAACTTCAAGCGATCTTTTAGAGACCATCTTCAAAGAAGGGGGCATTGAAGTGGGATGAACTATTTCTCCTTCCTAGACTGCTACAAAAGGAATAAGTAGATTTGGAGGAGGATTTTCTGCATTTTGTGGTGGATCTTCTTCTGGGAGAGTATCTTCCAGGTTTGAAAGAGATTTGTATCTATTGGTCCTATTTTCCTTTAGAGTTTCCTTTTGAGGTTTGCGAGGGGAATTTCCTTATCTATGATATTTTTTCCTCTTGTTTTACACTTGTTTGAAAGATGGCTTGGATTGTATTGAAGGATCTACTAAATATTTTGTTGAGAACTTGGGGTAGGATGTGGAAAAGTGTCCATAGTTATGGTACTTTCTGCATTTTAAATGGGATTTGTTCATAATCCACTACTTGAATGTGCGTCCAACCTGAGACAGTAAGCCACAAATCCTCTAGGAGATCTTCTTTAGGATTAACCTCTACGAAAATTCTGGCATAGTTGCAAATTGTCTTCCTTCTGTTCTATTGCAACTATGAATTTCCCATGCTTATTCCCTATATCCTTAAGAGAAAATTCGTCCCATAAATGTAGGGGAAGAAAGGGAAAATGAACCCATACCAGAACTACTATTATCTCATTCTCTGGATTGAAATCCAAGGTCCATGGGGCAATAAACATTCATATTGAGCCCATAAAATAGGGTCCTATTCAGTGGATTAGATCTCGCTCCTCGGAGGAAAAGTTGGAGCAGGAAAAACCTCTTCCTATAGAATAATGGCTACACTAGTTACTCATACAATTGCATGTTATTTTGTGTATCTCTCGCATGATTAGAGGTTCTAGATTGTTGTAACTAAAAGGAGTAGCCTAACATTTGATTGGGTGATCAATATCAAGTGAAACTTGGGAATAGGGAAGAGGATGCCCCATACCATCTCTAATTAAATTTAATGAATTTTGCTGCCATTATTTAGGAGTAAAGTGTACAAGTTCATCCAATTTAGAAGAATTGTACAAACTAGTATGGTGTTTAGTGTGTTTGGATTTATTGTAAAAACATTTTAGGGCACCTCTAGTTGCAAATTGAGGGTATTTTTAGGGTAACTCTGTGTGGCATGGAAGAAAATAGATTGTTACAAAGACACATCACAACAAATTGCACTCAAAATTCATATGCTTTCAAAAACCTCTACCGACAATATTTATTGGCCAACAATCAATGATTAAACCATTATATACCTTGATTGGTGGATTGAGCATGACATAACAATGCTTATTGTGCATTTAATCACCAACCTAGATTCATAGTAATCACGAATCTATAAAGCACCAACATGGATCATATCCCTTGAGGTGCAAACCTTCCTCAAGTTTTGCTCCATAAAAATGTTGGCACGGCGAGGATTTGATTCCTAGGCTATTCTTTATAGATCCATGGTTAAGATAGATGTAGGTTTGTATAATACATCTTCATTGCTCTCCAATTCATGACATATTGTAATACTGTACAAGGTTAGTGAAAATAATTAGAGACCCAAGAAAATTAATGAAGGAATGAAATATTGATTTACCATAATGAATTAATCAATTCTCTAGTTTTCCTTCTTTATTTAATCAATATGTGATGCATAAAACTAAAATAAAAACTTAATCATGTGAACAAAAGCCACACTCACTATATATACAAATTTCCTTATTTGCGTTGATGGGAAATATTTGAAGGTGTTCTTGCAAAAATTGTGATACATGGATTTTTTACAAATTTGTTTTGTTTAAGCTCAATTTATGTATGCATGTGTATGTTTTATTGTTTATCTTTATCTATGGACATCATGGAAATATTTGTTTGCTAGTATTATTTTATTATAAATGTTATATGCTATACATGGACATTACACATCATCCTCATATTGGGTTGTAGAATGTGCCTATAAATGTAATTAGGCTTGTGGACAATGATAATAGGTTGGGTGATAGAATCATATATCACACATGGGCATGATTATATCAAATTCAGATTGATGGACCAATTATAAATGTTTTTGGGGAAGTAAAAATGCACAATGATTCACATATGGAGTGATAACTAGAAAAGTTCCCATGGATTGCAATGTGGAACGAATTACACAATAAAAGCAGATCACCTTGACTGAAGTAGATAAATAACTGCTATGTGGATATCAACACGTGCACACTTTTAAGTCTAGATGTTATACTATGTTAGATAATCAACACAACAAAGTAGGTGGGTTCACTTAGTAAGAAAGATATGACAAATATTAATGTCCTTACTCCGTTCTTTAATCAAGGGTTTGGGATTGTTGACATTAAGCAATGATGTCCATAGTTTGTTGTGAAAATAAAGTGTGCAAGGTGACGTAATTACAAGGTAAAGCTTAATTTGCTACCAAGTTATAAGCTTTAGCCTTATATATTATTGAGTCACATTCTTTTCACCATAGAATGTGTATTGTTTATGAATCACTTCTAGCTATGAGACATTTTTTTATTTACACAATAATGTATATTATATTATAAATGTGGATATTTTCATTACACTTTATTTCTACATTTGTTTATGGCAAATTAAGAGGCTGAAAAAATCAAGTCAATCAACAAAACCTTTGGTTAAATAACCCAAGTACAACATTACCTAAAAGTGATGAAGATACAAGGGATGCAAGAAGCTCGAGGACCCATGCTCAACTCATTGGTACAAGGGGCCATGCTCAACTCATTAATACAAGGGTTAATACTTTATCAAACAACTACATTGATATTAGGGATAGTGTATGATGAAGAAATGGAGGATTATATGGGCATGGAATCCCTTAAAAATGTGATTGATCATATTATGATAGGAAAAAAGGGAAAACATAAAATAAATAAATAAATAAATAAAAAATGCATTAGATGAGGTATTAGGACCCCCTTGAAGGAGAAGGAAGGAATGGGATTATTAACTTGGAACAAAATCTAATGTGATAGACCATTTGGCTAAGATATCATTGTATCCATCACTTATATATGACCCCAAGGAAAATGAAACAAGAGGGATCCTTTGAAGTGGATGGTACCAATGTAAGTACTTGGACAATAAAGCTATGGACAAGAAGATATCTACAATAACATGACACACATAAATAAGATCCCTTCCAATGGTAAAATGGATTAAGTGATAAGGCAGCACACTACATATATCACTGGAATTACTTTATAGATTACCTTCTTGATCGATACAACAATGTTTGGGAAGAGAGATATTCTAGCTAATTGATGAAGATAATCTAGACAAGATCAATAATGCAAGGGCATTGAGCAAATCTTCTCCTCAGATGTCTAGAAATTCAAAATATATGTTTTTTTAAAAGAGAAAATATTTAGATTTAAATTTTTGTTGCCATAGATTAGGAAGAATAAAAAAAGAGATTTGATCTCTTATTAAGTGATAGTTAGTAGTTGAGTCATATTTAATTAATAGTTAGGTGAAATAGGGTCAGTTAGGTTTTTAGTTATCTAGCAGTTGTAATAAAAGTTCCAAACTCAAGCTTATTGAGGATTGGATTGGAGATTGATACAAATTTGAATGTAAATGATAAATATTGTGAAAACTTCTGTGTATTCATTCCCCACACTTGGGTTATTGCGTATTTGATTCATGGAGGAAGGTTCTATTCAATAATCCATTAATTCAATGATTTGATTGTATTCAAGTTTGGTTGCATAGAATTTTGGTTAGCTAGGTTCTGTGTTGTGAAACTAAGAGGAATTGTTAAATGTAACTAGCTTCTGTGATTCAATTCGGTACAACGTTGATCTTCCTGTCAAAATGAGTTATTTTCCTTCTTGATTATTCATTTAAAGTTGTGCTAGCACCTTTAATACATATTACAGGCATCTTCAAGCTCATTTTTAATCAGTTTAGCTTTGTACAAGAATGTTAGTTAATGCTATCTTTTGAGACAGAGTTTCATTAAATCGTTTGGAAAAAGAAAGATATTGTTGGCCTAAGACTTAGAGGGTCAAGTTTGAATTCCTACATGGAATTTCCATGAAGTGGAACCATTGAATTAGGGGTCTACGTTCAGATTTGAAGTTAAAACACTATTCAGTAACAATCCTGCAGTAACGTGAACAATCCTGCAACAACGTGGTTCAATCCTAGAATAAAAAATCCTGCAACAATGCATTTTTCCCGTAGCGTTTTAGTTTCATACAGACTGGATTGTTTCTTGTGCGTCTAATGTTCGTGTAGAACACACCAAGATTTTGAAAGTTTGTTCCTTCCTGTATCAATTATTAACAATGAATTACAACCCTGAATCTTAAGAAGGATATTTGTAGATAAAATATGAGTGTAGAAGCAGAGCACACATTTGATTATTGGTCAAGTTTTGAGGAAGGAAATTGAAAACTGTAATTGTTTCCTTAAAATATTAAACAAAGATTTCCTAGCTAAGTTTATTACTAGTTCACTAGTAGTATGGAATTGCATGAATAATAGTTTATCTACTTTTCTCCTTCATCAATCTATAATGGATTACTTTCCACAACATTATAAATTAATCACACAAGTTAACAATTTATCAAACGAGGAATTAGTGGCATAATGTATTTAAGGACAAAGAGATGATATTTGATGCAAAGTTAAATTTCTACAACCGTAATTAGAAATAGTTTTTGTAAGGACAAAATACATGAATCCATGGATCTGAAATACAAGATATTTATCAAACTCACAAAAAGAACAACACCAATAGGGTTCCTTTAAGAATAACATAAATTCATCCTAATAAAATGAAAATAATAGCCACCAAGGAATATGAAGAGAGTAAAGAAAATGTTCGTATTTTAGATAAAGGGTACGTGGATCTATGTGTTCATTTTAGAAGGTATAGAGGAAAACGAGGGAAGGAGAGGAGGATATCAATGAGAAGACTTTGGTTGAGGAAGAACAATGCATAGTTTCGATATATGCATTAGTCAAAATATCATGCTCCAAACATTTAAAATCAAAGAGCTTATTAAAAAGCATAAGATGTTCAAACTAGTTGATTCAATAAGTATACATAGCTTGAAATTGGTAGGAAATTGATAGAAATGCTCATTTTCATTGCATACCCCATCAAAGATTTCAAAGTAACAATGGTCAATGGAAGATCAATCAACTCTAGTGAAAGGTATCATAATATCAAACACGCAATGGTGGGATGGGGTTGGAGGATGGGGCAGGGGAAGGGTGGTGGTTATAGCGTGGCTACAACAATGTATGATATCTCCATCGGGAGAGTTGATGTGGTTTTGGGAACTCAATGACTCAAAACATTGGGAACCTCTTGCCATGAATTTCGAATATATTTTCATCATATTCTAGTTATAAGGATAAAGATACCAACTCAATGGATTTATTCCCCATCGACCAAAAATGGAGATGATAAAAAAGGTGGCTAGTGGGATATTTAATAAATGTTACACTGAATATTGTGGAAGAACCTTTCACAATAACACTTGAAATATGTGAAGTTTTGGACCAACATGTTAATGTAGTTGAAGACCACTGAAATGACTTACATTGAAACAATTAGTGGATTACACCATAGATATTGTATTGGGAAATAACCCCAAAACATTTTACGTTAAATGTATTCTTATCAACAACAACAAAAATGAGGAAAGATTGGTTTGTGAGTTATTGGATGCCAACAAAATCCCAGAAAGTAAGAGCTTTCTTTCAATTGCAATGGTACTTTTTGAAAAAAAATTGTATAATTTTGATTATGTATAAATGAGTGAGAATTCAATAAGATAATTAAAAACAAATAGAAGTTAGACAATTGATGAGGACATATTACATGTAGCAACCTTCTTCACTTAGTTTTACGATAAGGGTATCATCAAATTAGAGTAAAGATAAAAGTCATCTCTCCAATATTCTTCCAAATGGATGAAGGCACTACAAGTTCTTAGTTATACCTTTTTTATTTGATTAATTACCAAAGTACCTTTCAATCCTTCAAGAACAAGTTATTCTGAACATATTTACACAAAAATGTTCTTGTCTTGTTTTTGAGTGTTAGAAAGAAAATAGGAAAGGGTTTAAGGTACTAGGAAAATGATAAAAAAACTAATGATGGGAGGTACAGTCCCAAACACACAAGCATAAAATAATTCTCTCTTAAATAGTCCAAATAATTAGTGTTGTACAAGCCATTTAAAGGGAAGAACAAACACAAATGGCATGAGATAAATATGACAAACCTTTGAGCAAGTTGACATCTATCATAGGGTGAAAATGTGAAGATATGTAACACTTTTTTCAAGTGAGGTGCAACGAAAGCTTGTAAATTTGTTTTTTTTGGGTGAAAAAATAGTCAACAAATTATTCTAGTTGAATTTTAGTTGATAGTTAGCTTAAGTTTAGCTTGGGTTAATAATTTCTTGGCCAAGAGATTTGGTGGATAAATAATTTTCTTGGTTGAGAATTGAACTTGAACCATGATATCAAAACACTTGGAAGAGATTCTCGATCAAAAGTTTAAATACTTTGTGAAAATTCTTAATTAAAAGTTAGATCCTCTATTGGACACATTGAGAAGTGCGGGTGAACAATGTGTATAGATTTTTTTACCTTTTCAATGTTAACAATCATCAACAACTTATTCAATATTATGCAGAGTACGTTATTATTGATATAAAAAATTATAGATCATCATCACATATCATCATATCATCACCACATAGGAAGCATAACAAAACTTAGTACACAAGATTTTCACGTGGAAACCAAGTCTTGGGAGAAAAACCACATAAGCCTTTATAATAATATTTCTCCAGCAACAGCTGGAAGGAGGCAACAACCCCCTTATTACAATGACTTCAATTCTCTAGCTACAACTAGAAGGATGATACAACCCCCTGATTTACATGCTGCAACCTGAAGGAATCCATGGATCCCTATATTTTCTTTCCCTATCCTGCCACCCTAATATGAAGATAGAAACTGCTCAACCATGACCGCACTGATCCCACATACCTGCTAATCAACACATGTACTACAATGCACCACACTACTCAACCTGCACCACACTGCACAACAACTGTAACTGCTAGCCACTTCTCATCAACTGTCACTACTCCTCATCTGACCACTTCTCATCAACTAAGCACTACACCACACCTGTACAAATAACCAGTACTGACAACCTATGCAAAACAATCTGTCTAATCAATCTGTTGCTCACATAATCTGACTCAATCAATATAAGTCTAACCAACTGCACACAAAACTCAGTCCAATTGAGTCTAACCAACTGCTCATACAACTCAACCAATGTGAGTCAGACCAACTGCACATAAGGAAACCTTTGCCAATCTTGTTCAACTGAACCAACTTGTACCAAGCTGCTTTTGTATCTTTTGAAGATCACAATATGAAGAAATAATAGAAAAAACAAAATAAACTCTATATCATGTCATCACATAGCCCTCTCAACATTATTTCCAACGAGCCAAGAATTTTATAATTATGATTCCGTATGAGAAAGTTATGCCAATTTTAGTGAATCTCTTCAATCAAAAAATTTCTCATCTACAATGTTTCGCACTTTTCTCCAAGAGTTGCGAAATACCGAAAAGAGGCTTGATTCATGAATAAATGAAACATTTGATCTTCTATTTATACACAAAATTTTAATTTTTAGTTAACTATGCCGACATGTAAATTACAAATTAATAATTAATGAAAGTAATTGTTTTCTGTTTGGTCGATTGACCCAAAAGATGAGGTAAATTTGTCTTGACAACTTTAAAAATTAAAATATCTTCAACTGTGAGGAGTTAGGAAACACTCCACATATCAATGGAAATGGCTTGACGGGGACTATCACCTTATGAAGGGATTATTTTCAATAACATGGTCCTTTACCCTTCTTTTCTTCAATTTGTGTAGAACATCAGAAATTGATTTGAAATCTTCTTGATGGCTTCTTCAAGTATTTTATGGTGCCAAGAACTACATCACCAATCAAGGGAGTCTTCCATGTTCAAGGTCTCCATCATATGAAATGCAAGTTCTTCTTCATCATTAACAAGGGCTTGTTTAAGATATCAAAGGCTTCATCAACATACAAGGTTTCCATAAGAAAGATTATGGTGTACAATGTCTTCATGTAATATGAGTAAGGGTTTCATCAACATTCTTGTGGGATTATGGCCATCAAGAAAGGGATTATTCAACAACCTTGTGGGATTATTCCCAATATGAGGGTCAAGGGTTTAAGGGCATCATTATTTTGACCAAGGGCTTCTTCATTTATATGTCAAGTGCAAGGTCAATGTGACCACTAGTATATGGGCTTCAAGGTACTATGACTAGAGTGCTTCAATCATGTGCAAGGATTATGAACATAAGGACATCTTCAATGCTGTTGTAGGATAAGTACCAAAGGTACATGTAGGATATCAACATCATCAAACAAAGAGACCATAACAAGTACAAGCATGACAAGCAACATAGAGACAACAAAAGACAACCAGGAGCAAGGGATACACTACATGACTCAAATGGGACCAAGGTACAACTAAGGGGCACTTAACCAAGTCAATGGGTAACCAAGTATTTTTACATTGTCCCATGGCCTCCAAGGGCTTCAATCTTATGCTTGGACAAAGTCAAAAGGTCTCCTTTGACACAAACAACACACTAACCCTAAGGGGCTCTACAAGGGGCACCAAGGACTCAACATTTGGCATCAATGACCATATACCGTTGGCATCAATGAAAAATTAATCAACAATACCCCCCCTTGTCATTGATGAAAACACCATAACTTCTCTTCAGAACAAGATCCCCTCGTCAAAAAATTCTCCCCCCCTTTGGCATCAATGGAAAAGGAAACATCCTTTGACAATACTGCTCCCCTTCATGGCATACTACCCCTATCATCAACTTCTCTTCCTTTTTCAACTTTTCTTCCTGTTTGCATTAATGGAAACAAGAACTTCCTTTGACAATACCGCTCCCCCTATCACTGGGAATTGATGCTAATTTGATGGACTTGTATTCTATCACATGGATACAACTGGAACCCACTACTATAGGTTCAGAACTGTTGATAGTCAATTATTTAGAAGAGTGTGATCATTTATCTCAATTATTCAAAACTGCTGATAGTCAAGTACATATCTCTTCATATCACTGATTGATAGTCTTCAAAATGATATTTGGGATTTCTCAAAAACTTCATCATTTCTATCTTGATTTATGGTGCAATCTACTGAATTTCTTCTCCATACTTTTGTAGGTTGATTACTATTAATGACATTTGATTGAACTTGCTTTCTTCTCCAAACATTAACTTGTTTGTGTATCTTGCAATGTTTTGCAAAATGGCCATAATGATACCAATTATAACATTGGACAAAAAATGTATCTTGATTTCTTTCTGGAGTGATTCTGTCACGAGCTCTACAATGATTGGATTTGTGACCGTAGTTGTTACACTTGTAGCAATGACCATGGAACATTATAGGATATATCTGAGCAGTAGCTTCTCTCAATTCTTGTTGATTTTGGGATTTTCTAAGAGTACCTCTATTACCATTAGCCTTTTCTTCTTTTTCTATGAATATTTTACTTTCTTCAGCGTTCTTCTCGATCTTTGAGTTTGTCTTCAACTTAGCAGCTATTTTGTCCAGGTATTCCTTCAGAGAGAGGATCTTCAATTCTTGCCTTTAACAAGTTTCTATCTTTTCTTGGAGTTGTCTTGTTAGGTATTCTTCAATTTTCTTAACTTCATCTATCTGTCTTTTCAGATCAATGACACCGCCTTCCATCTACCCTTTTGAATTGTAATCATCCTCATGGGATTTTTGTAGTTGAACTTTTAGTACATGATTCTCCTTTCTGAGTTCTGAGAGCTCCTTTTCAAATTCAGATTTTTCCAGACACACCTTCCGTAACTCTACCTTCAAGGATTTTATTTCAATTTCTTGTTTTCTTCTTAATTTCTATGCCAATATTTATGTAGTCTTGTAGGTACTTATCTCAGTGTCTTTTTCTTGTAGCTTGCAGGTCAATTCATTGTCCTTATCTTCTAGCTGTCTTTTGAGCATGGCAATTTCTTCTAATTTCTTTTCATTTTCTGTAGCTGGCTTCTCAAGTTTATATTTAAAAGAGTTGGATATGGATTCTTTGATTCTGGTAGCTTCTTCGACTTAGAGTTTCATATCAATTATAGTTTTTGTGGCCTTATCATATTCTTCTTGATTCCTCTTCATAGATTTTTCCAATTGCTCTTGTAATACTTGGTTTTGTTCACAAAGATTTTTCACTTCTTGCGAAACATTAGTAATTTCATTGTCTATTGAATTTCTTCTAGAACCATAGTATTTGCTAAATTTCTATCACTTATCAAAGAACGAGAATTTTCATCACATTCTGAAGTATTACATTCTATGAATTCAAAATGGCTCTTATCTTGTATACCTGATAAACATATCTCTTTAAAAGCATCACAAACAGGGTGTTCAGGGGTCTTACCTTCATACTCACCCAGATCTTGTACTGACCTTTTGATGGAGATATCTTCTCCTTCTTGTTCTTCAATGGAGTAGAGTTGATATATCTTGAATAATAGTTCTTCAATTGAGTTGCACTTCCCTATTTTCGTCTTTTGCAGATCTTCAACCATGATTTTCATAACCTCTTCTTCATGTTCTTTAGTGGAGTATAGTTCTTCTATTTTGAACCATAGTTCCTTAGCTGAGTTTTAGTTTCCTATCTTCTTCTTTTGGTGAACTGTTAATCCTTCAAGGATGGATTCCATAGCCATTGCATTATTCTTTTTTGCTTCCTTTTGAGATGTTGTTTTCACTTTCTTTGGAGGAGTATATCCAGTAAGAACTAATTACCATATACTAATTCCTTCCGCCTCAAGATAAAACTACATTCTTCTTTTCCAGATGAAGTAATTTGTTCCACAAAACAATGGATATACTCCATTTTTTTGAAGGACATAGTAGACTTCTTCCGAAGGCCAAGGATGATGAGATGATTATGGGTGTCAAGGTTTCTAGTGGGTTATTCTTGACACATATTTGATTCATCGATGATGTATTGATCTTTGGTGACGACTCCTTACCTGAGTGCGATTTTATCAAGGAGTTGATTAATACTTTCAGTATGGCCTCATGTATGTCTCTCAGTCTGCATAAGTCTTGTTTCAGTTATAATTCAGTGACGTGGCTTTAATGGATCAGATTCATCGTCCTTTTTCTCTAAAGACGCCTCATATTGATAATGGATTTAACTATATGGGATATTTTCTCAAACCTAACAATTATAAGAAGGTGGACTGGAAATGGCTTTTAGTGAAGATTCAAAGGAAACTAGATAATTAGACTTCAAGATGGTTCTCTTGGGGGTTGCTTGATGCTTAGTACTTCGGTTCTCCAGTGTGTTCATGTTTATTGGTTTTCGTTGCTTCATATTCCAGAAGGGGTGACTATTGTGATCAAAAGAATTTTCTTCCATTTTCTTTGGCGTGGAAAAAAGAAGGAAGTTAAATTTCACTTAGATAGCTAGGAAATTCTTTCAAATCCCAAAGATGCAGGTGGCTGGGGGATAAAAAATATTGGCATTTTTAACAAGGCCCTGTGTGCTAAAAGTCTCTGGCAAGATCTATTATTGAAGGTATGTGGGGAAATATTGTTTGAAGTAAATCGTCACAGAGGGTACCATTATCTTACTGGTTGTGATCTGGCTATTCCTGGGATGTCAAAGCATCAAGGATTTGGTGAATTTTGATGTGGACGTTGTCGATTATCATCTTTGATCTTAGTTGGAAGGTGGGTAGAGGAAAATAGATCTTCATGGAAATTGATTTGATTGTTGGCTTAGGGGAAAATTTTTCTCTTTCTCTCGTATTCTGATTTGTCACCTTCAACTGAGACATATTTATTCTGAGAAGGAGGCTTATACTCCTTATTTGTCTTTGTCACGGGATCTGGATCTCCATGGGGATCTGGCTTTGGAATGGGATGAATATGTAAAAATATTGATTTTAGTAGGAGTTACTCTTTCAGATGTTAGTGATTAGTTTGTTTGTATTTTCAACAAGCAATCTAGAAACGTTTCAGCCTAGTTGGCCTACTCTTCCCTTGTTCAGAAGCATTTGGTTTGTGTGGATTGTTGGTGGGTACCAAGGCTATGGAATGGTAAGATACCCTTATAGATCAAGTGTTTCGGTTGGTTATGATTTCATCATAACATTTTGACTTGGGATGCTCTCCAGAAAACAGGGGTGCGGGGTTCTATCAGATATTGTTTATGTTTCAATTCTTTTGAAATGATGTAACATTTTTTGGGGCTTGTATTTTCTTTCAGGATGTATGGAAACATTTCATGGACATTTGAATCTCTCTATTGGATGGGATAAGTCGAGTGTGAAATATAATATTAAATTCTGGATGTAGTCTTCTTGCTGAAAATCAGACCTTAAGTCTATCTTTGAAAATATAGTTGCTCCGCGGAATTGATCGAATAGATCATCTATCTGGGGTAGAGGGTATCAATTTTTAATTGTCATTTTATTTAGTTGTCTATAGTCTATGCACAACCTGAAAGTTCTGTCTTTCATTTTTTACAAATAGGACCGATGCTCCCCAATGGGAAACACTACATAGAATATACTTTTTATCAATTAATTCCTATAATTGAGATTTGAGCTTCGTAAGTTCTATTATGTTCATTCGGTAAGGATATTTTGATGTTGGTACCGCTCTGGGTATTAGATGAATCGTGAAGTCAATGCCTCTTTTCGGAGGAAGTCCATGGACTTATTTCAGAGAGATGTCCATTGTCATTATGTGTGATGTTTTGCAAGTTTTATTAGTGTATCTACGCAATGTATGTAAACATTAGCTACGTTTTCATAACTCATCTACATATATGTTTGTAGAAATTGTACGTCATATTGCTAGAATTGGATGTTCTAAGTGTGACTAGTTACATTATAATTGTTATTTATTAAAGTTATGAATTGAAATGAGTTTGTCAAATTATTAATGAGAGGTCTTAGTTGTGATTAAGGTTATTTATTAAATGTTGTCATCACTAAACAAAGGTCAATTATTGATTAATTGGACTATTATTAACCTAAGTAGTAAATGTTGAATAAGTGTTAATATGATAATTGTTATTAATAAGATAATCATTAACTTGAATAATAGTTGTCAATTGAGTGTTAATAATGATTAATTAATGATTACTAAGATTAATACTAATTCATTTATAAGTGTTAAACAAGTATTAAATGGTTGCATGAATGATAATTATGATGGATTATAATTAATAGGGATTAACTATTAAATTTGTATTAATTGAGAAATTTATAATTAATTACATTTAATTGTAAATGATTAGGAAGTGAAGACAAATGAATATTAGTTATCATAAATTATAGTTAAGGCTCCATTGTGAACATCACTTAATTATGATAAACAATTATTAAATATTAATTGAATGTCAATTGTAATAAATAATTATTAATTGACATTCTAATAATTTTAGTTATGATAAACAATTATTAAATGTTAATTAAATATTAATTATGATAAACAATGATTAAAAATGTCTTAATAGTAATATGAGGTAATAGTGAAGAATTAACATTGTTTAAATTGTTATATTATTTAAAAAGGGAAACATAATGTGAATTTAGGATTTAATTAAACATGTGGTTAAATATTAAAAGTGCTAATCCGAGAGTGTTGTCCATGGACACGGTGAAGAGCGGTGAATAATAAATTAATTAAATATTAAAATAAAATTGATTGAGTTGACTTGGTATATCCTCACATGGTAGGCGAGAAGGTGGTTGAGACCTCATGAATGGGAGGATAAGGGTAGTAATGGAGGCACGGAGGCGATGAAGAAAAAACAATGAAAAGGAAGGTAGAAGGAGGTGATGGGGATTCAGAAGATTAGGGGAAAACTAACAGAACTTGTGAATTTCATGAAATTGAGAAAGAAAAATACATACTCGTTGGACTCTCGATACCTAGGTTTTGGGCTCGGGGTTCAAAGAACATTGTTTCTTGAAGCCAGGGAGTCGGCGAGGTCATTCCTAGTAGGCAGGGTGGTAGACTTGTTTGGGAAGTTGTGTTTCTCGCAGTTGGGTTTCTCTTCAAGCCAGGAGAAAAGATGATAAAGGGAAGGATCCAAGACAAAAACTACAAACAACTACCTATATACAGGTAATATCCTAAGTGTTTTGGAATTCTAGTTATACATGTTTTCAAATATATATATATATATATATGCTATTCTAGATTTGTATACATGTTTTTCAGATATACATGTTGTCTTTTTAAATGATTATTTGAGTATAGCTAACAGAGTCTATATATGTATATTTCTTATTTTATTTTCATACAAGATAAACAAACACACTTAAAAGACAGACAATCACACAGTTAAAAATTTTTATATTGAGAAATTAAGAACTAGTAGAACCGGGCTAGAAATTAATATGTAATACTAAAAAAAAAAAAAAAAAACTAATCATTATATTCCACAATATATATATATATATATTCCAATGACTTAATACTTAAAAATTTAATGAAACTTAAATAATTTTTACTATAATTGTGATTTTAGAATTTTTAAATTAATAATAACTTTAAAAAAATAAATTATAAATATAAAAACATAAACCTAAATAAAATACTTCAATAAATATAAAATAAATTGAACATAATAATGTTGATATCATATTGAATGTTATGTAATAATAAGAGTGAAAAGAGAAAATGATTTACTACTATGCTATTATGTATTTTACAAATAAGTTTTATAGATGATACAATTTTACATTTCAGCCATAAATGCTTGTTTTCTTGTTAATTTGTATTTTGTAAGTTTTTTAAATGCATAAAATATTATACACGCTAATACGTTTTAGTCATAAATGTTTGTTTCCTTATTATTTTCAATTATGTAACTATGTTGTATATGCATTAAATGTTGAGGTGAGCACATGTAGGTGTTAAAATGTATGAACATATACATAAAATGTTGGGTGAGCATACATGTAGGTGTTAAAATGTGTGGACATGCAGACTGAGACTTGGTACATGTAAAATGAATTTATCATTACTAAAGGTTGTTAATATTGCGTCTTAACTTTTCATGTAAATAAGAGGCCGCTTAGAACACTACTCCTCAAAATATACAACAAACAAGGATAAACTTGGATGAAAGAGACTAGGGTTATTGTGAGCCCCATAGGAGGTCTCACTCCTCCTCTCGAACCATGCTCCATATTGGAGCGTGCTAGATGGCCCCTTAGAGCATGCTCTAGAAATCTTGGAGTGGGCTCTAGGGGGTGATGGCACATTCCCTGCCACTTTGGGAGCATGAAGCTCTGAGAGAATCTCTTGAGGAAAAGGGATCATGCTCCAACATCGCTCTAGCGACGCTCCAACAAAGATCTTTACACGCTCTCACAGACACCAAAAAGGTCCCATGATTGTAGGTGAAATCTAGAAGACCTAAAATTGATCTGTTACGGAGAAAACTTCCTATGGCTTGGGGTACCACAATAGATAGAGTAACCGCAGAAATCAATCCCTTCCCATATGCAAGAGAAACCAAATATCTAACACTAAAGTATCTCGAAACATACCATATTCCGGACGTTTGATGTAGATCCTTGTTGAGCTTTTCCACTCTTGCTTGTATTAGCAATTTGCTCTCTCAACATTCAGCAAACAAGACAAGCATTCGATATGATGGTGTTAGACCTACTCTAGCATATATAATCAATAACATATAAGTATTTAAAAGCATCCATGGATTCAATACTCATTTAAATACACATTATTGGGTAGGAAAAGATATTTCTATTAATATAAAACAGAGATTACAATAGTGACAACCTCTGTCGGCACGTATGTGAATCGAAGAAACTGAGTCCTCCACTTGGGCCTTCACCACTTCAATCCTCCATCTATCGATAGCAAGTTCACAAGCAAAGGAAATCTTGGGAAGAACACAAAGTGCTCCAAGGGACAAAGGGATGCAGACTCAAGTATAAGCTCTGGCAACAATGGACTATAGTTTTCTTGCTCTTCAATTCCTCCCCTTTCAATGTATCCAAAGGGTTCCTTATATAGTGCTTCAATGGGGTAATGGAATGTTAAGTCCAAGCAATCTCAAGGAATATGGAAGGCCAAGAGACAAGTGACTCGGATCCACATCAAGGAAAACTCCAAAACTATTTGGCCTTTTGCACACATGTTGATGTATGCAGGTTTGAGGGTCATATCTGCGTACATACGCGAGAATAGGTTTAAAAGTCATGTATGGAAAATAATGTATGTTTTTAGGGATGATCTTGGAAACATCAAAGTTACAAAAATGGTTCATGGGGTCTAAAGAGTCTGTAGAGGGACAGGGAAGTCCATAAAGGTGTGATCCACCATGTGTGGTAAAATCAGCTGTAACAGATTCCCCCTAATGTGTGAGGCCAGAGGGGTGATACAATGGCCGAAATACATTATAAGTCCATCCCAAAAGTGGAGTGATGAAGAACTAGGTGGAAGAACCAACCATCCAACAATATAATATAATAATCAAACTTTGCACATAACTACAAGTACATATAGCAGTCCCGGATACATAAGAGTACAATGGCCATGCATATGCATGATACAAAATATGACATGTGTGGTCATCACCACGTACAATATATATAGATCAGAATCTCCATGATGAAGATATACAAAGGATCATGATCTCCATTAAAGTTGAAGATATACACTGGATCAAGATCTCCATAATGGCTGAAGATATCTGACATACACTGGAATCAAGTCACAAGAGTTGAAATCTCATGAACACTGGCACGATCAAGGAGGTAGCATATCTGAAATGCCATCAATCTGGAAGTTCTTCTACACAATCCACTACAAGTACATGTCCTACTATGTGAATAGAGGTGTCGAGGACAAACATAGTAGTCCATCATCCGATTACCGGTCATTGATGTATACCGTTAATAGACGCGAGATCACCCACCAATAATGAAAATGAGAATCAAGGTACTAGAGTGAAAACTAACAAGTCTGAATAAATGTGTTGAGGTCGAACACTTGAAAGGATCCATCGATCAGGGGACATTGATGTATTCCCAAAACTGTCGATGGTGAGAGAACCTACCACTGATGACTGCAAGTCTCAAGGCACTCAAAATGACACTAAATTCCTATCCCAGAATAAATGATCTGAAGTCGATGGGATGAAATCCGCTGGAAGGAGGGAATTAAGGCATCCCCCATCATCCAACACGAGGTACTCAACAAAGCTGTATAATGTGGAAGGATTCAATCATAATGTGCACAAACCAGTATCAGTACTGGGAATGGCCGACATGCAAAGTCAAGAGAATTGAGGAATGGCCGACTCAGGTTTCAACTTCCTTCAAACAAGAGCATAAATGCGAATGGTGATTGAATGTAGGCAGCATAGACTCGATATACAAAAAATGGGACATCTCTGTGACACAGGAGGCATCGACAGAGGCTCCATAGGGACAGGAAGCTTAACCAGTCGGTGGAGATAAACTCAGAGAAACGAGTACAGCTCCTAAAGTTAAACTATTAATCCAACCAACGGATGTGATATATAATGCTCTGTTCGAAGGTGACATGACTCGACTACTACCAAAGATAACATCTTTTCTTGTTTGGATTTTTCATTTTTTGATTTTTTTTTGTGGACTTTTTCAAATATTTTGAAAATATTGAAAAATAATAAAAGTGTTTTATAGTTACAGACTAGGAGGAGATGAGTGTCCATGGGAAAAAAAACTAGTTCCAAGCAGTGAAACATACCTATGCTCAATGCAAGGACACATGTGTAGGATAACAACACTCGGGGGTCCCCTCTCGGTAAAAATGGGGAATCAAGCTGCAAAGGATATAAAAAATGGCTCTGTGTGGCTAGAGATGAGACAAGCTCGGGCTATATAGCCGATAATAAAAGTTAGGGAAGCGGGCATAAGGCTCAATGAGGTAGGAAAAACTCATGATAATGCAATTACAACTTGATATAAGGGAGTCCTGGGGAAAGAAGGCCAGTAAAAATATCAATATGAATATGAGGCTCTTGCGTAAAGACATGGCGATACTATACAAAGGACTCCCACACCCTAAAGAAAAAATGTCGGCATGGGCACCAAATGTAAAAAAGGAGCTAACTAGGGCACCCATGTATGGTTAAGCTCTACCATTCACATCATGTCACTTCTAAAACAACAAGAAGGTTCCATGAAAAGATAGAATGGGTTCATATCTAAGGTTATCATGAAACGGTCATAAGGCCATGCAAAGTGCAAATGGATGTGAAATCTAACCTATATGCTAGTTTAGACATAATACCTAAAATCGGCACGAACGGGTCAAAACCACGGTCAAAATAGTGCTCAAAATGGACTCCTACATCATCACATTAGTCCAAAATGGTCTGAAATGGTTCAAAACTATAGAAAGGGGGTAAAAAATTTCAAAATTTTCTATAAATAGTAAAAAATTCAAAAATCCCATATCATTTGAAATTTTTACCCATTTGAGCTCAAAACTTCCAACACGAATTCCGAGAGCTTCGTCTAGCGAAATTCGACACCGTTTGTTCCAGGTAACTTCTCATGTCCTCCTCTTCCATTTTCATGTAAATTTTTTCAATTTCCATGGTAAATTTTGATTTTTAGGCCAATATAAAATAGTCGTTTTGGACCACACAGATATCAGGGCTTTTTCCGCGTATAGGGCTGGCTATACGTGGAAAAACCTCCCAAAACCGTGTACATACGCCGTTGTTTTGCAAACAGTCACGTATGCGGCTGCACACAAGGTTTTTTAAGGTAAATAATGACCAAAAACTACTTTTAATGTGCAGGATGGTTCTAGAATGGAGGGAGAGGGAACATGGAGATGTAGAAGAGGCTGTTCGGGGTGACTTAATGGCTCAACAAAATTTACGTGCATGTGGGCTATACAAGTTTTGGTGTCTTGGAAGCCTAAGGGCCAAACCAAGACTCCTGCAGATGTTAGTAGATTACTGGGATCCAGACTCGGAGTCTTTTCATATCGATGGGATGTCCCTCACTATAGAGGTGGAGGACATATATTTTATCATTGGATTATCCCGACGGGGAGAGGTGGTGAACCTACGCTCTCGTGGTCCCAGAGGTGGCCTCACCATTGATGAGTAGATTACGGTATACTATTTTTCAGACACGAAAAATGTTGGGAGTCAAATCCCGAAAAACTCCATCCAGGTACTAGGACTGAAGGCCATACTATTGGCACTTGGTAGGATAGCTGGTCTAGCTTCACTTCACCAAGCCTAGCAGCCATTGATGTTCTATACAGTGGAGTGCATGAGACCCATAGTGTACGACTGGAGCACTGTGCTATTGAGTAACATGAAGCAGCAACTCAGTGACTGCAAGATGGGTAGGGTGAGAAACTTTGGTTTCGGTAGCATACTAATCACGTTCTTCTTTAAGCGTGTACCTTGGCTAAGCCCTAGAGTTGACGTTCCTCCACACAGGGTTCAAGATCTGGCCCAACGACGTTGGGTAGATGCTATGCACAGACTGGGCGGAGGTAGGGTGTCTAACCCCTACCCAGCTAACTTCTTTCCATGGTGGCGATAGCAGATCATTGCCATCAATGACTATCCCTATACAGGGATAGATTTCCAAGGAGATCCGGACATGCCCCTACCACTAGGAGCAGCATACGGTGATATAGGTAACGAATACCAAACACTCTTTTTTAAATTTTTTGAATTATAATTTTTTTTTTGTGTTTTTTGATATATTGACTCAAAAAACATGTTTTTGTGCGACGACACATAGTGACAATCTGTCATGTGTATGCAGATGTTGGACCATGGTGACCTGACGGTTTCCCTTGTCATAGATGGAGGGGAAGAAGAGATGAAATCATGGGTGTGGATGCAGAGCAGACGCTCCAAATCATCCACATAAACTTTGTACGTTTGACACACAGGGTACCCATGGCGTAAGTCGAGGACTTGCTTGAGGCCATGCAGCGCTAGGTGGTTGGTGTACCACGAGCATGGGTTCAGTAATTCCGACGACTAGCTAGATCCGTGGTGTGCTACCATGATCAGAACCCCCCTCCTCCTCCACAGGATTAGAGACCTGAGAGTGATTCATTTTTGTACTACTGTGTATTATATTTTGGTGGCTCAGAAGCCCCATTTTTGTATTATGACACTTATGTATTATGACGTCACATTTTGAATATTTAATGAAAAACTTTTATGATGATCGATTTTATTTATTTACATGTGTGTAAAAATGTATGTTTGTGATATGCTTATGGTCTATGAAACAAATGCCAATCTAACACATATTTAGCATATGAGTCAGCAACTTGATTAAAAATGATTGAAACATGTATGTATGTTATGTTCTTAAATTGTCATTCTAGCAATCTCACACGTAAGAATCTTCGTAATAATGTCGGATCCCTAATACGATACAAGCCATTAAGTTATGACTCCCACTAACTACGAATCAAGACATAGCTCAAGAGAGAGAACACCATGTGAAATGACATCCCACAATAACTCGATAACGACACTATATTCAGCAACATTGTTCGAAGAAGGCTGTAAACATACGGCTCCTGAAGACAATACCTGACTCGTAGGAGTATAGATCACCCAACCAGCAGAAGCTGAGTTTTGAGTGTGGTGGCTAGCACCATCAGCGAATCCAATGTAAGCGGAAGACTCCATTGACATCTTCCATAAGAAACGAAAGCTAATCAACAAACCCGATCACCATAAGAAAACCTAACTATGCAAAAATTTGTGCAATAATATACAATAATCAGCCATGGCTGAAGATCATGCTTAGTATTTTTTAAGATAGATCCCATTTCTAGGATCCGCCAAGGTTGTCCCTTTATAATCCACCAGGTCATAGGCACCCTTATCTAACACACGTTTGACTATGTAAGGACCATGCCACATGGGATTAAACTTCCCTGTCCCCAAGGGTTCTTTAGCTTGATCCCATAAAAGGACCAAATCACCTTCACTAAACCTCCTCGAACGGATAGAATTATCATATTGGACCTTAACGCGATGCTTATTTACTTCTAGAGCCACTAAGGCATCTCAGCGCTGCTCATCAAGCTGCTCTAAGTGGACCAAATGTTCCTCCAATGCGGAAGTGTCTGGTAAAAGCTCTATATCTAGCTTCAATGAAGGGATTTCACATTCAACCGGCAAGACAAACTCCACTCCATGTACGAGATGATATGGAGAAAAATCGGTGGCAGTCTTAACCACGGTCCTATAGGCCCACAAAGCAGGATATAACATGATATGGCAAGATATAACATGATATGCCAATTTTTCTTTCTTTGTGCGATGGTTCATTGGAGAATGGATTTAAGTGATTTGTTCACTGCTTCAACCTATACATTCGCCTTAGGGTAATAAGAAGAAGAGTGCTCCTGCTTATACCCTAACTTCGAGGCCAACTCTTCCATCATTATATTCTGAAAATGCCTACCATCGTCAATGACAAGCTCTTTCGGAATGCCGAACTGAGTAATAATTTGGTTGAATACGAAATGCGTGGTTGTCTCACTGTCGGATTTAACCGTGGGCATAGCCTCAACCCATTTCGTGAAATAATCAACAACCACTATAATGTGATGATGCTCCCCAGCCGAAGCTGGGTTACAATCCATAAATTCAAGCCCCCACTTGCTGAATGGACCAGTGGTGATAATCGGATGTAACGGGCCAGGATGTGAGCGTATATTGCGTGCAAACACCTGGCAAGGGTGACACTTCTTGACCGCATTGACACAATCTTTGAAGATCGAAAGCCAAAAATATCCTGCTCTCAAGATTTTTTGGGCTGTAGAAAGCCCAGATAAATGACCACCACACGCGCCTCCATGGCAATCATTCAGCACAACCTCAACCTCATCATGGGTTAAACAACGACGTAAAATGGAATCTACCCCATGGTGTTACAAAGTGTTATCCACTATAAGGTAGTTATTAGATACGTGATGTAACCATCGTCGCTCATCCCGTGAAAGGTGAGTAGGGACCTTCAACATTTGAAAATATATAATGATATCCCCATACCATGGATCCAAAGTTGAGATAAGGAAAATATGCTCATCGAGAAACGTATCCTCATAAACCTCCTCCTCCTCCACACTTGGAAAATCAGAAATGAGCTCCGCAAAAATTAACGATTTCTTTGATTTCGCTGAAACAAATTCGAGATCGAATTCTTGCAAAATAACAATCCGTTTATTATACTTTCCCCCAATCATCCTTCTAGTGAGGACGAACTAAAATGGATTGACATGAGCTACCACCAAGGTCTGGCAAAGGAGAATGTAATGTCTCAATCTCTGAACTGCATGAATGGTGGCTAAGACAAGCTTCTCCACATGAGAATAATGGATTTCTGCATCTATAAGGTTCCAGATCAAATAAGATATGACATGCTCATGGAGCTCCTCATCCTCTTGAACCAAAACCATACCAATCGTCTCTATAGACGCGACCACATAAATAAAAAAATCACGGCTATAGTCGGGTGGACTAAGCATGGGTGCCGATGCTAAGGCTCACTTAAGAGCATCAAAGGACTCCTGGGCTCGCTCATCCCAACAAAAGGTAGTGTCCTTCTTTAAAAGACACATAAAGCCTTTAGTCAAATTGGCAAAGTTAACCACGAATCTCCGTAAGAAATTTTCCATGCCTTGCAAACATTGAAGATGTCTAATATTTCATGGGGGAGACAATTGAAGTATTGCCTCAACATTTAAGGGATTGACTCTTATACCCTCCTTGGAAACAATCAACCCTAGAAAGCGACTAGACTTCACACAAAAGATGCACTTATGAGGATTTAACTTAACCTGGTAATGGCGGTGTTGGAACCAGGATTGAGCCCCAAGGTTGAGGGGAAGGGCCCGCTCTCGGGCAACAGTAGAACCATTTTAGAATGTGCCTCTAGCCCTGCGCAATCAGAGAGGGATCTCTTGTTCGTCTTCGGAGTCTACTCCGTGTAATATTTTCAATCAAGGATAATCAGGGGGCCAGGATCCTGAATGGGGAAAAGCGTATTAATGTGAGGTGCATGGTGGGATTATCAGGGCAAGGGACCATTGGAAATGGAGTCGAAAACCTGCATAGAGAACATTTGCATAGGGGAATGAATGGTGTAAGGTTGAAAACAGAGGCAAGATAGACGTCGGTTTCACAATCAAGAGGTATTTAGCAAATGGTTAGAGGATGAGGGAGAACAACCCATCACATGGAGCACCAACGAGATGAATTCCACACAACTTTAGAAGAAAAATTGATAAATGTCAGGAACAATAGCCGGAGCATAGCAAGTATAAATTCCTAACTGTTATACACTAAGTTGCAGACATGAAAGCAATCAATAGACTAGGATGAAAACAGGAAGCACATTGCACGCAAAGAAAAATATATATTGAGAAAAGCAACGACACATGAATCTCTGCCATGAGAAATAATTCTTCCTCTGCAATTTTATTCAAAACACAGGCATCAAATCTTATTTACAACGAAGATCCTTAGCCCGAGAATGTTTCCCAATCCAACCAACTAACTCCTTCCTCCCTCTATCGGGAGTGTATTTATACTATTCTAGTGTTGAGACTACCGAATTGAAAATTGTTACAAGTCACTATCATACGTTAACAGTACAAGGAGTGGAACTGTTGCCACATTTTACAAATATAAACAATAAACATTATGGCATTGGCAGTTTCATTTGGCTCGAGTAATAGTTCGACATGCTTGGCTGTTATGGTGGATTACGAGTATGATGCCCCCTTCCTTGCCCGAAGCGTGTGCTTCCATCGTGTTCAAATGTAGCTTTCTGCATGGGCACAAACTGGCAAGGTAGTTTGCATCTTTCCTCGATTCAATCACATCCACCACCTCCTTCCTCATCGGGTAACACTGTTAGCCGTGGGCTCTGGAAGAAGTGTCACATTGCTCCTAGTCGAATCAAACTTGTGAGGTAGCTTGTCATTCTTGTACCTCTCACCTCTAGTGGAGTGAGATCTCCCACAGGAAATAAGGTGTATCATGTCTACAACAGCCCCATCACCCTTGGAAAGTGGACTTCACAAATAGGGTTGTGTGGGCTTTAGACCCTTGATGCTCCCATCTGAACAAATTATTATGCCGAAAGCAGTCAATGACTGTCTCCTTCCGTAGAGGCTTTGGTGGCAGCGATGCTATTAGGGGTTCCTGAAAAAACAATTACGGGGAGTAAATGCATAGGTTCCACGTCATTGGAGGCGCGGGTATCACATCTAGGCCCCAATGGTTGGTGTCACTCTTGGTATGTAATATCGAGGTGACAGGTGAGTGTGGAAGCTTCTCACCAACCATCAACACCCCCAGATGGATAAGCTTCTCAAACCAGATCTTCATCGTCGAACTCTTCTGGCCTCGATAGACTCGTGGAGAAGTAGAACTCGAGTTTTGGAGGTATGTTAGTTCACTCCCATTTCTCCGAAAGCAGTATATATAACGTTTCAAGATTGAACCTCGCAATGGCTGGTCAACATTCCTGCACACTCTGTCATCGAGTGTATTTGGTATTAGCATGTGTGACAGTGTGAGTAGAGTGATCCTTTACTTGCTTGGGATCTAGCAACGTCGTTCCATCGATCGTGGCACCTTACCTTCTACTGAGGGACGTATTTGTGGACGCCATCTGGTATAATTCATTCATGCCGCAAGGTTCATGAAGTGGACATTCCCACGTTTCCTTGCTATTGTAATGTAGGGAACAGAATGGTTTCCCACGTCATGCTGGCCTTGCCCCTTGTGAGTAGCATATTTGTTGGTTACTTTCCTTACTTCCACAAGACAACTCACACAAAAGCCACCTATCTTTATGCAACATGACTCCACCATAGAGAGGGTTTCACCTGTACGCATGCTATAAATGGAATTGGAGGAATTGACCAATTTGCAATGGGGCCACTTACAAGCGTGAACTTCTCTTTCGCTGTCATCTATGTACTGGATGTGAAACTTGTACCCTGGGAGCCTTCTCAGCCATCCGATTCGAGGAATATTTCATGTCCACCATCCACATCCCATTATTTCTGCCGCCAACTTTTCTCCTCTGATCACCATGGGCAGTTATGGATAGTGACATGTTCTCAACCGTCAATCGTGACCGACCCTTTTCATGTAGTTGTAGATCCGAGTGGGTCCCGTTACCGTTTGCAATGAGAAAACTTGGTATCCAACCTTGCTAGTCTACATTGTGAAATAAACCTTGGTCGTAGATCTCTTTTCTTTATATTCTCGACTGTAGATATGACCAAGATCTCATCTCAGTCATCACAGGTTTCCGCTCTTTATTTCATTTCACAACTTGGAAACGGGGCTTTGGTCGCGCAAAATGTTTCAGAGCCCTTGATCCACCCTCCGATCAATCTCAACCTTTGATTCTGGATCCCGTCCAATGCCCTTAGCGTGCCTGCCGTTTTCTTCTTTGCCTTGCACCTCTGATAACCTGAAGGGGTGTTCACATGAAGTTCGAGGGAATGGGACCCTTGTCGAACTCCTATCAATCCCCTAAATCAACTGTTAAAAAATGGAGTGTTAACAGGCGACATCTTTCGAATACTAATCTCAAATAGTATGGATGACGCTTTCTCAGCCGAGAATGAGCAGCAAGGTCATCCAAAAATACTTCAATAATTGTTCTGAGATCGTGAAAAATCAAGGTCATAGCCCACTGAAATGTGGCTCCAGCATTTTAAGACTGAAAGGCATCTTCTGATATGCAAACATACCCCAAGGACAAATAAATGCGGTTTTGTGTTGATCCCCGGGTTTGACCTGAATCTGATTATATTCGGAAAATCCATCCATGAGGGAAAATACCTCGCTTCCCGCACACTCATCCAAAATTTGATCAATAAATGGTGTGGAAAAATTATGCTTAGGACAAGCACGATTTAAACAATGGAAATCAGTGCATATATGGATCGGTCCCTGCTTCTTGTCAACCGAAACGAGGTTTGAACCCCACTCTGTCAAGGGAATGGGATAGATAAAACTAGATTTTAACAGCTTCTCTATCTCATCCTTAATAGCAAGTGCTTTTCTAGGATTCACCGCACGTAAACGTTGTCGAACGAGCTTCGCATTCGGATAGGTTTGAATTTCATGTTCGACAATACGAGGGTCAATACCTGGCATTTCTTTGTATGCCCAAGCGAATATGTCATGAAACTCTTTGAACATCTCAGTATACTCCTTAATTTCATTAGGGGAACAGTCCACCCCAATGTAGACGTTCTCAATTTTGCCAGGATCACGAGAGATATTGATAGGAATAGCAAGTGATATATTCGCCATGTTCCCATCAACCATATGACCAGGAGACCTCAATGGAACCACAGGACTACCAATCTTCTCGCTAAGAATCTCCCTAAAGTTCTCATGCTCCAAATGGTCAAGATCGAGAAGAAAATAGGATCTATGATGCAACTCTTCCCAAAGTGGCTCAACCCTAGACATGGCCTCAATATTGGCTTCATCTAATGGAAAAACATCATCAAGGAAATCATGTGCATGAGATGACTCAACTTCCCATGCAGGAAGCACATACGGGTCCTCCTCCTCCACCCGCGAAGAGGAAGGACTAGGCTCTGCAACACAATCAAGATTCGCTTGATATGCTATCATTGCTGTAGGCAATGACACATCCATTTCGACAAGTCCATTTGAAAGACTTGGTGAAGGAAGAATCCAAGGATCTTCCATATGGGTAGTGCGAAAAGACACTGAATTCAATGAAGATGAAGCCCCATGGAAACTATATCCAATCATAAGAATGGGCACATGACAACTAAAGGTCCCCATAAGGGATGGATACATACCTACACACACACTCCCAGTTGCCGGCTGAGAATGATCGATAATCGGGATAGAAGCTCCTGATGATACATTAGCACTTGGATTTTTGAATGATGTCTGATCAATTGTAACAATCTTCCCATTAAATGGAAAGCATACTACTCAAAATAGAGAAGAGGCTATGGCTTGCATACTATACATCCAATTTCGACCCAGTAAAATATTGTAATCAAGGGGTGCATCAACCACCTCGACCTTGATTGCGATGGTCTTCCCTCCCAATCGGACCTTAATAGAAGGAAGAATCCTGTGCGGTCGAAACGATCTACCATCAAAGGCAGTCAACATGTTAGCGGATTGAGACAACTTAAGAGAACCCAAACCCTTCTAGCACGATAAAGACATCATGGAAGCAGCAGTGCCTTCATCAATCACAGTGCGGTTGACGGTCATGTTAAGACACTCTACGTGAATCAAGAGAGACATTTAGTAAGGAAAAAGAGGCTGTAGTCCCATGGTTTCAAATTTGATGATGAAAGAAGAGCTATCATCATTAACCCCAAGAGTAGAAAGCAAGGCTTTCCTTTGCAAAGGAAAACTCTAAAGTATTTCAAGCGTAGACATCGCACAAGGAGTGTGGCCCAAATCCTCGACAACAGAATAGTTCTGGGTGGCTCGGGCATTAGGATTGTGCCCTGAACGCTTTAGGACTCCCTTAGGAATGCAAGGTGCAATATTAGGTTTATCCATAGGGTTTTCAATATGCAAAGGGTTCTTGGGTGGAGCGGGTTCTTTTCCAAGGTCCGGTTGTGACGAACCATAGTCTTTTTGCACGAGTCACAACCTTAGTAGCATGCACCATGTTGATGCAACCATGACCAGTACTGGCTTCCGGCGGATCTTGATCTCCACCCAACGCACAATGAGGATCATGGGTCCTCGAGTTCATATTTTGATTATGGGGTAAAGGATTAGTCAGCACAGCTGGGCCCTATGCTATGAACCTCGAGGCGTCTTCCATATGAGGGCACAAGTGAGTGAGGTGGTTGTCCTTACACAATTTGCAAGGGAACTTAACCTTACTTTTAGACTGCTTGTCCCCCCCAACATTTTGGATGTTATTGTCATTAAAATTGGCATTTTCATTCTTATTCCCACCCTTATGATTGTTTTTACCCTATTTCTTATTCCTTCCGGGCTACTGGTTGCCCTTCTGGTCCAACGATTGCACAGTAAGTACACTCACCATTTGGGTGGGTTGAGATGAAGTCATGGCTTGTCTCGACACAGATTGATTAATAGACAATTGACTCACTTGTTTCACAACCGAATCCGCAGGTTTGGTACTTGTACAACCCACAATGCCATCGGCATGTGGTCCAAGATTGATCCTGGGGTCGAAACTAGAATGCAAAGCATTAGGTATGATCTCATACAAAAGTCCAGATTGAGCATAAATCAAATCCAACTCATGTGCCTTAAAAATCGCTTGTTCCTCATTTTGGACTCTGGATGTAGAAACATCCTTCAAGATGTATGGTAACAACGATTTGAGGAACCATTCAAGGAGAAATTCTGGTGGTATGAGGGATTTAATCAACCTCTTTCGTCTATGCCACTCTTGGATATGGTCTGAGATATGTGTGGCTTTATCTTGTCGAAATTTCAATAAGAGTTCTGTACCAACTTCGTAACGCACAGGTAGCTGGAAGTGATTGAGGAAAGTCATAGAAAGGTCATCGAACAAAACGAATGCCCCCCTTGGTAACTCTATAAACCATTTCACTGTAGGTTCGGTGAGGGTGCGTTGAAATAGCCATAAACATATTGAGTTGTTATGTAAGGAATTGGAAGAGCACCAAAGGTGAAAAGTGGTGACATGTTCACTAGGATCTTCTCCTGCTTTTCCCTCGAAATTGGGGGTGTCTGAGGGAATCTTGTTGGGGACAGCCGACCAAGCTGGGTCATGAGATACTTGATCATTCACGAGTCTTGATAAGTCAGGTAAGTTTAACGTTTTGAGGAAAGAGAGCCTAGGTTGAGCCGGTCTATGCCATGCTCCTTGATAATTTTGGTTCATATAAGGCTGATTACTGTAAATACCATGGCCATGGCCATAATATCCTCTTCCCGTTTGACCCGTGTAGGGCTGCATGGAAGCAATATAATGTGGTGTACCTTGACTAGGTGGCGCTACAAAGCCATAATTAGACGAGTAAGAGGGTTGTTGATACCTGTACCAATATGGTTGATAGTTTTTTCCATACTGTGGTCCATAAGGCTTTCCATGAGAAGCTCCATAAGTTGTCCCATTGGATGTCCCATGAGAAGCTCCATAGTTAGGGATATGGGGAACTCCTTGCGATGGACCGTAAGATGATCCAGAAACAAGAATATGAACTCTTGAGACAATAGGAGGCACTTGAATCTGAGATACTACCGTGCGAGTAGTCGCAGTATGAACATGGTTAGTAGCAACATTTCGCCCCGAAATACCACGTGAATGAGGGGGAGGAAGGGTTGTCAAGAATGCATTCGAAGGAGTAGGATTTGAGGACGAAGGGACATGTGAAGGGATGTAAGAAGTGTTCCCTATGGTCACTCATCTCGGTTCTGGTATCCGTATATGACTACTAACACTAGGTCTAGAACATACATGTGAGGTAGCCTCCACCACCAGGATGGAAGGTGCAATGTGACTGGTGCACCCAAATCTCTCCACATGGAAAGGGATAGGATTGCCCCCAGTCGTAGTGCTAGGTTCAATATCTGACTCAGCATGATGTGCCGAATCATGTGTAGGGATATCAGGTATGCCATAACGAATATAACTAGTGCTTGTGGGTTCATGATGAGTCTCGGCACCTGGTAACCAATACCGACGACCTGTGAATGAGGGATCATAACTAGAATGTGAAGGTATATCTGGTGAAGGATCATATACAGGAGTATATTCTACATCCCCAACCTCGTGAGGTGGAGACGACATCTCGGGAATCTGATCCTCATGATCTCCCATTGTGTGTGAATTAATGTGGGAAGTAGTCCGCCCGGACTGTCTGTTTCTCTCTCCCAAATGAGGAGGAGACGTGGAAGGTGGAAGTCCTACTAAACGATGAGAATGGCGAAGTGTCGCACCCGAATCCACAATGACTCAAAAAATGAAAAAGACTCTAGCTAATTACGCAAACCCTAGGCAAACTAGTGTGCACAGAGCATACACCTATATAATGTAAAGCAAAATCACAAGCAAGTAAGGGTAGGATATGTGAGCTCCCGAATGAAGCAGGTATGTCTCACCTAGGAGAGGCTTGAGACTCCCATACACAACAAGCGGAGGTTCGTAACCAATTATAGCAGCCCTCAGCTTCAACGCATATAGCGACTGTGTTGTTCGACCCCTACCTGGCCAAGACACTTGCAAAATAACCTCTACAAAGTACCCCCTCAATAACCTAGGTAAGGTAACTAAGGTCACCTCAATATAATCAATGCTTAGGTGGACAGTCACAGGCGGGATTGACCGTATGGGCAGGGTAGCAAAGCCTGAAACTCTCGAAAAATGCCCCAGATACGAATACAATCCTGGAAATATCTCCGATGCTACTTAGTTATGACTAGGGGTCATCCCAATCAATAACCGCTCACACTGCCTCATGCTTAACTCTCTTGTAAGAGGAGGATCTTGAGAAACACTAATTATAGAAAGGAATTTCACACTCTCACTTGGACAGACACATAAATGTTTCGTTTAGTGGTCTCGGAGAATTTACTCACAATGAACTATTCCAAGACCCTAAAACCTAATCTTGTTGGTGCACCCCATAAAAAAAAAGAGTGTAATTCATTTTATTATGCGTTGATTTTAATTGGATTATTATTCACAAAAGGGTAAATGGTCGTGCAACTAATGATGTTATGACACAACAAGAAGTAAAATGCACACCTAACAATCAATGCAAAAGCACCGTGTCAAATGAAAAATGGGGTATGCTACTACGTGAAGTGCAAAATTTTCCTTCAAATGAAGATGCAATCATTCCTATATGAAGTCATGACTAGTACTTCTCCAAGCAAACCTATTGCAAGTACTATGAAAAATGCAAAATGATGCAAAAAGCAAATATTTTGGTATTTTTTGAATTAAAATGAGATAATAAAGCAAAAGAATGACTCTACCACCCCAGACTCTGCAAGCACTATCAGACAACACCGAAGCAAAGCACTAAGGTAAAAGAGACCTAATGCACTAATCCCAAAACAAAAAATAGAAAATGCAATGACAAGAACATTTAAAAAAAATCAAACTAAAAAAAATCGTCTCTGGTTAGAAACATAGGTGTATACAGACTCTAGAAGCATCCAAGAAGACTCAGCAATCATCCAAACTCACCCAACAACACTTAATCTTCCCCAAAACTCAGGGCATACGCGACTGTGTGCAGAAAACCCACGTAGATACGTGGATATCCCAGTAAAACCCATGTGTACACACGATTGTGAAGACAAAACTCGCGTACAAGAAGAAAAAGAGATAAAAAAGAAGGTAAATAGACAAGCTGACACAAAATTTACTCCTATCAGACACTACCAGTAAAACATGCGCCCAGACCCAAATTAGAAATAGAGAAATCAGAGCAATTCAAGAACATTGAATGCCGATGAAACCCTCAAAGGAAATGACTAGGAACTCCCCAATATGGTCACCAATTCTGTTATGGAGAAAACTTCCTATGGATTGGGGTGCCACAACAGACAGAGTAACTGCAGAAATTAATCCCTTCCCATATGCACGAGAAACCAAATATCTAACACTAAAGGATCTCGAAACATACCTTATTCGAACGTTTGATGTAGATCCCCATTGATATTTTCCACTCTTGCTTGTATTAGCAATTTGCTCTCTCAACATTCAACAAACAAGACAAGCATTCTATATGATGGTGTTAGACCTACTCTAGCATATATAATCAATAACATATAAGCATTTAAAAGCATCCATGGATTCAATACTCATTATTGGTCAGGAAAATATATTTCTATTAATATAAAACAGAGATTACAATAGTGACAGCCTCTGTTGACACGTCTATGAATCGGAGAAACTGAGTCCTCCACCTGGGCCTCCACCACTTCAATCCTCCATCTCTCGATAGCAAGCAAAGGCAAGCTTGGGAAGAACACAAAGTGCTCCAAGGGACAAAGGGATGCAAACTCAAGTATAAGCTCCGACAACAATGGACTATAGTTTTCTTGCTCTTCAATTCCTCCCCTTTCAATGTATCCAAAGGGTTCCTTATATAGTGCTTCAATGGGGTAATGGAAGGTCAAGTCCGAGTGATCTCAAGGCATATGGAAGGCCAAGAGACAAGTGACTTGGATTCACATCAAGGAAAACTCCAAAATTATTTGTCCTTTTGCACACATCCTGGTGTACACGGGTTTGAGGGTCATATACGCGTACATACGCGAGAATAGGTTTAAAAGTTGCGTATGGAAAATAATGCATGTTTTTAGGGATGATATTGGAAACATCAAAGGTACAAAAATGGTCCATGGGGTCTAAAGAGTCTGCAGAGGGATAGGGAAGTCCATAAAGGTGTGATCCACCATGTGTGGTAAAATCAGCTGCAACATGATCCCTACCAGCAGACTTCACTCATTAAATATTCTTCTGCAAGCTTAATCCCGCAAGGTTGTTTCCGTAGTACATATTTCCGCAAATCTATTTTCGCAATTCTAGTTTCGCAACTCTCCCATTTGCAACTCAACTTCCTGCAATCAGGTTTCCACAACTTGGTTCTCCGTAGAATTGGTTCCGCAACTCAATTCCCGCAATTGAGTTCTCTGCAAAATCCTTTCTGCAATGGTCATTTTTGCGCTCAGACTGCGGATTGTAGGTCGCAGATCCTCCTTCCCACTTCTCCAAAGATGGGATTCCTTTATTTTTGTTTCGCAATTCTTCTGAGCCATCAATATTTTGCGAGCTCCTTCCTAACTATTGATCTAAGATCGGATGCAGATCTTACCTTAACACTTGTGGATCTTTACTTTTCCTTTGTGGAAATTAACCACAACCGTTGATCTGCTGAATTTCATAGATTCTTGACTCAAATTGTAATAGTTCAATTAATCCATGGAATGATCAATTCGTTATGCGGAAACACATCTACTCTTTTGGGAATTCTTCAACGTCTTACCAGACCATCGAATTACACACACAGAGAGAACTTAAAATCATGTTTCTGGTTATTGAAAGAAGACATCAAATATACAAACACACATGCAGATATTTTAAACTCTGTTTTTCATTCAATTAACTAGCACACTTACACTCTTACTATTATCATTCCCCTCTGCATACTTACACACTAGATCAAATACACTTAAATAGAACTTCGTTAACCTGTTAGATTCGAATAGCAAGATCTGAACCCCTAAGAAAATAAATCTACAAATAACCTATCCTCGAGCAATCTCTTGCAAGATTCGAGGATAACAGTGGAAAATTGCCAGTTATTACAATCAAGATAGATCTACAACTAACCCTATCCTTCTAGAATTGATTACATGGAAACACAAGAATAGCATTGACCACTTATTCAACAAAGATAAGACTTTGTTTCGATGCTCCTGCATCATACTTCGAGGGAAGAAAAAAATTCTTCAATAAGTCTTCAAGGTGTAAATTGTACTTGGAAATATCTATTTTTGTCATGCACGCTGCATCTTTCAGATGGTTGATCCTTCCACTTGACCAAATACCGAAAATATTCTTTATCTCTGGTCTTCTTTGAAACCCTTTTGTCGAGGATAGCTTCAATATGTGGTTGTTATTTCTATGGTAATTGTCCTTGCTAATCTATAAATGAACCATCTTCACATGAAGTATTTTCTTCTGCTTGAACACCTGAATCTTTAAAAGGATACATATCTGAAACATTAAAAAGTGGGGAAATTTGAAGATCAAAAGGAAATTCTAATTCATATGCATTTGTAGAAAACTTCCTCAAAATTTTACATGGTCCAATCTTCTTGAGCTTTAATTTATTGTAGGTTCCCTTAGGAAACCTCTCTTTCCTAAGATAGGCCATTACTAAATCTCCAACCTAAAAATTAACTTCATTTCTTTTCGTATTTGTTCTCTATTTTTATTTTCTTGCACTTTCCTGCAGTTTCTTCCTAACAATTTCTTGTAGCTCATGCGTGCTGGATGCAAAATCTTCACCATCTACACTTCTTCTTTCTTGTCCTCCCAAATCTATAAGTTCATATACTCTACTTGGGTGCATACCATACACAATTTGAAAAGGACTCATACCTATACTTCTATTAGGTGAATCATTGTAAGCAAACTCAGCTTGAGAAAGAGCTAAATCCCATTTCTTTGGATTTCATAAACAAGCCTTCTCAGTATATTTCCCAAACTTCTATTCACCACTTCAGTATGACCATCAGTTTGAGGATGATAAGTGGAACTATAACTGAGATTGATACCCAATTTATTCCATAGAATTCTCCAAAAATGACCAACAATTTAGTATCCCTGTCAGACACAATGCTTAAAGGAAAACCATGCAACCTTACAATTTCTGAAAAGAACAAATTAACAATGTTTGTTGCATCATTGGTCTTCTTGCAAGCAATAAAATGAGCCATTTTTGAAAACCTATCCACTACAACATAATATAATCATTTCCCCTCTTATTTCTAGGCAATCCCAGAACAAAATCCATACGGATGGAATCCCAAGGCCTAGTTGGAATAGATAGGGGTTGATATAGTCCAATATTTTGTCTTCTCCCTTTGGCATGTTGACATATCCTGCAATTTTCAACAAACTTCTGTATATCATGCTGCATTCCTGGCCAAAAATAAAATGTACTCACATGAGCCAATGTTTTATCTTGTCCAAAATGTCCTAACAAACCTATACTGTGTTTCTCTTGTATCAAATTTTCTCTCATGGAACATTTTGAAATACATAACTTACAATTTTTGAAAAACAATCCTTCCTATAACATATAGTCCAACCATTGGCTCCTATTATGGGCAACTAGATTCTCACGAGCTGCATAGACATCTTTGAAATATTCATCTTCTTTATACATATTAACCAAATTTTCAAATCCCAAAGTACTGACCTTAAATTCCTGCAAGATCAAACTTACTCTGCTTAAAGCATCAACAACTTTATTAGATTTTCCACTTGTATACTTGATCAGAAAGGTATAGTTCTGCAAAAATTCCACCCACTTAGCATGTTTCTGATTCAAGTTAGGTTGACTATTTATAAACTGCAAAGCATGATTATCAGAATATAACACAAACTCTTTAGGCATCAAGTAATGTCTCCATTTCTTGAGAGCTTTACAACAACATATAACTCCTTGTCATATGAGGAATACTTTTTTTTGCCTCATTTAACTTCTCATTGTAGTATGCTATCGGTCTTTGTTCTTGACTCAAAACAACCCCTATTATTGTCCCACTAGCATCTGTCTCTACCTGAAAAACCTTATCAAAACTTGGCAAAGCTAGAATATGCTTCTTAGTGATCTTCTTTTTCAACAATTTAAAATTTATGTCAACTACTTCTGTCCATTTGAAAGGTTGTCTACTTCCCATGAAGGTGTCTATTATAGGTGCACAAATTTGACTAAAATTCTTAATGATTTTTCTATAAAAAATTGCAAGACCATGAAAACTCCTCACCTCATAGGCACTTCTTGGAATTGGCCAACTTAAAATTGCTTGCACCTTATCTAGATCCATTTTCAAGTCTTCTTCTGAAACCAGGAATCCCAAATAAATCAACTCTTTCTTCAAGAAACTACACTTTTTTCAGATTTATCAACAACTTCTCCTTTTGTAAAGTTTACAACACCAATAGAAATTGTCTCAAATGTTCTTCTTTATTCTGACTAAAAATAAGAATATCATCTATATACACTATCACAAATTTTCCAGTGTATTCTTTCAAGACCTCATTCATCAATCTCATAAAAGTACTAGGTGCATTAGTAAGACCAAATGGCATTACTAACCACTCATACAATCCATTGTTAGTCTTGAATGCATTCTTCCATTCATCCCCTTCTCTTATCCTTATTTGATGATAACCACTTTTCGAATATATCTTTGAAAAATATTTTGAACCACTAAAACAATCCATCAAATAATCAATGTGGGGTAAAGGAAATCTGTACCTGATAGTGATCTTATTCATTGCTATGGAGTCAGTGCACATTCGCCATCCACCATCCTTCTTTGGACTAAGCACAGTGGGTACTACACAAGGACTCAAACTTTCTTTCACCAAACCTTTATCTAACAGCTCTTGTACCTATTGTTTGATCTCTTCATTCTCTTGAGAAGTTAGTATGTAGGGTTCCTTATTAGATGAACTTGCACCAAGCATTAATTCAGTGTGATGACTAAAACTTCTCACAATAGGTAAAACATTTGGTAACTCATCCACAATAATATTAGCATATTCATCAAGAAAGACTCTAACTTCAGTAGGAAAATCATCTAAATTTGTAGAAGTTAATATTACCTTCGGTTTTCCAACAAGAGAAAAATGTAGCTCATCCCCCTTCTTGAATTCTTGTAATATTTCTTTCCTAGTCATGAGAAAAATATTTGACCTTGAACCTTCTGGAACTGCCTCATCCTCCAATGGTGACAATGTATGTCTTTTTCCATCCTTTTCCAGAGAATAATTTTCTTTCTTCCATCATGAACAAATTTTTTGTCATATTGCTACGAACTTCCTAAGAGTACATGTCATACATCCATAGGAATTATATCACATAATACCACATCTTTATAAGTACCAATTTGAAACTCCACATTGCACTACTCATTTACCAAGAGATGATGCCCTTTTCGTAACCATGACACTTTATAAGGAGAGGGATGTTTCATCCTTTCTAATCCCAACTTCTCTACCATCTCAGTGGAGACCAAATTATCTATACTACCACTGTCAATGACCATCTTACAACAATTACCTTGTGACTTGCATTTAGTCCTGAACAGACTCTTTCTATGGGCTGATTCATGCACTTTCTTCTCTGTCTTTACTGAAACTCTCTTTAGCATAAGAGATTCTCCTTCCTTAGGAGGATTATTCACCTCTACTTCTGTGACTGGACTCCTCATGAGTCTCAACAATGTTTGCATTCCTATGAGCTGTAGGCTTATTCCTTGGGCATTCCCATGACATGTGTCCAATTTCTCCACATTTATAGCATTTCACTTTTCTATTTCTTCCTCTTCCCTTGCCTCCTCTAAATCCTCCTCTTTGGGGTGTGTAGTTACTAGATCCTTCTATCTCATCCTTAGAGGCCTAAAAATTTCCTCCCCTGTTTGGATATCCTCTAGACGAACCTCTCCCTCGATTCTTCTCATTTTGTTTTATTAGTATCTTTTCTTCTACCCTTAAGGATTCCTGATAAGCATCTTCAACAGTTTTCAAATTCAATAAGCTAATCTCATCTTGTATCTCAAATCTCAGTCCATTTATATATCTGGCCACTCTTTCTATGTCCCCTTGTGTTTGTCCAGCTCTAATACTCAGCTTAAATAACTCTTATGTATATTCTTTAACAATCATACCTTTTTGTCTAAGATTGTGTAATTGTCTGATGAGATTCAACTAATAATCCTTAGGCATAAATTGAATTTTAATGTTATACAACATTTTATCCCAAGATTTGATATTAGGCTTACCTCTTCTTTCTCTGTGGATTTGAAGTTCATCCCACCAGATAGCTGCATGCCCTTTCAGTCTAGTCGCTACATATCTCACTTTATTTTTATCTTCAATTTCTTCAAAGTCAAAATACTTGTTTAAAGCATTGATCCAGTCCATGAGTTCTTCAAAATTAAGATTACCTTCATACATAGGGACTTCACCAGCATCTTCAATACTTTTACTTCTTAAACAACCTCTTCTCACTCGTCTTCAAAGGATTCTTCTTCATCACTAGTGTCTGTATTATTTGAATTCTTTCACTCCATAGCTTCCGTCCTAGCTTAGAGTTCTATTAATTCCCTTTGTGTGGTTGTCTCTGTAGCTTTTCTACCTCGACTATGTCCTACAGGGAATCCACGTTCTCGTCCTTGAATCGGCATCATATTTCTATAGGCTCTGATAAGCTATGATACCAAAACCGATGGCAGGTGAAATCTATCAAACCTAAAATTGATCCCTACCAGTAGACTTCACTGATTAAATCTTCTTCTACAAGATTAATCCAGCAAGGCTGTTTCTGCAATACATATTTCCACAGTTCTAGTTTCATAACTCTCCCGACTGCACCTCAACTTACCGCAATCAAGTTTCTATAACTTGGTTCTCTGCAGGATTGGTTCCGCAACTCAATTCCTGCAATTGAGTTCTCTGCAAAATCCTTTCCACAAGACCTTTTCCACAATTCTGAAGTATAGATTTGCAATTCTCAGTTTCAAAAAACTGAGGGAATTCCGCAAACTTGCGGTTGCAATGGTCCTTTCCACACTCGGATAGCGAATTGCGGGTTGCAGATCTTCCTTCCCACTTCTCCAAGGACGGGCTTCCACAATTTTCCTTTCGCACTTCGTTTTCTACAATTCTTCTGAGCCGTCGATCTTTTACAGGCTCCTTCCTGACCATTGATCTGATAGCGGATGCAGATCTCACCTTAACACTTACAGATCTGTACTTTTCCTTTGTGGAAACTAGCCACAATCGTTGATCTGGTGAATTTCACAGATTCTTTACTCAAACTATAACAGTCAAATTAATCCATGGAATGATCAATTCATTATGCAGAAGCGCATCTACATTTTTGAGAATTCTTCACGTCTTATCGGGCCATCGAATTACACACATAGAGAACTTAAAATCATGTTTCTGGTTATTGAAAGAAGACATCAAATATATGAACACACATGCAGAGATTTTAAACTCTGTTCTTCATTCAATTAACCAACACACTTACACTCTTACTATTATCATTCCCCTATGCATACTTATACACTATATTAATTACACTTAAATAGAGCTCCATCAACCTGTCAGATCCGAATAGCAATATATGAACCCCTAAGAAAATAAATCTACAACTAACCTATCCTCGAGCAATCTCTTGCAAGATTCGAGGATAACCATGGAAAATTGCCAGTTATTACAATCAAAAGAAATATACAACTAACCCTATCCTTCTATAATTTATTACATGGAAATGCAAGAATATCATTGATTACTTATTCAACAAACATAGGACTTTGTCTCTATGCTCCTGCATCACCATAGGAGGGCTCACTCCCACTCTCGAACCACGCTTCAATATATTGGAGCGAGCTGGATCACCCCTTAGAGCATGGTCTAGAAATCTTGTAGAGCACTGCAGGGGGCGATGGCATGCCCCTTGCCACTTTGGGAGAGCGACGCTTTGAGAAAATATCATGAGGAAAAGGGACCATGCTCCAACATTGCTCCAGTGACACTCCAACAAAGCTCTCTACACGCTCTCGCGGACACCAAAAAGCACCCATGAAAATGACATTTTTTTTGTTTTCAATTTTTTTCCTTAATGTTTTGTTGGGTGGGTCTCCAAGGAGTTTTAGGGTTTCGAGAAGGCGAGGGAGAAATAAAAACACCTCTCCCTCATCGTTTCTCTTGTTCCATTCATCTTTGTGTGCTTGAGCTTGAAGTGAAGAGCTTATGTGCTTGAGGATTGAGTTAGGAGAATATTTGTAGGAGCTTGAAGGATATTTGTGGGAGCTTGGAGGAGACAACAAAGGCTTCCATATACTTTTACAAATACTTGGAGAGATAAAAATGTAAGCCCAATGTCCATTTTTTGTATTTTTTTGTATATATTTGTGTTTTTTTGTTGGTGGTCCATTCCTCTTCTTCCATCCCATTCCCATGATTTCTTCTTCTTCATTCTATTGCAGGTTGTCCATTAAGACTTTTAGAAAAATGTTGTTCTTTTGGTCTTACTTCCATTTGTGGTTCTCATGGTGTTGGTGGGGAATAGGAATGAGAGGGAAGATGAGGACCCAACATATGAAGACAAGGAAGGGTTTGAAAGGGAGGAGAGAGAGGATCTTGAAGGTGGAAATGAAACTAGCAAAACTTCATCAACACCCTTGTGGAAATTTGTGACAAAACTTGAGGGGGGAAAGGTGGTGGAACCACTAAATTGTTATGCATGCATGATTATCATCGAGGAAAAGCTTATACTAGTTCATATACCCATGTGATAAGGCATCTTTCTGAGCTAATAGATAGTGATGATAATAAAGGTGCCATTGGGATTGCAATTTGACCTAATGTATCAAGAGAAGAGAGAATAAGATACATCAAGATAGAGGAAGTTGCACAAAGAATCCATGGAAAAAAAAAAGGTTCTATTCAAAATCACATCATCTCGATTTGGTAGCAACACATCTACTAATTCAATCTCCGGTGGTGGTATGATCTAACAATATCATATTTCCTTGATATTGGCAATAGGGTTGATACAAATGCAAAAGTGACACATTTTTTCTATGCATGTGGTGTACCATCCAATGTTCTTTGACCCCCCTTACTAGCATGATATGGTTAAAGCCATAAACAAAGTGTCTATTGGGTATAAAGGGCCCATGTATGAAAATCTAGAACTATGTTACTAGATAAGGAAAGAGAAAAAATCAAAAGAGATCCTGCATGTTTTATATATGAGTGGGAAGATATTGGGGTATCTGTTGTATCTAACAGTTTGACTAATGCTAGAAACCAACATTTGATAAATGTCCTTGGTGTTTCAGCTAGTGGTGTAGTGTTTCTTGTATCACATGACTCCTCATTAATCAGTTCATTTACTCAAACCATACCAGAGCTTCTACTAAAACCCATCGATGAGGTTGGTCTGGAAAATGTGATTCAAGTAATCATTGATTATGCAACAATTGTAAGGTAGCAAGAAAAATCATTGAGTGGAAGTATCCTCACATCTTTTGGTTTGTTTTTTTGGTGCACACTTTGAACCTTTTGATGCATGATATTGTCAAGCATAAAGACTGTGCATGGATTAATGCTTTGTACAAGAGAGGAAAGAAACTCATCAAATTTGTGACAACTCAAACAATGGTCAATGCATTTTATGGAACTTACTCTAAATTGCAACTACTTAAGCTTGCAAAGACTAGATTTTGTAGCTATTTCCACACCTTCAGGAACCCATTAAGCGTAATACATGCATTAGGTGCTATGGTGATGAGTGGGATGACTTGAGCACTAATAGAGAGGGCATGGATGCAACAAAGGACATTGTTCTTGATAATTATTTTTGGCCACAAATTAAGTATTTTTTGCAGATCACTTAGCCAATTTATAACATGCTTTGGTTTGCAAATCCAAATCGATCGGTCATTAAGGAGGTGTATGAGCAAATGAACATTATGTTGGGGCAAATTAAGGACATTGTTCAACCTAGAGATGTGAACTTATATGAACATATCCATGTAGAGGTGGAAAAAAAGTGGAAAAAGCTAAATATTCCATTACATGCCTTAGCATATGTGTTTACCCCAAAATACTATATCATATATCATGGCTTTCAACATCAGTAGTTGGTGGTGGGGTGAAGAAGAAAAACACCAAGATCCAGAGGTCCAAATTGGTTATATGCATGCATTAGAAAAATTAAAATATGATAACGAAAAGTGTGATACCATACGCAGATAGTTGAAAATCTACATTAGTATCAATTGTGACTTTGGTTCTAACCATGCAATTAGAGTTCGAGGGAATATGTCTTCTCTTAAGTGGTAGGACATGCATGGCAGTGCTACCACATAGCTACAATGTTTGGAAATGTCGATGCTTTTGCACATGGTGAACACTTCTTCTATAGAGAGGTATTTGAGCACCTACAGTTTCATTCACAATGTTAGAAGAAACGGGTTGATTGCAAGCCATGCAAAGATCTTGGTATATGTGCATAACAACTTGCGATGTGCTTGCGATTATTGTCCCATTATTGTGAGGAATCAAATATGGATAAACCATTTAATACTTTGGACTACAATATAGAGGAGGACAATGTGGAGGATGGAGCATTGCTTTTACAACAATTGGAGAATACTCTTTTAGATGATGATGATGATGTTGAGATGCCACCCCCATCCACTACCATGGACCCCCTTCAAACCAGGACTCTAGAAATAATTGCATCAGTAGGGCCTTAACGTTCAATTCCATTTTCATCCACATATTCTACACAACTAAATCCTGCTTCCAGCTCACAACCACCACGCGGAGGCTCACAAGGAAACCGTGGTGGTGCAAAGAGGAAGGAAAAACTTTAGTGTTTTGGTCCTTGGAGTCTTAGACTTCATTGTTACCTTTCAGTTTTCATATTTCAGTTAAGTTATCATTTTAGACTTATGCAGATGACCTATTTTACAAACATAACTATTTGGTCATGTTGACACTTAGAAGATAATCTATTTCATTACATAAGTTAATGGTATACTTTTTATTATATGCTTTTAAGTTTTAATTTTTAACTCTTAAAATTTGTATATTTGTAATTACTAAAAAGTTTGTATTTGTAACTTTGTAATTCTTTAGCCAAATTACAATTTTAACACTGAAAATCTCATTTTCAACAATAAATGGTGTTGTCCAATTCCAACTAAACATGCCTGAAAATATGCAAATGCTCTAGAGATTAGCCAACTTCATTCTTAACAGCTAGATGGTTGATCATTAATTTACTATAATAGTATTAGTATGTACCATGACTCACAAATATTCTACATAAATGTACATATTTCACATATTCTACCCTTAATCCAATTAATTTGTCATTCTAGATTCCCTAACATATATATATATATATATATATAATTAATTTGTCATTCTAGATTCCCTAACATATATATATATATATATATATATATATATATATATATAACTTTTGTTGGAAAATAGAGANAAGCCCTCTTTACAACGTGTGAAGCTTTCCATCAAAGGAACTGACCTTTTTTTTTCAGTAAATTTGCACATGGACCAATTCCCAATTGTCTCCCTTTGACAATTTTACTTTGCCGACAACTACATCTTGTCGGCAGATGTGCAGCTCAACAAATAACAAAGTCATATGTTCGTTCCATGTTGCTTGTTTGATTCTCATTCACCATGGAGACTAAAAGTTGGTAGTTTAATATTGTTAAAATACTATTCCTCGCAGCTACTCAACGAATTGAATCCAGATTTCCACAAACTGGATATTATAGAAAACACCAATCTGCTTTAATGTTTCACAAATGCATCCAGGATGATATAATGGCTGTAATATCACAGGTGAAAGTCAACATTGTACCAAATTCAACGTGATATAGCTTCCAGGCATATACCATTGTCAACATAAATTATCGATTCGATGGAAGTTGTTGAAACTCCAACCTCTGCATCCCGCGTGCCATTAAAGCTTCTAAAACAATTTTCTAATGAAGATCACCTACTTCGTATGTCATTTATTAGGAATCAATGGTTCTATATAATAATAACTTTATAAAAATAATAACATGCGGATGGATGAATTCGTGTCCTTTAAAAATCATTGAAGTTAAATCAGATGATGAGAAATCTATTTAAAAATACAGTGCCTTACATCACCTATTTGATCCATTTGCAAGAAAAAACTATGACCCGTCAGGATTGAATGCATTCAATAAATCCTCATCCGTTACGTATAAATCTCAGCTCTCTTATATTATTCAAAGCTTTTCCATGATTAGGTGAAAAGGAGCAGAGTTGGTGTAATGTATTCCCAGCTATAAAAATAGAGTCCGCCTATGTGCTTCTCGGTTAGCACGATATTAAAGCATTGGTTTCCGACTGAATGTGATATATTCACAATCATTTATAGAGATATATTTATCTGCGTATCTTCTTAGCTTTTACGAGGAAATGGATGATCGTTGGGCTGATTTGTTACACTACGCAATTGTTTTCTGTGGGCTAATGGCTTTTGTGACAGCTTGGTTTTGTGGGTGCTCATTTGGGCAAATGGGCATAGTTTATTGTGTGGGCATGGCTTTCATTGCCCTGGTTAGTGTTCCAGATTGGGCTTTCTTCAGGAGATCTCCTTCTCTGTGGCTCACTCCTTTTCCTATGGCTGATAAAACCATTAATTTTATAGTTAATAATCATGAGATTCTGGCTTCAAAGAAACTCAGTTGATTAGGTAAACGGATTTCTGAGCACTGTTGCATTAATATTGATGAATTAGCATCATCAAAGATCCAGTGAATACCCAATATTGTAGTACACTTCTGTCCACTAAGCTGTAATGTTGATGATGATTATGCACAGCCTCAGCAGACATTAACTAGCAGGAAATGCTTGGACGTGAGTATTGACCTAATTTTCCTTTTCTGTAAACAACATGCCTGACAAGCTGCGTGATAATGCCGAATATAGTTTGATTTTCCCACCCAATGTTGTTTGTATTACAGTGCCAATAATATATTTATGTGTATTGCTGCTATGCTATAAAAGTACTTTTGGGGTTCCGATGGGGATGGTGTACTGGTTAGTTTATGTATTTGGTCGGAATAAGTAACTTAGCGGATTTATGTTTAATTTTGGCAAAGCTTTAACACAAAAAGTAAGTTTAAGGCTCAACACTTTTACCTGTGAAAAAAATAATAAAACATTATTGAATCATTAAGTTTTGAAAAGATATTAAAATTTATGAAAAAAATAATAAAACATTATTGAATCATTAAGTTTTGAAAAGATATTAAAATTTATGTACAGAGAGGGAGAGATACTGTCACAGAGATCCAATCTACAGATATATACAAAGAGATCTGGTCCATAAAAAGAGTGGATCTGAAAGCTGTGAAACAAAAATGGTGCGGTTGCAAAATGTGGCAAGTCATGAGCTCATGGACCACGAAGAAATCATAGGAGACCACCTTATGAAGTCACAGGAACAAATGCATAAGATACATGAAGTCTCATGAGTCAAAAAGAGAGGTAAGATAGATCTTGATTGGAAGAATTTCCCTTCGAATAGACAAGGGTCCTCAACGTTTTGATGCTAGATGTAGCTGGTTTCTGTATGTAGGCTTGTATGACACTGCAAGATGTTCCTTGTGTTGATGACGAGTTAATATGTTTATTTCTTGTATGGGTTTTGTGAAATCTCTAGCCGTGTCTCAGCCCACATCAGTCGTTGAAAAGCCATTGCTGCTCTTAAATTGTAGAAAATATTTTTTTTAAATCTAGCTTATTTTATCTTTATAAGCTAGTAATCCTATTTTTTGAATTTAATTACATTTTGAATCTTTATAAGCTACTGAAGAAGCTCATACTCTTAGGAAAAATAATTTTTAGCGACCACTTTAAAGATAACGATCTCTACTTAAAATGGAAGTGTTACACAAAAACTTCCAAGCACCATACAATTTTTTTTCCATATTCCACACCCTTATAAGGATTTGACAATTTAATTAGCACTAAGGGAAAAGCTTTGTTTCAAAACATTAAGAACTCCAACCTTTCCTTAGCGCTTAGTGCATTTGCATTTATTTTAGTTCTACCTGAAATGATATCCCTAAAAACTTGGAAGTCTTCATGAAATTAAATCGAGGCTCACCATGTATTTACTAGTGATTTTGGGAGGTACAATTAAGAGTCGTAGCACAATTCCAAGATAGATAAGAGGTCTTAGATACATAATAGCTCCTTAAAGATTGGTAAAGCTTTCTTCAATTACCTATGTTTCCTCAACAATGATTGCATACTACTATGTATATATATTCACTCATTTCACATGTGTGTTCTTCATTAAACTTTATAACATATACATTGAGTTTATTACATATGCATTTAACATCATATATGCCTCTATTGGAGTCATATCATATACATTTAATCCCATATATTTCCCTTTAATACGAAAAAACTAAATTTGAATTCTTGCAACACTAATACGATGAACTACCATTATATTCAAATCGTATTTCTTTAAATTTAGATACAATATATCATACATTCCCAAAATGGTATGGATTTTTCATACTACTCAAAATCTACAACCACTAACCTAATGTACATTTATGACTTGAGGTCATTCCCTTGTTTATTCATAACATTCAACTCCTCTTTTTGAAGTCTTTTAAAGTCTCTTAAACACCATCTACCAATCCCTTATTTGTTAGTTTTTCAACATTAAGCTAGCATTATTAGGATCTTTAACTGAGAGAATAACAAGTACAGCAATCAAACACAAGAGACAATGAACACAGTGTTTTTCCTCGGGGAAACCATAAATGGAGAAAACCCCGCAACTTCCTCAGAGATAGAATCAACACCAAAATAGTAAAAGCCCAAAACAGTAAGTGATCTCTTGATAGCAGTAATCTTCTTCTTATCTAGCCTCAGTGTCTTCTTCTTCCTCAACTATGTGCTACACTTGAGTGTGTAAGTGATGTGTGCTAAATAGAGAGTCCAACTCTCTATTTATACTAATCTTGGCATGACTAAAACCCTACTAGGGTTGACCTCTTCTAAGAGAGTCTAATAACCCTAGTGCCCCGGAACTGCGGGGACTTTAACCCTTAGACAATAGGAGGGTTACCCACAATGACTTGACATGACTTGTTTACATTATAGATCCTCCCGATCGGAACATCGGGGCATGACAACATGACTCAATTACATTATAGATACATCCTGGAATAAACATCGGGTTACAAGACATAAGATACATAGATGAATACATTCCGAAGTTACAAATACATCAACACTCCCTCTTAACTAGGAAGTTATTCTTTCGACACAATTTTCAGCATCGGTCTTCTTCTCTGTATCAACTGGATCATCTCGTCATCTGCATCTTCAAGTATTCTTAGTCTTCAAGTCATCTTCATCTTCGGATATGGATCATCACTCGATCATCACTGGACATCATCACTGGATTTGGATCATCACTGGACATCATTACTGGATCTGGATCATCACTCAATCTGGATCATCACTGTTGGATCATCATCACTGGATCATCATGGGTGCTATCTCATGATTCTTCTCATCACAAGAAGTTCTACAGAGCCAGCCCTTTTTCATGTTGGTTGTAGGCCTAGCCTCCATGTAGGTCTTCTTCAGCACTTATATCTGACCTGCTCGTCAGAATGGCTCGCCCAACACTTACATTTGACCTACTCGTCAGAAAGACACGCCCAACACTCACATTTGATCATGTAGGAACCAATCCTATAATCATATCAGAAAGGCCCAGCACTCACATCCGATCATGAGGGAACACATCCCACAACCCTATCGAAAAGGCTCAGCACTTATATTTAGCCATGTGGGAACACATCTTGCAACCATGCTAAAAAGGCTCTGCACTTCCAACCATGTGGGAACACATCCTGCAACCATGCTGGAAGAGATCTGCACTTACATCCACCCATGCGGGAACACATCCTGCAACCATAATGGAAGGGCTCTGCACTTACATTCACCCATGCAGGAACACATCCTGCAACCATGATGAAAGGGATCTACACTTACATCCACCCATGCGGGAACACATCCTGCAACCATGATGGAAGAGCTCTTCACTTACATCCACCCATGCGGGAACACATCCTGCAACCATGATGGAAGGGCTTGCACTCATATCTGATCTTTTAGGAACCAATCCTACAGTCACATCAGAATGGCCCCCAGTCCTAGACTGAGCTACCTGGAAACTGACCAAGTGCCTCCATTCTCCTAGAGAATGGCAGTTTTCCTTACATCCGACCTACTCGTCAGAATGGCCAGCACCCACATCTAACATGGAAGGAACTTAATCCTTTAGCCATGACAGAATGGCTCGGCCCTTACATCTGATCAAGTGGGAACACATCCCTCTATCACATCAGAATGGCCATGCACTCATATCTGATCATATGAGAACACATCTCACGGTCATATCAGAATGGCCCTCAGCCTTAGAATGAGTTTTCCTGGTAACTGACTAGGCATCTCCATTCCAAGAATGGAAATAGCCCTTATATCTAATCATGTAGGAACCAATCCTACAGTCATATCATAATGGCTCAGCACTCATATCTGACATGGAAGGAACCAATCCTCTCACCATGATAGAATGGCGTAGCCCTTACATCTGACCATGGAAGGAACCAATCCTCTCACCATGTCAGAATGGCTCACGGACTCATCACTTCCCTTTGGAGGAAACCTCGATTTGGAGAACACCAAGCTTCTCCTTGAAGTACTCAAACTTCACCCTATCCAATGGATTTGTCAATACATCAGCTATCTAATCTTTCGTCGCAACATATTGGAGCTTCACTGCTCCCCTCTGCACCATATCCCTAATATAGAGATACTTGATCTCAATATGCTTCGACTTGTCATGGAATGCTGGATTCTCTGACAACTTCACGCAACTTTGGTTGTCACAATGTATATAAGCAACATCCAATTGGAGATCAAATAAATCAGACAGTAGCTTCCTCAGCCATACTGCCTCACAACTAGTTGAACAAGCTGCGACATACTCTGCTTCAGCTATACTCAGTGCCATACAAGATTGCTTCTTTCTAAACCAAAAGATCACACCTGATCCCATATTGAAGCAACACCCTGAAGTGCTCTTCCTATCGATGGCACTTCCTTCCCAATCTCAATCAACATAACCTTCCAGGTTAATCTTCTGATTCGCATCGTACTTGATCCCATAATCAACTGTACCTCTCAGGTTCCTCAGAATATGCTTTGCAGCAATCAAGTGAACATTTCTCGGATCTGTCAAGAACTAGCTCAAGGTGTTCACAGCAAAGCAAATATCTGGTCTCATGTTCGTCAGGTACATCAAGGACCCAATCATCTAACGATACATCATAGCATCGACCAACTCTGATGAAGCATCGCTCAATAGCTTCAGGTTCGATGCCATAGGTGTGGCCATAGCCTTGCAGTCCATCATCCCAAACCTCTTCAGGATCTCTACTGCATACTTACCTTTTCCAAGGAAGATTCCATCCGCGCTTTGCCATGCCTCCATACCTAGAAAATAATGCATCATACCTAAGTCCTTCATTTCAAACTCGGCAACAAGCTTTCTCTTTGTATCAGCAATCAACCCATCCATACCTGTCACAAACAGATCATCTACATATAGTAGAAGCATCACAGGGTTGCCATCTTCAACCTTGTAGTAAAGGTTGGAATCTGCTTTACTCTTGGTAAAGCCCAAACTGGATAGAAAGCTGTCAATTCTTCCGTACCATGTCTTGGGTGTCTGTTTCAAACCGTACAGGGCTTTCTTCAGTCTGCACACATGAGGCTCCTTGTCATTTGTCTCAAACCCAAGTGACTGCTCTACATAAACTTCCTCTTCCACTACACCATTCAGGAAAGCAGTCTTGACATCCATCTGGTGTATCTTCCATTTCATTACTGCAGCTAGAGCAAGTACTGATATGATGGAAATGTATCTGGCTACAGGTGCAAAGGTTTCTTCATAATATATTCCTTCTTTTTTAGAGAAGCCCCGAGCCACAAATCTTGCCTTATATTTTTCAATGCTACCGTCTGCAGCATGTTTGATCTTGTAGATCCATTTGGAAGTTACAACTGACTTCCCTTCTGGTCTTGGAACAATATCTCAAACATCATTTTTCATGATTGATTGATACTCTTCGATCATAGCATCCTTCCATTCTTTCCGTTCTGCCACTTCTTCATAACTGGAAGGTTCTTTATCAATGAAATCACATAGTAAAGCTACATACCCGAAGCAAGATCTAGTCCTCTTTCTTTCTCTGCGATTCTCTTATGGAGCCCCGTATCTTTCCGCACCTTGGATAATTTCACGTACCCAAGCAGGTTTCCTCTTATGAGGATTCTTCTCCAGAGGTGGATCTACAGGTCTTTGTGGTTCTTCAAAATCTCGATCTTCTTCTTGAGTTTCTTCATTCATGGTTGTATCATGAATTCTGGGTGCTTCTGCTTCTTCAAGTTCTTCAGCAGGTCTCATTCTGGATTTGTTGTAAGTTGTGTCTTCATCAATTGTCACATCCCTGCTGATGTCAATCTCCTTTTATCCTGGGAAATATATTCTGTAATCCTTCGAGCTTTCGGAGTATCCTACAAATATACCCTTCTTTCTTGAAGGATCTAATTTGTTCTCTTCTCTTTTGGAATGTGTATGTATACAGGACAGCCAAATATACTGAGATGGTTGACTTCTGGTTTCTTATGGGAAAAGACTTCTTCAGGAGTCTTGTTCTCGAGTTACACTCTATGTGGAGTACGGTTCTGTACATACACCGTTGTTCTGACAGCTTCAGCCCAAAGATCCATAGGAATATCTTGATCATGAAGCATGGCTCTTGCAGCTTCCATGATAGTTCTGTTCTTCTGTTCTGCAATCCCATTCTGTTGTGGATTATAAGGAGTGGACAACTCCCTCTTAATCCCTGATTCTTTACATAGCTCTTTGAATTCATTCGAAGTGAATTCTCCGCCATTATCTGATCGAAAAGTCTTGATCTTCCTTTCAATGTGATTCTCGATCAAGGCTTTGAATTCCTTGAACTTGCTGATTACTTCGTCTTTGTTCTTCATGAAGTAAACCCATGTCCTCCTAGAAAAATCATCAATGAAAGAAACATAATATGCACACCTGCTTAGTGAGCTTGATGACATAGGACCGCATACATCGGAGTGGATGATTTCTAGGATTCCTTTGGCTTTGCTTTCACTGCTAGGAAATGTCTTCTTTGTATTATTTCCTTTCACACATCCTTTGCAGACCCCATCATGTTTTTCTTGGAATTTTGGAAGACCTTCAATAGCTTTGCTTGCAATTGGCAGTGCTCTGTAATGCACATGTGCAAGCCTTCTATGCCAAAGTTCACTTGGTTGTACTGTGTCATGTACCAATGCTTGTTCTGGATGGCCCTTTAATTTGTACAATCCTCCTTCTTGTTCTCCAATAACCACCGCATCATTAATAGTCTTTCCTTTTGGCCGCATGATGACTTGACCATCTATGAATGCAACCCTCATTCCTTTTGCATCTAATGCAGATATGGAGAGGAGGTTCTTCTTGAGTCCTGGCACAAACAAAACTTCCTTCATTGTTATAGACTTTCCATAGTCTAGCTTATAGGAGGATTCCCCACTACCTTTTATTGGATACTGGTAGTCATCTCCTAGATTCACCTTGTGAGGTGATTCATGTTCTAAAAGTTTCACAAAGGATTCCTTGAATCTAGTCATATGTTTGGAAGCCCCACTGTCTAAAAGCCAATCAATTCTTCCATGAGTAATGTTTCCCGTCAGAGCGGAAATCAAAACATATTCATCTTCACTGGAAGAACTTTCACTTTCATATCTGGTTCTTTTCTTGGATGGTTCATCATCCTCTGCAGCATGAGCATGATGTCTTCTCTTGTTCCCCTTCTTCTTATGAGAGTGAACCTTGTTCTTAGCACAATATTTTGCAAAGTGTCCTCTTTCATCACATGTATAACATATCAATTTAGATAGGTCCTTTCTATTGTTATCTCTATGGTAAGGATTCTTACCTTTGGAGTGATGAGAGCTTCAACTGCCTTTCTTGGAGTGAACTGTGAGAGATTGATATTCACTTCCCATATTCTCTTCTCGAGTTGCTATCCGAGCTTCTTCTTGAGAACATTCTTCCCATAGTCTGCTGAATTTGAGTAACTTCTTTCTGGCACAGATTCCTTGGATGAATGAATCCCATGACCTAGGAAGGCCATTCAGTGTTGTCATCACAATTTCTGCATTCTCCACTTCTTCATCTACAGCTTCTAATTGTTCCTTGATCTGAGAAACCCTTATGAATTAAGATTGGATGGTCTTTGCATTCTGGATATTCACATTCTTCAGTTGATTTCTCAAAGTCATCTTCTGGTTTATGTTCTTCCCTTCAAATAATTTGGTTAGGGCATCAAACATAGCTTTAGGTGTCTTGAGAGAGGACACTTGTGGGATAAGGTGATCCTTGATAGAATCATCAATGATCCTCTTTTCCATAACCAACTTCTTCTTATGCAAGGCCTTTGACTCATCTCCCTCTGGAACTAGAATCTCCTCATGGATGTAGGAGTCCAACTCATTTTCTTCTAGGACCAGGGAGATCCTATACTTCCAGGCTCGGAAGTTATCAGCTCCCTCAAGCTTTTCATCAAGCTTGGTATGATGAGACACTTTAAAATGAGAACCTCAAATGTAAATACAAAATATTTAGATCTTACTAGGTCAAGATGTCAGATTTGGATTTGGAGTTGAAATCCCGTAGTACTGGATCAGAAGCAAATTAGGGTTTTGATTTTCTAGAGTTCTGTCCACCCAAATGCCTTGAAATTTATCCATAACTTCGATTTTGGGGAGGAGATCAATCTGGGCCTGGGCTCATTGAAAAATTCCTCTTCTATGAAAAGCCATAATTTTCGGCAGTAGTGTCGGGTCCAAAACTGAAAAACCTCAGAATTGGATTCTACTTCGACAGAAAGATGCACCCTAGGGAGGAGAGTTATTCCACCCTACGTTTGCTGAAAATCTATGGAGAGATATCCACAAAATAGGAAGCCCTAGTTTCTGCAGCTGCACAGTGCCTTCTTCTCGGGTTAGCTCTGATCCCATGTTAGTTTTAAGCTAGCATTATTAGGATCTTTAACTAAGAGAATAACAAGTACAACAATCAAACACAAGAGACAATGAACACAGTGTTTTTCCTCGGGGAAACCATAAATGGAGAAAACCCCGCAACTTCCTCAGAGATAGAATCAACACCAAAATAGTAAAAGCTGAAAACAGTAAGTGATTTCCTGACAGCAGTAACCTTCTTCTTATCTAGCCCCAGTGTCTTCTTCTTCCTCAACTATGCGCTACACTTGAGTGTGTAAGTGATGTGTGCTAAATAGAGAGTCCATCTCTCTATTTATACTAATCCCGGCATGACTAAAAACCTACTAGGGCCAACCTCTTCTAGGAGAGTCTAATAACCCTAGTGCCCCGGAACTGCGGGGACTTTAACCCTTAGAAAATAGGAGGGTTACCCACAATGACTTGACATGACTTGTTTACATTATAGATCATCTCAATTGGAACATCGGGGCATGACAACATGACTCAATTACATTATAGATACATCCCGGAATAAACATCGGGTTACAAGACATAAGATACATAGATGAATACATTCCAAAGTTACAAATACATCAACATTATTCACTTGGAGTTGCAAAACAACCTTATAAATGAAACTCTTGTCCTAACATGTTGGCTAAGGGTTTTGGAAGATGATCCAAAGATAGACCCTCAAGTAATTCCAAGAATTTTTTTTATTTATGGATCACATTGTAAATTGTTATTTGTAGCATATGAAAAACACTCTTTACATGCTTCCTAGAACTAAATAACAGGAGTTGGTTTTTGTTAATATTCCCAAGAGAAAAATACATAGAGTGAGACGAGGGAAAATGGGAATTGGGAAAGAAACCAGGTTATATGTCTAGGTATATGGGTATGACATTAAAGTTGTAGTGTTTGATCTTGTGTGGGATGTCAATCTCCTTCCAAAGAAGCCTTGTGAGGCAATGTGGAGCCCTTGTTGTTGGACACGTGTTATAGTATTTGTAGGTTTTGAGAACAAGGGGGGTTCGAGAGGGATAATAAACTCCCTTGGCTAGGTTAGCATGGGGGTTCATGGGCATTGCCTTTGAAATTTTTTGGGGGGTTTTCTTTTGGTTCATTTTTAATTGTTTCCAACCCATGGTTTTGTGTCCCATTGTAAACTAATTATGGCTAAGGAATTGGGCTTGTTAAACCCATGTTAGGTTTTTGGATGCTATAACATTGTATTGTAAACATAAAAGTTAATACAGTGAGACAAAGAGTGGATAAACTCTCACGAATGTTGGTTTTCCAATTTTTTGGTTTCTTAGGTAAATATCTATGTAAAATGTGTGTTATCCATTGTTAATTGTTTTGTTTTAGATTTTGTTTATCATTTCTTTTACACAAGTTTATTAAATTTCTTCAATCGCTTGGTTTATTCTCCCATCTAGTTGTGCATGTTCAACCAATATAGAATCTTCCCCGTTGCTAGGTTGGAAAATTTAGAGGTCAATTTAGCTCATGCCAAAACCTTAATTGATTTTGAAGTGATAGAGATCATGGACAAAATAGATCCCTACCCAACCTTGTCAAAGATTGTTTGGGATTTTGAGAATCATTCTGTTATTGATCTAAACAAGGAAATTATGATATTTGAGGTAGATGATATGAAGGTACAACCCAAAAGAGATCCCTACCCAACCTTGTCAAAGATTGATTGAGATTTTGGGAGTCATTCTATTATTGATCTAAACAAGGAAACTATGATATTTGAGGTAGATGATATGAAGGTAACCCGTCCATTAGATCCTTATTAAGCATGTATAATGTGTTTTCCACAAAATATGTGGAAAAATTTTCTTAGAACGTATTTGTAACATGACTACATTAAGAAGAGAAGAATACATTAATCCTACAATAAATGGATTAGTTATGTGGATGAGTATCTAGTCTTTTGATAATGATTACGAAGAAGCACCAATTAATTGGAATAATTTGAGGCATGGGATCTCTTCCAAATATTGAAAAACTAGTATATCAGTTATGGATAGGGATCAAGGTAACAAACCCTCCTATCTATAATTGAATTGTAGGTAACAAACCCTCTTATCTATAATTGAATTGTAAACTTGGAAGACTTCCTTACAAACGTGAACACTAGAGTTGGAGATAGTCATAAAATCACTTTATTGGATATATATTTATGAGGGACATCCACTATAAGGTAGGATACATATAAATAATATCTACTAACCTTAAGTTTAGTACAAGAAATAATGACACATAGGTTTGCCTCCCCTCTTTAATTTGATTGCTTAGATATATCTCTGCATCCATATGAGGACATTTTGACACTAGAAATATATGATGGAAGGAAATATCATTTTATCCATGTTGAGATACATACTAATAAATGGGTAAAAGAGGGAGTGTAGCCTCAATTCTAGGTCCAAAAATTCTTTCATAATTTAGGACCTATTTCAAACGCATCATACATAGATATGGAGACTAGTAGATAGAATGGGACTTGGGTTATACGACATGCCAAATTATGTGAAGATTTTTCTTTTGTAGTTAAGTCTCCTGAGGTGAATAAAACTTTAAAATTGATTAAGGAACTATTTTTCACTAATAGATTTTAAAACTCTCATAGACCCAATATCTGTATCGCTAGGGACTAGTTAATTTCCAAGCCCTTATTAAACATTTAAATTCTCCTCTTTATTGCAGGAAGATTGATCAGACTAGGAAAGATGTAGATGATTTGAATCACCTTTCATTCAAGGAATATGCGGTATATAGAAAAATTAGAGGGAATGGTAAATATTGTTTTGGTGTGGTATGTATGTAGCCCCTAAAGTTGCAAAAGTTGAACATCAAAAGTGAGGAGATACCTAAACTTTCCTTTCTTGGAAAATATTGGGATGAGTAGACTATATCTAATATTACTACTTTGTTTCAAGAATATGAAGATTTGTTTCCAATTTTTTTTACCAAGTTGAAGGGAATAAAAGGGGAGTTGGGTGAGATGAAGTTTGAGCTATGAACATATTAGGAATCCATGAAGAATCAAACCTGTAGGCTTAATTCCAGAGTTGAACAGAAAGCGAAGAAAGAAATCAATAGGATGCTTATAGCCGTGGGATTGATATTCTCAGTTAATGAATTTGACTGGATCAGTAAGATTGTGAAACAATGTAATAACAATACTGAGGATATTAGAGTCTTTGTTGATTACAAAAGTAATAATTCATCATATGTTCAAGATAATTTTCCTACTTCATTTAGTGATGAAGTATTGGATCACGTTGTGGGCAAGGAATATTATTCATTCAATGATGGTTTCTTAAGATACCGCCAATTGAGAATCACAAAGGAGGATGCCAAGCAAACGATATTTACTATTGAATGGGGATCTTTTTCCTATAATGGCATTCCCTTTGGACTTAATTAAGAATCCTCACATAATTTTCTTTAAGATTGTAATTGCTCTTTCCATGATTGCATTCACAAGTTTTTGGAATCCTAGATGGATGATTGTATTGATTAAAATCTCTTGAGAGAACGTGTTACTTTGTTGCACCTTATTTTTTACCATTGTCGATAGATTCATATCTCATTAAGTTTAAAGAAATGCATTTTTTGTGTTGCTAGGTCATTATGTCTACAAGGAAGGAGTCTTGGTAGACCTACCTAAGGTCATTGTTATTGTAAATATACCAAATCCAAGGTATATGTGATAGTCGTGATCCACTTTAGGTAGCACATGGTGTTACCAAATATTTATTTGCAGCTATACTTCTACCACTGCACTTTTGGAACAACTCCTAAAGAAATAATATGTGTTTATTTGTACACAATGCAAAGAAACATACATATTACTTAAAGAAAAGATGGTAAGTGTTTGATGCTCAACATCGACATGTTCCAAAGTGATAGAACATGATTCCATAGGCCAACCTAGTGAATTTTGTCATTTGATTATTCCAACTACACCATTGTATCTAGGATGTCGTGCTCTTCATGTCCCTATCTTCTTATTCCATTTTAATCATCTGATGATCCTTTCAACAAATCCACCGAGTTGTATCTTAGTGTTACCATGTCATGGTTGAGTACAGTCTTGGATATTTGTTGTTTATTTCTATATAGATCATCATGTAAATATTTTTGTGTCATCATGTTTAGGTCATTGAGCTAATTGTAGTCATATTTCATTTGGCCAAAAGCATGTCTGTTTGACCCCTTTAGTGATCAACCAAAGTTTAGGTAAGATAGAGTCGTTTGAGTCTTAACAATGAAAATCACCAAGTTTGTGTCCTCTGTTAATTAGTCATTTACGCTATCCCTCAATATTCTGATCATGTTTGTTTCCCAAAAACTATAAGCTCTCCCCTGGGCCACTCCTAGTTCTGAAAGTGTCAACACCCCTTATTTTGAAAAATAAAAAACTTCCCTCTCTCTTTATGCTTTCATGCCAATATTATAATGCAAATAAAATTATGGAGTTTTACCCCTATTACCATTACCCTTTTGCACTCAACTAAAAATCCTTTTACATTTCTCCCATCTCCTACCCCTTTTATGCATTATCCTAAACCTTATCCCTTTTTCTTAAGTTCCCCTTATTACACCTTTATGTAACATTTTGTTTCCCTTTTTGCATTAATTAATCCCTTGTTTTCCCCTTCCCCTAAGCTTTTCCCTCATGTATTTATTTATCCCAAGACCCATATCCTTTTTGTTTTTAAAACACTACCTTTATTTTGTCTTATGTTTGTAATCCCCTTCCCCTTCCTATTTCACATACATACATACATATAAAGGAATATTACTTTTCACATGCTATATTTTAACATGTATTTAAAATAAAATAAAGGCTTATGCATCGAAAAAGGGTCATCATTGTAATGAGAGACTCCACCATTTGGAAACACATGACCACATAATGCAGCATGTGGCCTTTGGGAGAAATGGCAAGCCATTTAGAAGAGACCACAAAATTCCTACACACCAATATAGGGAGGCTGATGGGAAGATGTAATGCATCATTATAGCACACTAGAGAGATACTATCAACCCTAGAGGGTAGGTGGAGGAATTTCAAACCTGCGCTGACATGAATGAGCAGGTTACACGAGAGGGTTGTTTCATGTAGGGTCCAAGGAATCCACATATGCAAATGCCAACATAGAAATCAAGAAAGACCTCCACGCACTCACGTAAAATTGGCACTCATGAATGCTATCCATTATAGCAGAAAGGGACAACACAAAATTTAAAATAATATTATGAATATTTTGACCAATAGAATAAAATGCATCCACGTTTTTGTTACATAACAACATGCCTTCATTGTTTTTGCCATAAAATTTGATTGAGAACTCATATTTTGATTATTTTTATACAGATGGAAAGGTAATTATTAGATATACAACTCTCTCTCTCTCTCTCTCAACCCTCTTCCTCCCTCCCTCTTTTGATCCCTCTCTCACCCTCCCTTCCTTATTCACTCTCTCTCTCTCTCTCTCTCTGAGTGCATGCACATGTGCACACACATATACACACCCTCCCTTCACTACTAGATGTGGACCCAAAATCTGATGACACCATTTGATGAAATCCGACAAAATTAAAAGGGTTGTCATATATTACCTTTAAAACGTTTCATTTTCTTTTTTTTTACCACAACTATCGCCAGATATGCGACATAAATATATACTAATCGTATATTCGACAAATATGACAGATATTTGAACAACCAATTGATGCAATCCCCAATGAATAAGATTATTGTGTTCTAGAGGAAGATGTCGAAGAATTGGATGAGACATATGATGCAGCCAACAATGTTCATGAAGATGATATCAAAGATGACATGAGTATTGAAACTAACATCGATTGATCATTGATGATGATATGGAAATTAATCGATCCTTTCAGTGTTGAATCTGGATTGGATGATTCAGATGTGAACTTGGATGGAGAAGATGATCAATTGCATTGAATTGTATGAGACATGCCTTAATATATCTATTATATATCTTTCGAATTAATATTGATAGAATTATTGACTTGTATTGGTACATATAAATAGGCATGTCATATTTAAAAAAAAATCTAAAATCTTAATCTTGTTATATAAAAACAGAGTGTAAATATGTAAAATTGTCTTAGAAAAATGCCCCCCATAATGTTGACATGGATGGAGTCAACATGTTGTCCCCCATACTGTGGAAAGTATAATGTAGAAAAATGAAGTGAATAATTCTATGAGTGACTTGAAAAGTAGGTTATTTTAACTCTTCTCAATTTCTAATCTAGTGGTAATAGTTTTCCAATCTTGTTATCTTGACATCATAAAGGCTCTCTTTCTTACTGCATTTCTTCCTAAAATGCAATTATTTTGTTGAATAATGTATCTATTTCAATATGCATATGGGTTATGTGATACACAAGAGATAAATAAATTTATTTCTTTTGCAAAAAGTTATGGGAAAGGAGTTCCAAATCAAGGTTCTCATAGTGTGGATGATACTTTAGAATAAATCAAAATAAAGGGAATAGTTGCAGCTGGCCTATGGCTTGAATTAAGTAGGTAGAGTCTTCAATCAAGGACAAGCCCCATCATACACGATGCGGTTGGAATTGTTGCGTTATTAGGGAAAGTAGAAGATGATGTCCTCAGTTGCTAAGAACTTAAATGACATCTCCAAGGGATAGGAAATAATATTATTTTATTATTTTGTAGATTTTATTTTGAGTGTAAATATCCAATTTGCAAGGCACTAATTTGTCATTTTGCAAGAAATAACTTTTGATGTTTGAGGATGCTAGAAAATATTTGTTTTCATACAAATTATTATTGTGTTTTATCTTCTTTAGTACACAATATGGAAATGCCTTCATTTCAATCATGTTAGATTTATCATGCATACACCATAGGATTTACAAATGACATTATGTACGAGTATGGAAATTTGGCTAAGTGTAGGAATTTGACTAAGTGTTGGAAAATTAGTTAAAGTGAATCTAGGCAAATGCACACCAGCTCTCAATGTTTGATGATAAAAATCATTTGAGGCTATAAGCATGGAGACTGTTGGTGTGCTCATCTAACCATATGATTGGATTGTCCAACAAGTCTCTGTTGGTGTGTTTATCCTCTAAATCGCAGGTGTCTAAGAACAACAAAGAAGTTTTATCACTAAAACTTTTGAAGTTGAATTAAGTCTTTTATGAGCTTGGATAAGATAACAATAGTTGCAACAAGGAAATAAGTTGAAATCAATATATAATCAAGTTATTTATATGTTACATATGGATGATTCATAGTCTATTTTTATAACCAGATTTTGGAAATGTGTTACATGTGGATGATTCATACTCTATTTTTATAACCAAATTTTGGAAATGTGTTACATGTGGATGATTCATACTTTGTTTTTACAACCATATTTTGGAAATGTAATAAATGTCAGAAGGAATATAACATTTTCTTTTTTAGGGAAAAGAAAATAAATATCATTCACATCAACTACATAAAAAAACATACATTCTCAAGAAATACAAACATGTGATATATATATATATATATATACACACACACATTTTTATATATTTTATACCTTCAAATGTATTTACAAATCTGCCATATATTACAAGCAAAAAGTTATTCGATATCTCTATGTTGCTTGAAAGGTTTCTGCAAACCCTCCTCTTGAGAAGAATACAATTGGGTAAAGCCTCTCTTTCCTAACTGTGTAGAAGGATCTGATTCTTTAGAAGTTGTAGCAAATGCATGTATTTTTTCTTCTAGGTCTTTGGGTCTATTCATATAAAATTTTGCATTGGATCTTTGGTTATTTTCTTGATCAATGTACTTCATCAAGATATCCACATTTTTCTTGTACTTCTCCTTGCTTTCCTTTCATTGTTTGTCAAACTCTTCCTTTTGTATTTTTCAGTTCATATTCAACTTGAGTTGATTGTCTCCTAAGTTGCTCTAAATGTTTCTTCGACTGTTGTGCCCTCAATTCTGCATCATCTGGAGTATTCAAAAGTAACACGCATTGAAGAACGAGCATCTATAAAGCAATAATTTGATATTTTAGTCATTTTATCTCACTTTCGTATCCCAAATGTTGTACTCATTGGTTCTCCAATGTTTTCTTCTAAATCTCTTTAATATTGAGATATTTCTGATTTTCCTCCTCCTTCATTGTTTCCAGCATTCTTGTTGGGATGGAAATTTCCCCTTCAACATTCATTACTACAATAAATCCATCAAGGTATTCTCTTGAACTTTAAGGCATCATTAAGCTTAAGTAATTTCTTTTTGTCCTTTCCACCAGATTTTATTGATGCAATAACATCCTCCATTGTCTTCTCCTGCATTTGTTATGACCTTTGATATTGTATTATGGATTGTTGGTGTGCAAGATTATCATACCTTTCAGATCCTTCTCCTCTTTTATCTTTTTTTTGCGCATACTTTTACAACAATCCTCTCAATATATTTGTCTTTCAATTTTTTATCTTTGTTACAAATGATTTTCTTCATTTTTTCCACTCTTTTCTTATGTTCCTCAATCTTAGCTTGATGTTTCATGTACTCTTTTTTGAAGCTCAGTTCCAACCAATCCTTTAAAACTTCAATGAATTCTTCTTTGAGCTTCAGTGCATTCATTAGTTTTTCTTCTAGACCCACCATGGTTTCTATAGGTGGTACGTTCAAAACTTCAGGTCACTTTTTCAGCTCATCTTGAAGAGTCTGTATGGTCTCTTCATATCCTTTAGTCAAATCCTGAACACTTTTAATGGAATTCTCATATTCCTTCTTATTATCATGTAAAATTCGATGTACTTCTTTAGACATACCTTCAATAACTCTGTCTTTTCTTTCTATTGTACTTCTTTCTTTTTCTCCAATCTCCATAATTGTTTTCTATAACATTGCAGTATTCTGTAACAGATTAAGAATTTGCATATCCTTAGCTGCACATAGGTCACAACTATTATAGAGGAATCCTCCTCCATGGTATCTAATTATTTTAAATGAAACCTCTTATCAAAAAGAGAGAAAAAAAATCCACCATCAAAATAATATTTTGGAGTGGTTGAATCAAATCTGTTAGAGGCAATTTGCTGAAGTGCAAACTTTAGAGGTGAATGTTATAGATCAAAATGACACTTCTCTACCTGTGACCACTTCCCCATGATTTCTTCGCATGTCGACATTTCCATGACGACACTTCATGAAAGTCATTGAAAGTCACTGAAAAGACACCTATCTTGGAGGACCCATATCTTGAGTTTTGTAACTCTGTTTGACCTCATCTCTACACTGTTGGAAAGGTATTTCCATTAGCTAAAACTTTCTAGAAGACACCAAAGTCTGAAAATGCTCAAAAATACCTTAAAAATGCGTTTTTTTGTGTACACGCGACTCTCCTTATAGGCAAGTCGCGAATCATACGTGAGTCTCGTGTATTACAAGTCATGGATGCTTGTATTCGCGGGTTTCTCTTATGGAAACTCGTGGATCATTCACGGGTTTTCCTTCTCCATAGTCGCGAATAGGTCTCTCGACATTTAAACATAAAAACACTCCTTTTTGGTTAGTTTGGGTAGTTTTACAACTGACTCATTCAGTTGTAACCACTTTGTCTTCGCCCCTAACTCTTCCTTTACCATATAAATAGAGGTAGGGAGGTCCATGAGGGAGGACTTGAATTTCTGCATTGTTATGCTGGAGGAATCGGGACTCTCTTTGCCCACACCTTTGCCCTGGAGGTCTTCCCCTTGTGTTGCAGAGCTTGGAGGCTGAGTTCTTTGGAGAAGAGAAGCAACAGAACCAGATCAAGGTTTCGTGAGGTGCCAAACTTGAAGAGAAGGTATACTTGTACTTGTTTTCAAGATTAATAAAGATGTGATGTCCTTCTTCTTCCCAAATCATTGTTCAATGTGTGATTAAAACTCTGTTTATGATCATATGATGATGATTATTCAGATTATTATTTCAGATTTATTTGATTATCATTTCTTTATATGTGGTCATAATGGTTTGAGGAAGGTATAACTTGTTTTGCAGGTCTCTTGGAGCGAGAGGAGCAAGAAGAGGATTGAAGAGAAAGCTTGGACCAGCCTTCAGTTAGTCAGGTGTGGACCTTTCTCATCTCTGATCTTGCTTATATATGCTTGCTGAACATTGTGCATCTCTCTTTCAACCCCAGTATGTTGATGGCCTCTTAAACCGTAGCCATAGGATGCTTTCCTTTACAACAGTGAAACCCTATCAAATGGAATCTTACACAAGAAGGAATACCATAATCACTGGGTTGTTGTCCACAATACACAAAATACTTCCTATGATTTTCTATCGCATCATCATCATTGTGCTCCTATTCATAATTTGCACAACCTTCTAAATCCTACCTCTGATTTTCTGTCATTTCAACTCCATGTAAGCTTGCCAAAAGTGAGACAAAAATTTGATCTTCACGGTTTGTTGAACAATTGGTGCTTCCAATACCTTCTATGTAGTTATCCATGGCCTCTTCATGTACTTGTGAATTTGAGGGACCAAACAACTCCTTCCACATTGTTCTTTGGAGACTATCGAGGAACTTCTTCACTATTTTTTTTTCACTTTAGGGCTTGTGATGTATGTTTTTTACAACTGGTCAATCCTACAGTGATGGGTTGATATAAGTCAATAATTTTTTGAGTGCTCCAGGGTAACTAAACTTCACTCTCTTGTTTTTTCTCTCCCAAAGTGCAAATTGAAATTTCATCCAATAGATGAGGGACATCTATGGTCATGTCATCAACCTAGTGAATGACCAGCTTCATCCATTCTCCTGGAATATCTTGCTTATGGTGATTCAAAATGATTCTAAGTACAATTTGAATTAGGGTTTTGTATAGTCCTGGGGGAACATCTTGCATTCTTAAACCATTCTTGTGAACATATACATTTTCCCCATATATTTTTTTGGCCATCTCATTCTTTTCTAGCTTAGGGATTTTCCAAGAGGTCAACATTACTCCGCCCATGTGTGGAATTCTAGTGAATTTGGAAATCAAATTCGGGTCCAAAGAAATACTCCTCCCAAAAATAACCAATTTCATGTCCCCAATACCAAAATTAGAAATCACATCATCTATCTCTTCATTTTTTAAATTGAACAGTCCAAAAACAAAATCGTGCACTCCTACTCTTTCAAGGGTATCAACCATACCTATTGGCCACATGCTTCTATCATTCCATCTATCAACGATCTCCTTTAATTTATTCACAGTGAGACGTTCAACCTACGAATCACCTATTTCACTGACTATTGAAATTTTATAGGATACCTATGTTTCAATTGTGACCGAATTTGTCTTGATACAGAGTTGAACTTGCAGGCAACTAGCTCGTTCATAGGTAATTTTCAAAATCCACCGAACTAGGAATGACTAAGTATGGTAGGGCATGTAGAGGATGCAAGCTGACAATATAAGAAGAGGATGCAAGGAGAAGAGATGGCAGGTAGAGAATGCACACGACAAATTAAGTCTTAAATTTTTTCTAACTTTACTTCAAAACTGGGTTTTATTCCACCAAGTTCACCACTTGATTTCATAATTGTTTATTTAGATAACTTGGGAATGAATGGTATTTTTATGTGATTCCTAATATCCCATGTATGATGATCCCAAATTCACTGCTAAAACATGCAATTACTAAAAAAACCTATATTTGGCTGAGGCTTTGTATTTTATACCTTATATTTTAGCGCTCTACTAAGTTTGATCAAGCTCAACTTATGTGTATTCCTATCTAGACTGAGCTAGTTAATTTTCTTGCTATATAGAGTTACTAATATTCATTCATCTGTGCAGCCATGGGAATCTGATTGACAATATAGATAAAAATGAGTGGAGTCATATGAATATGCTGAATCGAAGGGAAAATGAGATTTGAATTTTTTTTTGTTAGGTACAACAATAGAGAATGTGTGTTGTCTCTTCATGAAGAAAAAAGGTTGTACTCCATTAGGAGTTACCATGGAGATATATTTTAAGGTGATAAAAAAAAACAAATATTGTTATTAACCTACATATGCATGAGAATGAATGAATTAAAATATTTCTAACATTATTTATCCATCAAAACTAGTGTTTTATGGGATCAACTTCAATAGGGTTGGGGACTAGAAGTAGGCAATATTATGGGTATAAAAAATCTATAAAACCCTTTCCCCCACCAATAAAATTAAATCTATGCCTTCAACTATAATGTTTGGATTTGGATATTGATATGGATCAAGGATGAATGCTATTAAGAGGACAGTCTTGGATATTTACACCAAGTGTGACTGCATGCCAATGTTGTCCTTTGATCCAATTGCCAACCACACTCCAAATTCCCAATTGTTTATCATATTAAGTTGGTTGATGTTTTGGAACCTCTAATACATCCAATTCACTTTTGTAAGGAATAAGTTGGCGCTCTTATGAATAATTTTTCAGTAACTTGGTCAAAATTAAAAAATCAAGACTAAAACCGCAAGTTGTTATGTAAAATCCTAAGTGCAAATATTCAAAACTAGGCATAGAAAAATGCACACCATAGTCCATACATATGTCAATATTTGAAACTGATACCATGGGGTTGAAGATAAATATATTTTTTATCAAACCCTCTTTTAGATTCCCAATATCGTGATTCATTTTCCTACAGTTAAACTCACAAAGTGGCAACTTTTCTGTTTTGAACCCAATTTAACCCAGTTTGCAAAAATGCCTCCCCAATTCTCATTGTTGGGTCTTTTTTAGTTATTTTAGTTGAAAATGGTGTATTTTATTATTTCCCACCTTGTACATATGGTTCTTCCATTTGGGTTCAAAAAATTATTGGTGTGCAAAAACACTTCATCGTTGTCTTGTATTCAGAAGTACCATTTAGAGTTGGATTTGGAACATTCAACTATAATAAGTATAGAGTACCATGTTTTATATACTACTTGGAAAAAAATTGAAAATCTTTTTTAAGATATAAGTTCATTTATTGATGAATTATTTCATTTGTCATTGTTCCTAGCTTTGATTGTTGGTTGATAGTGTATTTTTTTGCTCATTATTCAACTATCTAACACGTTTCCACATAATCTATGGATATCAAACTGGGGTTGTGCCCCAAGTTCCTATCTTAGGAACTTTTGAAGCACCTAGATATATTTAGGCCATAATTGTCAAGTTTATAAAAACAAAAAATCTAGGAATAAAATCAAAACCATATCTTAAGACAAGAATGTGCAAATACAAAAAAGAGGCAATAAAAACCCTAGAAAAGAAGTGAACATGTATCATTAAATCTCTCATGATGAAATTACGGTTAATTCTAACAACACAACTAGGATTAATGCATATGTGACCACTGATCACATCAATTAATGGTTATGATGAAGATGATGTTGATGATGGTGGCGATGATGATGGTGATGACAATGGTGACACATACTTTGAAAATAACAAAAAATGATATTTTTGATAGAATGGAATAGGATGGGAAAGTTGATTTATATGCTGACTTCTCCTGGAGCCTTTAATATCTCTTTTGATTTTTTACAATTTAACAACATTTTTCTTAGCATATGCTTGTATCATATAAACAATTTTCATGAAAATATATGTTTCTCATCAAAAGGGTTATGATCCATAGTGGATATGGTTCAATATCTAATGGGTTAATGTGTTTAGAGTGGTTAGAGGTAAAAGTTTGTTGTGGAACAATTGCGTAAGGGGTCATACTATGTCTAGGATCATAATTATGGAACCATAATGGTTAATAGTTAAGGTGTGTGAAGGGTTCTAAGGTAGGTGGAGCTCAAAATAATCTAAGGAAAATGTATGTTAATTAGGAATATATTATGGTGTGTCAAGGTCAAAATAGTTCATTAAAGTGTGCTAATGGGTTATTGTGTTAGCCATCATAGTGTGTTTGAGCTCATAGTGTTTATGGAGTTTCTGTCTTCAAGGGAATTGTGCACATTGGTTACAATATATTAAGGTTTTAGTTTTTTTGTGGTCAAAATGTGTTAAGGGAGTATTTTTTCATGGCTCATAGGGACTAGGTGCCATAGTGGTTAGGGTGTTAGCATTCTTGGGGTCAAATTTTATGGTGAATTGCATTAAAAATGGATATGTATTATAGTGTATTAGGGTGTTATTGTGTTTGGGTTTAAAGTGTGTTATGAGACCATTTTTTCAAGCAGGGTCATCCAACATCTATGTTCATATTGGTCAACATTGAAGATGGGTGAATGGTTAACATATATATAATTTTACACACACACGCACACTCATATTAAACACACACAAAAATACATAAAAATCAAACAAACAAAAATTAACTCAAATTTCAAATTTTCGTGCGCGCTCATGCATCCTCCTTTGCAACATACCATTGATTGGTGGATTGATAAGAGTTCATGTGGAGTATTAGTGACTTTTTGTTATGTAGTATGAGTTATTCGTGATACTTACCTCACCTTGTAAACTATCATTTCCGCGCTTCTTCCTTTGCAAGATCCATCCACTTGCTCGTATCAGTGACCAATGCCCTAACCAAGATGCTTAAAGGTAGATATTCTTCACTGTGTACCCTCATCCATCGACCCTTTCACATCGACCCAAACTGCCTCTGATTTCTATTTACACTATCTAGGGGTGCAATATAGGAGGAACGAAAAAGCAATATTGATGGCTCAAGAGCAAGCAAATCGGTCATTTAGGATTTGAGATAGCTAGCTACCCGACGAGCAAGAAGTGGGAGAGGTGATTTGGGAAATTGGATACTAAGGAGATCATAGTTTGATTGTGGCAAGGGAGAGGGAGTCCAAGTAAAGGAACTTTAAAAGGAGCTAATGCCTCCCAAATTTGTGAGTACCAAATCCTAAATCATTTCGATTTGACAAAATTATAAATTATTTTGCAAATCACTAAGGTTTCATTGCTAATTCATTGTGCCAATGGGGTTTCATTGCTAATTCGATTTGCCTTGGGGTTTCACCTCCCATCACATGTTTGGAGATTGGAAAATATCAAGGATCACTTTATTTTCTAGGATAGCTACAACCATGGTCTTTTTTTAATATGATATAATTGTTCCTTCAAAAAAATGTCTTGAAATCCTACAAAGTTATTTGGGTAACTAGCTAACACTTATTAGACCCATACATGAAATCATTTTAGTTTTTTCTTCTCCCAATTTTGTTTAATGCACCCAAACACATTATAAGAAATTGTAGCACTCCCCAACGAAGATTTGTCCACAAGGCTCCCAAATCTAAACAATTTTCAAAATGACTTGGACACCTTAATTCATTAAAATTTTGGGAAATTCAATATAGGAAGCACACATTCTATTGACCGCTTCAGGGAGTTCGGTATCAACCCAAAACTAGTGGAGATTAAGTTCCATTTGTTTTGGTTGGAAGAACAACAATAAATTAATATGCAATGTACATCATTCATTTTCATAAAATGAAAGCACTTGAATTCTTTGCCAATATGATTTCTATAAGAGCTCTGACACTACCCCATTGTGGAAAGAACTATAAGTTTAATTACTTAACTTAGATGATATATCCTTTATGAGGAAAAATAGCATTAACTAACTTATGGAGTAAGACATGGAACTTGGACTATTTCCCAAGAACCATACTATGATGGAAACAAATACTCACATGAAATTGTATTTGTAAATGGGTTTTTGGACCATCTCATTGCTCCATGTGTCTAAGTGACTCTAAAATTATCTACCATATTTTCACTACTGTGAAACCCAAAACATTGAAACTTTTATCCCATGGTCCAAGTAGAACCAAACATGTATTTGTCATATTTTTCTTCCTCAAGTGAGGGAAGTTTAGGAAGACTAGAGGAAAGTGAGCCATAGAGTACGTTTACAAGAGGGAGATCAACTAGATGTCAAAATATCAAAATAAAATTCCATAAACGCATGGAATTTTTTCTTGCTGAAGGGGGGTCATATTCTTATGATGATCAGACCATAGGTGACATTGAGGTGCCCATGATGTACAAAATGTTGACACAAACACAACCAACAAAACCAGTCGACAGGGGTTCCCACTATGTCGACGACCAAACCACCTCAATCTCCCTAAGCACTGGCCCAGACAGGTTTTACCGTGTCTAGCAACACCCGCAGAGCGGATGAGGTCTCACCTAAGATGTTCACAGGAGAGCTTACATAACCAAGTTTCCACAGAATAGGAGAGGACAATGTGACATCAACTTATCAGCTTAGCGCAATATTACCAGATCATTCAACTCATACATTCATGTAACCCTTCATTATCATTCTTCAACAGATTGCATCATTCAATCATAACTGCAGTAAGTATGTTGATGTGAAAACAGATCCAATAAGATAATATCATTTAACACAAGAAAACATCTCATCATAGATCCATGTTGCAAATTCACATAACATTCATCATTGAGTCGCAGAAAATAGTAAAATGGTAAAATAGAAAAGAACACAATAATCCAGATCAAACTCTGTCTTGTCATATTACTTCCGCAAAAAATCACAGTTCACAGATCAACAGATCTCAATTCAGATACTCAAAGATATTCTTCGCTTTCTAAGGGATGATCAAAGATAGATCAACACTTTCGATTCAACATCTACTTATAGGCTTGTGCCTTTACATTCAATATCCACTTAGACAACTTCCTAACTAACTCTTAACTAATTCTACAAACTAATGACCAATATCTACAAAATATGGTCCAAAACTACAAAAGGTGACACAAAATATATAAAATATCATATTTTCTTCCTTGCGTGCCATCTTTCCCTTGCGCAGTGTCGTTGAGCTTGCGCAACAACCAACACAAACATCTACTGAAACAATGGGTACCCAAGGATATTCCTAAAATAAACACATATTTTTGTGTGAACGAGAGGATATATCGAATTGCATCAAAAGGTTTCAACCGTTGTTACTATGGGAGTGGTACACATAACATTTTACGCAAACTTTAATTAATGAATCTACTATCTTACGTTTTTTCATGAGTTTATTGTTATAATTTAGGTAATATTTTTTATATTTTTGTTGCAAGGTAACAATCAGGGAAAGTCTCCAACAATTGATAAGAGGAATACACCATCCTCAAAGAAAAATGCATACCTCATTGTAATTGTAGAAATATAGTATGAACAATATGGTTTTTATTATGTTTTTTTGTGAGTATATTGGTTTCATTTTGATAATGTTTTCTATATTTTGGGGAAAAGGGGGGCTGACCAACCCACGATATTTGGTGGCTGGTCAATCCCTCCCAATACTTAGCGCCAACCAATGAATTGTTATGAATATGGCATAAACTAGTTGTTAAAATGTTTGGCCTATATTGTTTTACATGGAGGTTATAACTTAATGCCAATGTATTATATGCATATTAAAGACTTTGGGATATGGTTACAAAGTGGGTTTTTAAAACCTTTGTTTCGCATGCCATAAGTTTTGGGTAGTTCAAACTATATCCAAAGTTTGGAATGGAGCGCTTGGGTATGGGTTATTAAACATGGTATGCTAAATTCCTACTAACCCGCTACACTTTTAGCCCTTGTTTTGGATATGCCATGGATTTTATAACCATGTTTGTATTATGCCATTTTGAAATGGTATTTTATGGTTGTAAGAATAAACCATCTTTGATTGTAAAGTTCAACAAATATTGTTTTATATACCATATATGGGGAAGTGTGAAATCCCAATATGGCTATTTGACTCAACCAAATTATATTTGGGAAAACAAGTTGAAATAATCCCAACTAAGAGGCTATGTTGGGCTCACATGGTTAGGTTCAAGGAGGGAAAACTCAAATCTATTTAAACCCTCATTTCCATGAGAGAGGGAATGGAATTGGGCATTGGAATGCATTTGCGAGAGATATTGTGAGAGCTCATTGAGTTCCCTTTGTAAGAGAGACTCCATGGGGAGGCTCCAATTATGAGCGACTTCATGGCTCATGAGAAAATGAGTCCATTTTGGCTCCATTACGTTTGGAGTTTATGTTTCATCCATTAAGGTTTGGAGATGGTGGCTTGTTCAAAGCTTGAGGCTCAAGGAGGAGATTTGAGAGAAGAAGTGTAGATGCATCATGTCCAAGCGTATCTAGATTTTGAATATCTGATACAAATTTGTTGGTGGTTTTGAAGTGGTTGTTCATCAGTTTGCAAATGATCCAAGTATGATCGTATGCTCTTGTTTTGAAGGAAGTTTGTGAAGGGGATGGTAAGAGTATGCTTTTGGGTCTATTATGTACTTGTTTTTGTAGACAACTTTGATAGTCCATAGGCACTAACTGCAGAAGGGTCCATTTTGATGTAAATCATTTTATGGATTGCACATTCCATTTGGAGTAGTTCCAGAGATGTAGCTGGGAGATCCTAGTGAACTTCGATATCATATTGGTGTTTCATGTGTTATTGTTGTTGCTACTTATGTTTCTACATGTGCATGTTGTTTGACTTCCACTCATAATATATTCTATGTGATTTTTAATGGAGTTAAAGTATAATCACATGCACTAACGTAAGAAAAAACAATCATCGTCTAGACTTTGATGTGACAAGGTTTCTCACCAAGTCCGAATCAACATACCACATTTTTTGTGAACAAATATCTCCTTCCTATAAAGAGAGAGAAGATCATAGGTATTTAAAAATTGTTTTAATCTTTGTATATAATGTGATTGAAATTTATTTATAGAACATTCTTTTTCAACTATTGATTACATGATCATTTTGCAGGAAACGATGTTTTTTATAAACATCTAAAAGATTTATCATTGGAGATATTTGGGCCTACCATTTGCTCAAGGTGGGATAAACAAAGTAAAAATTTTAAATATGAGCTCACTAATCACTTAGTTTGGTTGTTCGATAGTGAGACCTTCAATCAAGCGGAGGTCCTCAAGAAAGTTGGTCAACATATAAATGTTATGAGGGACCAATATAGGGTTCATCTAGAAAGGAACCCTAGGTATGAGAGCCCTCCAATGATTCCAGTAAGGGAGTGGAAGACCCTGGTGAATGATGGAAAGTAGAGGGATTTGAAAATTGAATAAAATATACCACCAGGCACAAGAAGATATGAAATACTTTTAACAATGAAATTACATGTTTATTACTCTTTATTTTTAGAGAAAATTTGCAACATCTAACGTATTTCAACCTTCTCATAGGCTTCCAAACACATCAAAAGCCACCAAGGCAAGACAAGACAAAATTGGCCAACACAAGCTTGGGACTGGTGGTTATTCGAATATGGCGGCATGATTTGTAAGTATAAATAACTCAAATATTTCATCCAAATAACAAATTGCAAATAATTTTGGTTTTATTTTCATAAAAGCTAAATTTATGATCTTATGTAAAATTGTAGGCTTATCGGCTTAAGGAAATGTACGCAAAGGAAGACTTGAATATTGGCTTCTTGCATGACTTTGAATCCCTTTTTGAACATAAAAAAGGATTGTATGGGAAAACACAGTCTTCCGATAATCGATCTTGCACGTATGTAAATAAAATCAACAAAATTTAATTAAGATTGATGACTTGTGGAGTCTATTAATTATAAATTTGGCCATAACATATTGAGTCTATTTTAAACAAGGAAGAAATGATCCACATAATGTCGAGGTTGGAGAACAACCCTATGAAGGTCAACATTCACATCCCATCAATGAATGTATCCATGTGCTACAAAAAATGTAGTATGGATCACCATTTAAAATATTGCATTGCAAATGGTATATTTATAAAAATTGAGCTCACAATAATCTATGAACCAAGACAAAAACCACAAATAGATCTCACAAACAATTTACTCAGTATTGACATGAAACAATGCAAAAAAAGGATTGCAGCTATATAATGCTTTCATTAATAAAAAAAGTAAATGGATACAATCTGGATAATTGTTACAATGCAATACACTGACATTAATAGCCAGACAATTCGAATCCATGAGAGGTAATTCGAATTCCTTAACTCAATCTGACTGCATGGCTAACTAGAAGTGTCTAAATCATTATTGGAGCTTAACTAGCTATCTCCAGTTGTCTAATCCAGTCTCTCAATTGGTTATAATCAGTTAAACTAGTCTAACTGATGTGGTAAGTGAGAAAGGTTTCCTTCCCACATGCAGCCATGAAAATACTGGCACTAACTGAACTGGAGGATATCTAACTAAATCTAACTTAAGCATAACTAAGCTTGAGTAGTCACCAACTACTAACAAATGAAGGAGGTTGGTGCCAACACTCCTAGTGGCTCCTAAAATGTAGGGATTGGTCTAGGAGTCACCTAAATTGATGCATGAAGATACAACTAGTTCCAATTATCCTCTATCGATGTTCCCCACACTCTAGTGATTGGTACATGTGGCCCCATTAGGCCAAGTGGACCCAATGGTACTAGTGACTCCTAAGTTAGGAAAAATTGACCAATTTGGACAAGGGAGGATTATAATCCTAACAATATTAATTGTAATTTTTCATGTTTCAACTCTAGAGCATGTAGAGGTTCATCCTATACAAGATGACGCTAGGAAGGAAGATGAAGTATATGATGTGGCCCCATCAGGTAAAGATAACCTCTCTATTTTTTTCTTATTTATAAATACTTATAATACTATTAACAAAAGATATCAATTTAACATTTCTTCATTTTTGTAGAAAATCCCAACCCCTTGTAGTAGCGTCCATGTCATGAGCACACAACCAAGAAGACATTAAGACATGTTGCAAATGCCATAAGAACTGAACAAGAATTAATATAAGATGAGTTGATTGCTAGTTTTGTTAAAATAAAAAAACAAAAAAAGAAGTGACTGTAAACACATTATGAAAACAACTTATTTTTCAAAATATAATTTCATGCAATATTTTTGTGTAATGAGTGAATGAGTGAATTAATGAATGTTATATGTTAATGAATGAATGCTAAATGTTTCTTTATAATGAAAATCATATATTTGCACATAAATTCATTTATTTTAAAGTAAATGCATTTGGTATGGGAAATTGAGAGTGATGGGGGGAGGGGGGGTGAGGGGGCATAAGAGATTCCACCTTCATGTGGTTGGCCATGTTTAGTAGAGAATATTAAACTATTCTCAAAACAAAGAGAAGTTCAATAAGTTTTTGCACTTTATTATTATGTAATATAGAGTCTTGTAAATTTTGAAATGCGTGTCTATTTCTTAAATTCTTTATCATGAATAAAAAATTTAATGGTTTTTTCATTTTTACAGAGCTTCACACTAGGAATTGCAACTGATTAGTAGACTATGTAAACATGTTGCATTAGTTGTACTCAAAGGTACATAATTATACTCATGATTTTTTTTTTTAATGTTGTTTTAATTATTTACCTTTTGTGTGCATTCTACTGGTTTACTTCATTTATTGTATGTAGTTTATTTCATTCATTCAGTTGACAGTATTTTAGTTGAATCTATGCAATGTTCCATTTTCATAAGCTTGTATACAATTGGACATCCAACTTACAAAATCCTTATAGGCCTTGGTTCTTCTCACAAGCATGGATTAGCACTAATCATTTATTACTTCTTCCCATTCAAGCAAACAACATATCACCTATACCAATTCGAGAAGCATATTGATCATTGGTTGTTTTATTATATTGATCATTGAATTAGAATCATATATTACTTTTCATTGTAACATATTTCAGTCCAATTCTTAATAAATTTACATTGAAAGGACTACAAGGAAAGCTTGTCGGCATGATCGTTCAAGAGAACCACCCACTATCAATTATATTTTTTGAATAGTACAGGTTGTCATTGTATATTTGATGAACACTTTCAACAACCATCGTTGTATATCTGACTATACCTCCAATGATAAACCTTGTCAAATGAATAACATCCTCTTCATATATTCTAAAAAAAAACAACGAAAAGTTGGAGTTAAATCCGACAAATAATCATACTATATCTGACGGTAATAGGTTTGTTGGATAAGATGAAAAAATCCCATTGATTACCAAATAGTTCTAAGTTCACTGAAAAACCAAGACAAGTTTTTCAAATGTCCATGGAACAGTCGTCGAATTTTGAGTTTAAAGGTTGTAGTGCTTCTTCCTCCTACTCCCTCTTCCTCCATCTCTCTCTCTCTCTCTCTCTCTCTCTCTCTCTCTCACACACACACACACACACATATTCTCACGCTCCTTCCCTCCCTCCCTTGTTCTAACCCTCCATCCCCTAACCCTCCCCCTTTCTATCCCTCTTCCTTTCGCTCTCCCTCACTCTATCTCCATCACTAAATTGAATCTATCTCTCTCTCCCTAAACCCCTGACCCTCAATCTCTCTCTTCCTAAACCCATAACTCTCTCTCTCTCTCTCTCTCTCTCTCTCACACACACACACACACACACACACACACACACACACACACACACGCGCGCGCGCGCGCGCGCGCGCGTGCACACACACACACAATTCCTAACCACCAATCTCTATCTCCCTCTGCAATATTTCTCTCTAAACCCCTAATCCCTAATATCTCTCTCTCTCTCTCTCTAAACCCCTAACCTCCAATATCTCTCTCTCTAAACCCATAACCATCAATATTTGTCTTTCTATCTCTCTCTCTCTCTCTAAGCCCCTCACCTCCAATATATATCTCTAAACTCCTAACCTCCAATATATATCTCTCTCATTGTTGATAGTGCTAGAGTAATTGATTGAATGTCAGCAGGCGAATCAAAATGACCCTCCACCAAAATTTGAAGACCACACGCAACTATCACACACCAAGAAGGGAGCAAATTCACCCAGCACCAAACCAACAGGGACATCATTGCAATTTTTTGGCACGCATACCCACCATGGTAAAGAGCACAAAGCCAAAAATAGAGTCCTAATGGACTAGAGCATACACATAAATGAACATCCTAACTCGACAAGGTTGACAACATATTCAAAACATGAAGCCATAAACACCCTTATGCATTGGCATGGATGAAGTCCTACCAAAGTAAAGAAACTAACACTTGACCGTCAAACAGGAGCTTAAAACGAGCAGTCTTGAACATTGGTCACACCCCACTCACGTTGATGCCCTGAGTTGAATCCATTGAGTGCAACATTATATATTGCAATGTAGGTTATGGTTTAAAGAGATGGGGAGATCCCAAAAGGATGCCACAATAGCAAACAACATATGAAATTGGAAAGGAAAAGAAACATAGGCGAACCAAAAATATAAGAAGCGGTGATAGAGACAACCAAGAAGTAAGTCCTTAGCAAATAAAAGTATTCATTGCTCTCCGAAGGTTAAGAATTTGGAAAAAATTTCAATGTTCACTACCCAAGGAATAAGAATTAGAGTTGATTCCATCCTAGTGATTTTGTGTGTTTTTGCATACTTTGTAGGGAAACAGCCTTATCGATGATTTAGTCAAAAAGAAGGGCATTCGAAGCCTTTGTTTTGGAACATGTAACAAGGAAATTTAAATGTAGGATTATGGAGACAATACCACTAGGAACATTTTGGTGGCTACAAAACCTATTGGTCACAATACTAATTAAAACTACGAGGCTTGGATTTCGTATTTCTATGTACATGGAAGAGTAATTTGTGATAGGAAGGAACTTATCTTATTTTGTTCCTTTCACCATTTAACTTAAACCATGGAAATAAAGTCATCCACAGGTATATTTATGATTCTAACTTAATTTTTATTCTTGAACCTAAATGGAAGATGTACATTGTTATAAGAATAAGGGTCCGGAGGTTTCATGACGAATCCTTGGACAAATTATGTGGATAATGACCAAAGTCCAAAGACATTCAAACTCGTCATCCTATTTTCATTCTACATTTGAGGGTGAGCACGATTACTGTTGTAATACCCCAGTTTTGACCCCATGAGGTAAATTTTCTTAATGTTGATGTAAAAGGCTAGAAGTCAGAAACAAATGGTGTAGGGTGACCAAGACATTGTGAATATGTACATTTCAATATTAATATAAGTTCTATAATGGATGCAAAGCAAGAAGGATGAAGAAGATATGGGGGGCTATGAATCCATAAGTGGGGAAGTGATAATGGGATTTATATTATCTCCCTAGCCTTAGCAATTTCAACCAAGTGCTTAAACCTTGATTAAGAGCCATGATTTGATTAAGAATTATTAATTAGATTAAGAAGGGATTAAGAGGGAAAAAGTGGTTCCATGTGGAGTGGCCACATGACAATTTGAAATATGCCTATAAAAGTGAGTTTTTTAGGTAGAGAGGGGTTCATTCCTTCATTCAACTTCCAACATTCAAATTGCATTATTCTTCCTTACCATTTCCTTGAACTATATAGCTTGGTACCTATGATAGAGAGCCAAGGATGTCATTGATGAGCTGAATTGTCCATGCCATTAACCCTAGAGAGATTGGTGCATGTGAGCAATCTAGCCTACATCTTGTTCCTTGGAGTCCCAATTCGAAGAATTCTTGTTTGGACAGTGTTGGAGCTCTAGAAAGGAACTGGAGGTTAAGTGAGGGACTGTTACTCAAATAAGGGAGCTTGTTCCTACTGTTGTGCACGTTTATAGGGAAGAATAATTGAGTATTGGGACAACTGTGGAGGGAGTTTAGGCACTAGTGGGTTGCATGAGAGATCCAGTTGAGCAAAGTGGAATTGGGGGAGATATTTTCCCTTATATATTGATAGCCCTAGCTCGTGGGTGGCTTGTCAAAGTAATATTTGGCTTGACATTGCTTAAGGCTAGGAGGAACATCCTTCACTTGCAGCTAGTTGGAGAACATTTGCTTTAAAGATAAGAGTCTATCTAATTATGAATGTTATGGTTTAATTCTATGTTTACATTCTATTTAAATTAGTGTTATATGAATGTTGAAATGCATGAAATTAGTTGGTATGGCACATGCATTGTTCATGGCTGAAATTCTTGTAATTATAATGTGTGCTTAATAAATGTGTATTTTGGGCCACCAAATGTGTTTTAAATCTATTGTGTAATTGAACATATTGAAATAAAATGAAATTGGCTATAAGTGAATAATTTGGAAGTGAAAACTAAGTAACCCATGGTTTCAATGGGTGAAAAGAGGCTGTCGAGTATGCTATAGAGTGGTGTCAGATCCATGGTTTTCAACAACGGGTCTAAATGGACCATAGGAAGAACCAAAGGTTTCACGTAAAGTGAAGTTTGAAGAAATGTGTGTCAAAAAATTTTGGAAATTTTGATAGTTGTAGGTTAACTGTTTAAAGGAATGTCTGTATAAAATGCCAAGTATTATTATCAGATTCCACATGTGATATGGTAATGTAGAAATATGTAATGGAGTAGTGAGTTCTGAGAAAACTATTGGTGAATTTTTGGTGAAATTCGAGCCAAGGACAAGGAAATTATTATAGTTTTTTTAATGGTTGGAAATTACCAGTTCTGTTAGTGGAAAAAAATTGTTGGATCCATTAAAGTTTACACTTAAAGGGAAGGCTAGATGTGGTTTTCTATTGGTAGGTGTGAGGGTTCAATGGACATCTGTTGATGTAAATATGCCAATTGTAACCCATTTAAACTCTCTCTCTATGTGTGTGTGTGTGTCTGTGTGTGTGTGTGTGTGTGTTGGAGTAATTGATTGAATGTTGGCAGGAGGATCAAAATGACCCTCCACCAAAATTAGAAGGCCACACACAATTGTCACACAGCAAGAAGGGAGGGAATCGACCTAGCACTAAACCAGCAGGGACATCAATGCAAATTTTTGGCATGCAGAACCACCATGGTAAAGAGAACAAAGCCAAAAATAGAATTCTAATGGACTAGAGAATATACACAAATGAACAGCCCAATTCGACAAGGTTGACAATATATTCAAAACACAAAGGAATAAATACCCTTATGCATTGGTAGAGATGAAATCCTACCCAAGTAAAGAAACTAGTAGTTGGTCGTCAAACACGAGATTGAAACGAGTAGTCTTGCACATTGGTCACACCCCACGCACGTTGATGTCCTAAGTTGAATCCATTGAGTGCAACATTACATAATGCAACCTTTGTAGATTATGGTTAAAAGAGATGGGGAGATCCAAAAAGGATGCCACAACAACAAACAACACATGAAAATGGCAAGGAAAGGAAACATAGGTGCAAAAAAAGTTAAGAGGCATTGATAGAGACAACCGAAAAGTAAGGGCCTTAGAAAATCAAAGGATTCATTGCTCACCGGGAAAAGCTCTCCCCCAATCCCACTCTACTCAATTGAATCTCTCATGCAACCCATTGGTGCCTAAACTACCTCCATAGTTGTCCCAATCCTCAATTCTCCTTCCACATCAACTTGCACAACAATAGGAATAAGCTCCCTTATTTTAGTAATAGCCCCTTACTTAACCTGCAATTCCCTTCTACAGCTCCAATATTGTCCAAACAAGAATTCTCCGAATTGGGACTCTAGGGCACAAGTTGCATACCATATTTCTCTCATGCACCAACGTCTCAAGGGTCAATGGCATGGACAATTTAGTTATAGGATAGAAGTCCAAAGTTATAGCGAAAACAATAAGAGATTTTTTAGGCCACAAGAACAGAAAAATGAGTTGAATGCTCAACTAGTGCAGAGTCTGAATATGTTATAAAGGTGGGTAAAAATGGGCTTAGCCTCAATTAAGGAGAAAGAAGGAAGAGATCACATGAGAAATATGAACACTCTCAAAGTGTTTCCATGAGTCATAATACTAAATACTCATCACACTCTGTAGGAACAAAGCCATTATATTTGAGAGTTCTAGTAATAGCCCATAAATGTCTCCAGTTAGACATCATAAAATGAGGCATGTGAAAGATGACCTGCAACAAGAACTTAGAAAATTTAAACCTCCCACATTTGATGGTGAGAACAAGAAGGGAGAAGAAGTTGAAGCTTGGTTGTTGGGAATGAGGAAATAGCTTCACTTGTATAATTATTCCTCTAACATGAAATCTAGGACTTCCATCTACAACTTGCAGGGAATGGATTCCATTTGGTGGGACCAATTGACTCAAGTTAAGAAAATTAGTGAAAAGAGGATCTCATGGAGGCAATTCAAGAACATAAAAAGTACTTATCATAACATTATTATGACAAGAAGATGGAAGATTTATTTGAACTCAATTCGGGAAATAAGAACATGGATGAGTATGAAAATATGGTTTTTTAAATGTTAATGTATGTTGGGCTTATCAAAGAGGAGAAGTTAACGATACAACGGTTTTTAAGTGGTTTTCCTTCATTTTACAGGGATAAAATTTAGTATGATGAACCTTCTACTCTTGAAGAAGCAATTCGGAAGGCCAAGCACATGTATGATCATAACAAAGGAAATAATTTTTTTTAGAAATATTGGAGATATAAGATGAAGTATAAACATGATGAAAGAAAGAAAGGATTCCAACCACCTTTCTTCAGGAACCATCATAATTGATATGAACAAAGTAATCCAACTCATAATGGGACCAAGATGACATACTCTATTGGGAAAGGATCCAATAAATAAGTAAAATGTTGGGCATGTGAAGGAACTCATATGTATAAATTGTGTCCATAAAGGGGAGACATAATGACAAATGTGCACAATTTGTAGGAAGCAGGTACTATGGAGGATGTAGCCAGGAACATTTCTAGAATATATGCATTATTGGAAAAAAAAACAAGCATATCATCAATTGAACATGATTGGGTTTGAAGGTAAAATTGTCAATCAACCTATTGTTATTCTCATTGACTCTGGAACAAGCCATAGTTATATTGCTCCTAATTTAGTTGAAATATTTCAGCTAAAGAAAAGTAAGCATGATAAAACATGGATGGTTCAATTGGCTACAAGAACATAAAGGAAAATTAATGAATTAGTAAAGGGTTGTCCATTATATATGAATGGATTGAAAACTTATGCATATTTGAACATAATACCACTTGGGTCATATGATGTACTTATTGGGATGGATTGGTTAAATGCACATCGTGAGATGTTGGATTTTCATAACGAGTCATTTACTTGTCTTGATGAAGAAGGGCAATAAAATATAGTGAAAGGTGTTCCAAGTCCTATTTCCATAAAAGAAATTTCATCTTTGCAATTAAAGAGGTGCTTCAGAAAAGGATGTTAGTTGTATGCAACTCATGCGCAAGAACTAGAGAAGTGTTAAGGCCCAAGCTTAGAATATTTTCCAATATTGCAAGCTTTTGTAGATTTGTTGGAAGAAATACCAAGATTTCCACCAAAAAGAGATATTGACTTCTCTGTCGATTTGATGCTAGAATTGCCCCAGTTTCCAAAATTTCATTAAAAATGAGTGCATCTGAATTAAAGGAGTTATAAATGCTTGTCAAAAAGGAATTGTTGGAGTCCTTATGCAAAATGACTTGTGATTTGTTATGAATCAAGAAAGCTTAAAGAGATTGAGAAAAATTATGCCACACATTTGGAACCTGTTGCTATTGTTCATGCATTAAAGATGCAAAAACATTATCTCATGGGCAGGAAAATTGAGTTGAGAATATATCATAGTGGGATGAAATATTTAATTGAGAAGAAAATTTTGAATGCAGGACAAACAAGATGGCTGGAATTTTTGTGAGTTCGATTTTGATATAAAAAATATTAAAGGCAAGGAGAACAAAGTTGTTGATGCACTTAGTAGAAGAGTTCATGCTATGCATGCTTCATCTATTAGTGTGTGCAAAATAGATTTAAAAACTAGAATTCTTAAAGTTGGCACATTAGATGAACTTTCCCTTCAGGTAAAACAAGAATTAGAGTAGGAAAATATACAACATAAATATGAAGGCTACAAGTTGGAAGACGATTTAATTCTTACATACAAATGCAGAGTCTATGTTCCTAATTCAGTGGAATTAAGGAAATTGGTAATGAATGAGATGCATAATGTACCGTATGAAGGGAATATTGGATACCAAAATACACTTGCAGCAATAAGAACTCAATCATTTTGGCCAAGAATGAAAAACAAATATTGCTAAATATATAGCAAGGTGCATTGGATGTCAAAGAGAAAAGGTTGAACATAGACATCCAGTAGGATTGCTGCAACCATTGCCAACACTTGATTGGAAATGGTATGCGGTGACCATTGAATTCATCGATAAATTTACCATGACAAGAAAGAAACATGATATTATCATGGTGGTGGTGGATAAGTTAACCAAAGCTGCTCACTTTATACCAATCAACTCATAAGACAACTAATATAGCATATATTTATATGAAAGAGATTGTCGGGTTATGTGGGATACCCAAGGCAACAATTTCAGACAAGGATCCAAAGTTTACTTCGAACTTTTGGAAGGGATTATTCAAGGGATTTTGAACAAATCTAAGTTTAAGCACTGCATATCATCGACAGACAGATGGACATACTAAGAGAGTCAATCAAGTTATTGAGGATATGTTAAGAATGTGTTTGATGGATCATCCATTGAAATGGGAAGACTATCTATATTTGGTAGAGTTTGCATTTAATAATGAATGTCATGCTTTTCTAAAGATGAGTTAGTTTGAATCCTTGTATTTTTGAAAGTGCACTACTTCAATTAGTTGGGATAATCAAGTTGACAAAGTAACAATTGGGCCAGAATTGCTCAGAGAAACGAAAGAAGAAATGGTAAAAATCAAACAGAAATTGAAAGTGGAACAAGATAAACATAAGAGTTATGCAGACAAAGAAAGAGCAGTAAACTAATTTAAAAGTGGGGGATCATGTGTATTTGAGAATTAGGCCAAAGAAGAGTTCCCTGAAATTGGGAATATGTCCAAAGCTTGTAGCCTAGTTTTGTGGGCCATTTGAAATTTTGGATAGAATAAGGCTTGTAGCTTATGCATTAGCATTTCCTACTTGCCTTCACGTGAATAATGTATTTCATGTATCCTTATTTAATAAATATGTGCCTGATCCTAACCACATAATTGATTAGGTTGTGTTCTAAGTAAAACCAAAAGGAGATATTCCGGTACCTCCTTTGTGCATCCTCGATCAAGAATTCATGTTGCTGAGGAACATGGCCATCACATAGGTAAAGGTCCAATGGACCCACTACAGTCATGAAGAAGCAACATGGGAGCTTGAGGATGTGATCTCGGAATCATACCCACAATGATTTTTAAGTTTTGAGAAACGTTTTGTAAGTGTACATAGTGTTGATGATGCAATGAGGACAATGCATGAATTAATGGGGAGGGGAATGCAATACCCCAATTTTGTTTCCATGATGTAAATTTTGTAAATATTGATGTAAAAGACTAGAACCTAGAAACAAATAGCTTAGGGTGACCAAGACATTGTAAATATGTACATTTAAATATTAACATAAAATATCTAATGGTTGTAGAGGAAGAAGGTTGAAGAGAAGATGGGGGGGATATGAATACACAAGTAGGGAAGTGATGGCAAGATTTAGCTTATCTCTCTATCCTTATAAATTTCAACCAAGTACTTAAACCTTGATTAATATCCATGCTTTTATTAAGCATTATTAATTAGCTTAAGAAAGGATTAAGAGGGAAAAAGTGGTTCCATGTGGAGTGGCCACGTGGCAATATGAAATATGCCTATAAAAGTGAGTTTTCAAGCTAGAGAGGAGTCCATTCCTCCATCCAAATTCCACCATTCGAATTGCATTCCTCTTCCACAATATCCTTGAACTACATAGCTTGGTATCTGCAATAGAGAGTTGATGATGTCATTGTTGAACTAAATTGTCCATGCCATTGACCCTAGAGAGATTGGTGCGTGGGAGAAACTTGGCCAGCAGCTTGTGCCCTAGAGTCTTTATTTATAAAATTCATGTATGGCTTATGCTAAATCACTAGAAAGGAATTGGAGGTTGCCCGAGGGATTGTAAGCTCAGATAAGGGAGCTTGTTCCTAGTGTTTTGTAGGTTGATGAGGAAGGATAATTGAGGGTTGGGATAGTTGTGTAGGGGGTTTAGGAACCAATGGGTTGCATGAGAGATCCAACTGAGTAGAGTGGGATTGACAAAGATATTTTCCCTTATGGATTGATAGCCCCAACTCGAGGGTGGCTTGTCAAAGTAATATTTGGCTTGATGATGCCTAAGGATGTGAGGAACGTCGTTCACTTACAAGTTGGAGAACATTTTCTTTAAAGATAAGTGTCTATCTGATTATGAATGCTATAGTTTAATTTTGTGTTTACATAATATTTAAGTTACTGTTATATGAATGTTGAAATGCATGGAATTAATTGGAATGGCATATGTGTTATTCATGGTTGCAATTTCTATAATTGTAATGCATGCTTAAGAAACGTGTATTTTGGACCTCCAAATATGTTTTAAATTTCGTTGTGTAGATGAATGTATTGAAATAAAATAAATTTAACTACCACTGAATAATTCAAAAGTGAAAATGGAGTACCCTGTGGTTTCAATTGGTGAAAAGAGGTTGTCGGGTACATTAAAATTGTGTTACACCCTCATTCAAATGAACATGAGAAATTGAAACATCAAGAAACTCAATTACTCTTAAGCTCTTAGTAGTTGCATACAAAATTTTCCTTCCCTCATGGCAGTTGAAGCACTTCACATACCTTGTCGTAGCACTACAACAAAAACTAGATTTAGCGCCGGATTTTAGTGTTATTTTTTCCCAATTGTGGTGAACAATCTGGTCCTAAACCTGGCACTATTGTACATTTTCGTAAAACGCCGTCTATTGCATCTTTTTTTTCATCCTTTTTAACATCCATTTTTGCGTCCATTTTTGCACCCAATTTTTTGCATCTTTAGTTACGCCTTTATTTCCGCCCAATTTTGCAACTTCTATTGCATTTTTTTTGCATCCTTTGTTACATCCTTGTTTGCACCCAGTTTCACGCTCATTTTTGCATCCAATTTTGCGTCTTATTTTGCTCCTAGTTTTTCATCTAGTCTTGCACCCAATTTTGCACCATGTTTTGCATAAAATTATGTGTCCAATTCTGCATCTAACGTTGCATCTAGGAATGCATCCAATTTTTGGCCCAATGTTGCGTCTAGTTTTGCATCCAATTTTACTTATAATGTTGCATCCCCATTTGCATCTAATTTTGTATTTTGGTTTACGTCTTTTTTTGTTTCCATGTTTGTGCCTAATGTTTCATCTCGTTTTACGTCGTATTTTGCATCTAGGTTTGCACCTAGTGTTGCATCCTGGTTGATGTCTTTTTTTGCATATATGTTTGAGCCCAATGTTGCACCTAGTGTTGCACCTAAGGTTGTGCCTAGTTTTGCAACCATGTTTGTATCTAATATTGCATCTAGTTTTGTGTCCAATGTTGCATCCCATCTTGCATTCAATATTACGTCTAGTTTTACATTCAATGTTTTGTCCCATCTTGCATCCAATATTGTGTCTCATTTTAAGTTTTTGTTTGCGCCAAGTGTTCCTTCCATTTTTGCACTTGGTGTTACACCTAGTTTTATGTCCATCGATACACCATATTTTGTGCTCAATTTAATGTCCAATTTTACGTCTAGTTAGGAGTCCACTTTTGCATCTATTGTTGCATTTAGTTTTGGACCTAGTATTGCATCTAGTTTTGAGTCATTAATTGTGTCTAGTGTTGAGTCTCTTTTTGCATCCAATTTTGCGTTGTGTAACATCCATTTTTGTGTCCATATTTGCGTTTGACTTTTGCATCCACTTTTGTGTTTGGTGTGACGTCCACTTTTACATCTTGTTTTTCATTTAGTGTTGCATCCATCTTGCACTACTACATTTTTTACCTTTATAAATACATTCCAAATCATTAGGGCATGGAGGAATCAAACCACCAACCTCCTGCTTGTAAAACAGGTGCTCTTCCATTGAGATAGCACCCTTTAAGAATCAGGAAGAGAAGCAATATTAACACATAGATTTGATCATATGTAATTCTAATAAAAGACAATAAGATCCAAAGACATTCAAGCTTAAAATCCAATTTAATTTTTCAAACACACTAATAAGCACAAAAATATACCATCCTTAGGAAACAAAATATTGTAAACAGTTACGCAATCTATTAAAGTGGTCCGCAAAAGAGTCTTAGAGAACAACATAATGCATTGATGCATACCTAATAACCTAAAATTGATATTGACAAAGAATAAGGGATGTGTTTAAGAAATAGTTGTAGAATCCAATTGAGGATGTGTGTGTTGCTACATAAATTTTGTTATTCATTGATGAGGTAATTTTGTTCAGCAATGGGATGGTAAGAGAAGAACTCATGAATGGTTACTAAAATAAGATGCCTACAAACTAAAGATAAACTTAGGGAATATTTCTTAAATCTGCCAAGAAGTACATATAACTCCATTATACCTACCATCTACAAAACCTGTACCTACTACAGCTTCAAAATCAACCACTATCTATAGAATAGGACAACATATTCACACCCCAGCTAGAATAGACCATACCGTAGTCATGGCCTATTAGGGGAGGGTATGCACTTTCAAAAATAAGGTTTATCAACCCAAGAGGAATGATGCCTAAGTGAACAGTCCAAGAGCAGCCCAAAGAAATGAACGCGGTCTACTTTATCAGCATCAAAATGGAATTATCATGCATTCTTCATGTGCTAACAAATGGAATTCAATTCAAAGGAAATTGTGAAATTATTAGTGAGTCCAATATGACTACAACAATAATCCAGTTCAAATGATGGAGAAAAACCATTTCTTAGCTAGATGCAAGGTCCTTGATGGACTTGGATTAATGTTGGTGGTAGCAATTCGAATGAATACTGAGCCAAGGAAGTTGAATGGAACAATGGCCAATAGGTGGGGAGGAAAAGGTTCAGTAAGAAACCACCAACAATCATCATAATAGATGAAGCAAAAACCTAAAAGAAGTGAAAAAACCATCAACTTGAGATTTAATATAAGAATGTGAAGTTCTTATTAGGAATGTGGGTCTTCCTAAGTTTCGATATGTCTCATTAGAAAGCTGGTAAAAGAGACTTTCAGAAAATAACAAATTCTAATCTCCAGTGTTGTTAATTTTTCCCTTCAAGGTAACTGTAGGGAAATGTATCAGAGAGTTTGAATTAAATTTTAATGTCCTTGTTTCAAGTTGTGTGGTGAGCAAAAGAAATTGTAGTAATTATCTGTAAAATAACCTAAGTGTGAAAAGAAAAAATAATAATTCTTAGTGAAGTGGTAGAAAAAACAAAACTATTTGGTTATTCATATATTCATGTTGCGTCAAGTGGTAGATATAGGAAACATGCTCTAGGGGGGCCTACCACATACATGAACATATAAATGCATTTGGTATGGCCATGAAACACATCTGGTACAAGGTGTAATAAAAGCTGGCAAATCCAAGCTATCGATACAATCCTGATTGCAATTTATGGAGGGAAGATAATAGAAACTCTCATGAATTAACTCAAGGTGCATTTCCAAGACTTTGGATGATCAAGAGAAAGTTACTGAGGACAATAACAACCATTGTTGTTCATAATATATACTTAACAGTTTGAACATTCATGCATATAGACCTCATGATTCCTAACACATCATCTACATAACTATTCACTTGCAGCAAATCCATTGAAGAAAAGATAGAAGACTACATTTCAATGAAATAGATATCATCAACAAATAGCATCATGAGGCCACTAATCCATTCATTCTCGTCATCAGCAATAACATTTGTACAAGACTTTATATTATTTTAGTGCAAACAAGTTAATACAAGGTTAAAGGCTACAAAATGCAACATAAAGTATCTATTTAGTAATACCAAAATATACCACTACATTATGAATCCTTCTTTTCTAGGGAAAACTATCACATTTTATTACTATATAAAGCACAAAAATGCTTTCTATGGGTGTTGTAGCACAAAATAAAAAATATAAATCTTACTTTGCTTTGTAAACCAAAAATGCTTTCTATGGGTGTTGTAGCACAAAATACAAAATATAAATCTTACTTTGCTTTTTAAACCAAATCTTAAACTATCCACTAAACATAATGTCCCTTTTAGGAAAACAAATATAGTCTTCCTTTAAGGTCTTTTAAAAAACTAAAATTATAAGATAAAAAAACACAACTGGAAAATTTTGAAATAAAACTACAAAGGTCAGATCTAGAAACCTCTGGCATGCCCTCATTGAAATTTACAGCGAGAAGTACCCCAAAGTGGATAAGTAATACCTATTTGGATATAGCATCAACTCATTGGTTTAATTCTCTGTAATGTGGTATATTTTGAAAGTATTGAAGATCTCAACTATCTCCTTAAGACATTATGAAGCCTTTACAATATATAGTTGTAATCTCATACATTGGGTTCATGTTGGTTGTTGTCTAGTTGCCAACGTAGTAAAGGAAATATTCTAGTCAAAAAATTGTTTGACACTCAATATTGTGCAGTCTTTTGTCAACCCAAACCTCAAAACTTTGGATTGTTCTGGATTGTCTAGATCCTACCTCTTGTGGTCCCTATCTTTCTTTATTTTTCTAATTTCTTATTGTGCATTAACTATACAAGTTTGTTCCTTTTCCTTGTTCGGTGTATCTATGTTCGAGACTCATACTTGTGTCCACTTGACTATCTACAAAATCATTTTTCCTTTATAGCTCTTTGCATTTTTCAATGGTGTTTGGCCTAAAAGAGCATAATTATTACTACACATTACACCCAAGTTGGAAAACCTGATGGCCTAAAATAGCATAATTATATAATGCTGTATAAATGAAATTGAAAAGTGTTGAAGATGGGTATTGATTGAACACCTTTATGAAGGTGCGTAAATGTAGGGGCCAGTAGTAAAAGAAAGAGGGGCTTCACAGTAATCGTGAACATGGCAAGAGAACAACATCAAGACATTGCAACTGTAGTAAAGTTGTTGGGCACACATTTAAACACATATAAGCACAATGCCTCAATGAATATGTCACCCTCAGTCTTAGACAAAGTTTTCATTTGGAATATAGAAAACAACAATAACTAATCTTGTTTTCATAATAAACAGTCATAAAAAGAGGTCTCTCACAACAGTCTGAGGCGTGGGATTAGTCACAAAAGAAAACCCCTGTAGCAACTAGCATTATAATCTAGGAACATTTCCAATAGGTAAGGATGTTGCAGACCTATATCTTTTAGTGTTCCCTGTAGCAACTTCAACATCAATTGGAGACCAAATGATAACCTTAAATGAATTTAGGTTACAACAATAAAAAATAGTAATTTGAAGACTAAAAAGGATTGCAGTTGTGGCATAAACATGTTTACCCTTGGATGAGTATGACGGTGCTATCATGGAGTAGATTGGGACCGAATTTGTCACTTTATCCTTATGTTTGCCTTTGTTGTCTCAATGAATAAAATCTTGGGGATTTTTATATGGTTGTTTAAATGTACAAAGATGAGGTTGAGAATTTGTTAGGTTGATGGCATACTTGGGAACAATTCTTGGTGGTCCTATGGATATAAGAAATAGTGAGGAGACTTATACCAAATTCTGAAAAGAATTATACCCATATCCTAGAGGTGATTTCTTGTAGCAGCGAGTCATCAGTAGCCATGAAAGGGGCTGATTTGGATTTTGAGGCCTTATTGTAGCTTGTATTATGGAAGGCGTCACTGTCTCAACACACTTCTGTTAAGTATTTCTAATAATGATGCACGCTAAGAAAGTTCTAGGTATCAAAAAACATTAGATTGGCATCTGTTCAGATCTACGCAAACATCTGGGTTGAAGCAGCAAACAATATCCAAATTTGGGCATATTTCGATGCAACACTGATTGAGTCTCAACATCATATGAATCATTTTGTTATTGCACATCCTACAGACCTGTAAAAGCACAAATAACGCCACATTATTTCAAATTTGGGCATGATTTCAGACTGTTCATATAGCAGGTAAACAAGCAGTGAATTTTAAATTATGGGCATAATTGTGTGTAGAACAGTAGTAAAAAGAATTTATTTCCAAACCGTTTGTAGTAGGATATTGGACATCCATCTCTAAGAGTCTTTACATGCTTGAGCCATCTTCTTGTGAGATGGATCCATGCCCCTTTGTAGTATGGGACCCAAACATCCTTGGCATGTTTTCTCACTGTTTTGGTACCAATCTCATGAGACCCCCCCAAAAAAACCATAAATCAACTTTAAAAACCGTAACTACTACCTATAGAATAGCCACCACGTCAAGAAAAATACACATTATTTGGCACTAGGCATAGTTTGGCATTTGGCCATCATGTTGTATCATCAATCACTGTGTGAAAACGTAGCATTTGTGTCTTTTATGATGAGGACCATGGTGTATTCAATAGTCACAATTAAGTTAGGTCCAAGGCACATCAATGAGTCGTGGATGAGTGAGGTGCATTGAGGAGTTCAGCATTGTCAATAATGCATTGTGATAAATAGTGTGAGGAGACTTTCCAGCATTTGGTCATCTTAGCATTGTTAGTAGTAGGGTGAGAATTCATGAGCAGCTGCTATAATTTGTCATTTTCTCAAACCAACATTTTCCAGGCATGCTTATCCACTAAATTTTGTTGTGTGATTTCCTAAAATGTTGTAAGTTCTTCTGTGTGGTTTCCAAAATTCTGCAGCATGATTTTCCAATTTTAGCTCCCTATGAGGTCTGTTAAATCCTAATAGTAATAGCTTATTGCATGACATGTTCGATGTTTTTTTCGAGACTTCAGTTATAAAGAACATTGGCTGAGTTTTGTTACATGTAACTCATTGAACAACTGAATATACTAAGGTAGTAAAGTCTAATATACTATAGTATAGAGCCTAGACTATATAGCAAATCCAAAAAACACTAAGATGCAAAGCTGTCCCAGATTGACCTCCATTTTGATTGAACAATAAATAAATACTAAAATCTGAGAGATTGCTAGGAGGAAAAACAGTTATCAATTGGCCTACATTTTGATTGAAATAAACCCTAGAGTCTAGGCATTGCTAGGAGACGGAACATTCCAGGATTGGCATTTTATTACAGTTCTTGGCACTGAGTTTAGCCAAATCTATCTGTGGTATGCTTGTGTACCATAAATGTACCTTAGTCTTGTAGCGTGTATGTATCATTGTTTGAATACATTGTAGTGAGGATTATATTTTGTATTTTTTTAACATATAATATTCCTAGTTTTCCTTTTCTAGCCTCTCATTGACCTCTTTATATTTATCAACCAAATCCCTAAGCTTTATTACCTGCTCTAACAACTGTTCTTTTTCTCATTGCACAATAAGCACTCCAAGCTAGACTTTAGGGGGTAGGCTCGACTATAGACTAGATAGGGGAAAATTCATAACAGTGCTCCTTCATGAGCTGGTATAACTCCTAAAACAACTGCATTGGCAAGTATTCTGTGCATATGATGTCATTCCAGCAGCTTGGAAACACTACACACTATAAAGATCTCCTCATCCTTGTTATTCTCAATCACCAAACTCTTAAAATCTAAATAATACAATTTAAATCTTTTACTCTTCAATGCGACATTGCTTTGAATGAGATTGGTACATTCTACAACGCGCTCCATGAGATTATGATTCAAAATTATATGCAGGTTCCATACATATAACAACAATTACTGACTGGCTTTAATCCTCAATGAAATCTTATAAACTCAAAAAAAATTCTGGGAAATTTAATCCTCAAGTACAACAATTACTAATTGGCCTTAATCCTCAATGCAATCTTATAAACCGAGACGATTTCCACCCCTACAAGATCTGCTACCTATTTACTAGCCAAACCTTGATAGACATTTTGTAATACCATGTTCTAGACAATATAACTTCCTACTTTATATACTAAAAATAGACATTCCATTACCTTGAACAACACATTATACATCATAATCTTCAAGTATACAACAAAGTCAAATATAAAATTCATCGTTAATTCTCCAAACAAGAGTTCTTAATTTGAAAAAAAAAACTAACAATATTTAATACCCCTCCTCCAGCTAATGTAATTTGTTGCCACATTCTAAGTTAGTTTCAAGCATTTCTTCTTCTCTTCAACCAAATAGGATATGGAAGTATGATAGTATTGGTGATCATTCATTAGTCCTGAAGTGTACTTGAAATTTTGTAGGAGTTCTCAACTCAGCATTGATAACACTCTACTGTTGTGTTTTAATTTGGAGTTTGTTCGAGTATCATATCATAGCTTGAAAAAAAGGTTTTTCCATGAAAAAAACTTCATACAACATGTTTATAAACTATAACAAGGAAACAACATTGACAAAGAATTAAATGGTTAATAAACAAACATCCAAACTTCTGATATATATTAAAGAGAGTGCATTTTACATGCCTGTAATAGCCTGTTGACAGATCTGGAGATGGACATTATAACACCCAAGTAATATGGCCATGAAATGTGATAACACTTGAGAAAGACTTATAATTATTGAGATCAGAAATATGTTGTAGATAATCGTTGAGAAAAATGTCTATCAAGGTTTAGAGGGAGGCAGGGCAGATTCATGACTCGGTAGGCTACTTCTCAAACAATATTTATCAACAAGAAGACAACTCATTTTAGTAACACTCTACTGCTTATGAGGATTGGTTATTAATTATTAATGTATTTCTACTCTAATAAAAAAGATGATCAATTTAGTTTTGGAATGAATTTATTTTAATCTGTGTTTGTTGTTCATATTTAAAAAACTTTGCAGGTATATTTGGGAGAGTAGTATGTGCACGGGTATTCTTTTATTTCATTGCGTTTTTTCCTTTTTTTTATAATATTGTCTAGCCTCAACACTAAGATCTGTGTTTTTTGTTTAGGACCTTATTTTAGATAATTTTGCAAGTATATATGATCTTGCTGAGTCATATCATGCAACTTCTTTGGGTCATATGTGTGTTCTATACTTTCTAGAAACCATGAACATATGTCTTACTGTCCAGGTAAGGAAAACTTCTACATAACTAAACAGTTACAGTGAGATCCAGGCACTTTTCAAGATCTATCTAAATTTTTATAATCAATTTTCTGTCTAGCAACCCTTCCCTTATAGAATGCTTACTACCAGAGATACGTGATCACTAATTTAGAATATTAAGGCCACATCCTTATATGCCATCATTGTAAAGGAAGTCTTGATCATTTTGATTAGCTTCTGTGGACGTTCTCATCTTCCCGGAGAACTAGTGCAGAGAGAGGTATTTTGAAGGTGGTTCTTAGCATTGCCAAGATTACTGCTAGTTATGTAGGATGCACCAATTTGTCAAGTGAAATGATTGAGAGACGTCAATTGACTGATACATTTTCAAATATTTTCAAAATGATCCAGAATTTTGAAGTCAGAGATAAGCCATCAATTGATATTTGATGGTTTCTCAATTTAGTTGTGTATCTCATCTAACACTTGATTTTTTTTTTTTTCTGTTAACAGATGCATTTGACATTTCTACTTTGTTGTATTTTAGCAATGGAATATCAGTCTATTCGTTAGGTTAAATCCTAGGTGCAAGACCTAGGTGATTATGACATAAGAGTATGGACTTAGCCAAATGAAAAATAGTTGTAATCACTGATTCAGATTTTTAAGGGCCATCGTATTGGTAAAAACAGGCCGCTTGTGGGCCTGACAAATTCGAGCCAATTGTAATCCTCTTGGAGCTAGTTAAGAAGCCACCTTATAGTTCACCTTAGGTCCATGTAAATAAGTGCCTTAGTAGGTCCTCCATTTAAATAAACCTAACTTGTTGTTGTTGTGTCCGTGTAGTTCCAAAATAAATGAGATAGAGAAACTATAGTTCAAATTAGTGCAAGTAGTTCAACCTGGCCCTGAAAGATAAATTCTTTGGCACTTTCAACTTGTAGTTTTCCAATGAGTCAAACAAATGAAACCAAGTAAATGGGTGATACGTGAGGATCTCCAATTCCCTATAAATAATTACATTCTTCAAGGCCGGACTCAACCAACGTCAACCAACTCCACGAAATGAGATTATATAGGAATGGGATTCTATTAATGGGCTGAGGAATGGTTATGGTCCAATGTGGAAGCGATGAAACGCCGCGATGAGACCAAAAGAGAAAGGCAATGGCCAGATATTGCCCGGGGGTAGAGCCTTTGGTTTACCTATAAGGCCCATGCCCTAAAGATTGCAGGAACCTCCTGCCATTCTATCGATTTAATACCCTACAGGTGCATATATCGCTTGGGTACCAAATCTAATTTGATCCCGTTGATCCAAAGTAGTAGCACTACCAACAGTAGCATAGACAGTAGATGTAGTACTAGGGTAAATAGCCATCGTAGAAGCATCACCTATATAAGCATATGTATAAGCACCCCCAGGTTAGAGAACGAGATAGATATGATCTTATGAGAAATATAGAGACCTAGTAACATATCCATACGCAGATCGAGTACAAGTAGTTTATCCAATAGTTGAACAAGTTAACCCAGCAATAGCTAAGACAAAAGAAGTAGGAGCAATAGGGGTAGCTAGACCAAGTCCATTACTATATTCACCAGGAGCATTTTGTGTTGATCCAATTATTGGAAAAACACATATCTGATCCCCGATTTGTAGAACTCATAATGAAGTTCCTATCTACTCCTATTTTGGATAAGAGAGGAACTAATTATACCTCAATGAATAGAGGCATTCCGCAGGGAGCGGTTTTTTCTCCCCTCCTGATGAATGTGGTGCTTCACGAATTGGATGTTTTCACCCTCTCTATTTGTAAAAAGAGAAGGCTCCAATATGGATGGTTTGCAGATGACTGCACTATAGGGACTGGGGTGAATTCGGATAGCCCCGCACTCAATATAATAACCCATTTTAGCCATTTTATTAAAACTGAGTTGGGCAGACCTTCTTTTCATGTTAGATTGATAAAGACAACTGGTTGTATATTAGGGACAAATATGTAGGCAATTTCCCCCTTAAAAAACAAAAACTTGCATCCATCGCTTGGGTTTAAACACAAAAAAAACACAAACTTGCATCCATCGCTTGGGTTTAAACACTAATATATGATATAGGGTTTGATTTCTCGTGCAGAGTTTCAAAGAACCCTCGTGCAACAACCAGGTTTTGTAATTAAAGGATTAAGAAGAAAATATCGGCACATATTAGGCAATCAACCCTGCTTGATGTTGGGCAATGTGCTGGGAAAATTGCAACAGTGGCTGCGATACTGGGTACATTTTAATGGCCTTGCAACCGCTGAATTTAAATCCCTAGCAAGCTATACTAAGTATACGATATAAGAAAAAAACCCGCGCTTTGCAAAACTATAATGTAAAGAATGCTAATAGAAGCGAATGTACTCCCATCGCAGAAAATAGAAAGAAATATGACTGGTAAAGAAAGTTGATAGAAGCTAATGCACTCCCAGTGCAGAAATTAGAGAAAGAAATATGGGTAGTCGAAATGTATGAGAATCTGTAAGCATTCACACAAACCCTTGGACGAAAATCAGGTTTTAAAACAGGGCACAAGAAGTATATAATTTGATGTGGAAAATGCAAATAACAACAACAATATGCATCACATACATCAAATAAGGGAAAAAAAATGGGGATGAAAAATAGACTGGCGTACCTTAGCAGGCCATGCCAGAAATCCCTTGACCTTGGCGAGCACAAGATATTCGAGCCTCCATTGTCTGCAGGCGGCAGCAGGAGCCTCCATTGTCTACAGGCAGTTGTTTTGCCTCCTCTTTTACATTTTCGCCAAGATTCTTTCTTCTAAAAGCTAACAAGAATTACTTTATCACTTAATGGTTTTGTTAGCTTTCTCGTTTTTGGTAATTTAGGTTGATTATTTTGATTAAAAGGTATTTGCAAATTGTACAAAATACTGATGGATGTAATCTGTATTTTTATGTTTTAATGCAACAGGGCAGTCGATAATTAGGTAAGTCCAGGCTTTAATATCCAAGTTTCCATACATTCATATATTGGTTTAAATTAGCAATTGCCCCACGAGGTGCAAAGATACGTCGAAAGGAAAAAACAAAAAGTAGAGTAAATGTGATGGAGTGAAAAAACAAAAGAAAAATTAAAAATGAAATGAGATTGAAAATTTATTAAAAATGTATACACATAAAAAATAGTATAAAGTAATGTTAACTATAACATAATAACTTGGTATATATTGTACAAGTTAATATTAAAGTACTTTAAAATATCAATGTCAAGGTATATCACAAGTTAGATTCATGTAAATCATTAGGAAGCAATTAATTTAAAGGATATAAAAAGTTGTGTACACGTATGTAATCAATATTAATCTTGAAATTAACATAATGAGGAACTAAATTTGAACCAAATAGATATTCGTGTTAGTTTTTTTGGATTAAGATACAAGTTGTGTTAGGAAGATAGAGGCACAAATGGAGGAGACCATCCAATACCTAGTAAAATAATACAACATTGAAGTCTAGAACAAATTTTTAAGATAAGTGGAGAATGAAAACATTAGTTACAATAAATTTTATGTACAAAACTTCAAATATTAAAATACATAATATCCATTAACTTTGGAAAATACTATAAAATCCATGCATGATTTCTTAATAAAAGTAGAAGAAAATGTGATGAGACACTATAGGGAAAATAACTATAATCTAGAATGATCAACATCTCAATTTGTAATTGCATTTTTTTCATTAATGAAAATTTGACACTCCCCTAGATGTGATGTACATATAGTCATGGATTTTGAACTTGGGTGGGGACAATGATAGCCTACTACCTCGACTACCAAGCCTACAAGAGGAACCCCTGTAATTGCATTTTATATGTACAAGCATCTTTCTAAAGAGACTCAAATCCTTCTTAACAACAAAATATAGATATTGCAAGGTTGAAATGTTTTTTTAAAGTTAAATCCATACATTAATCCTCTTCATAATGGAATTTTATTTATGGAAAGTAAACGACAATGTTAAAGTGACATGAACAAGCCGCAAAGCAACACATCATTTTCTAAAGAGCACTCAATGAAAGAAATGAGCTCAATATAACATGATCTTCCCAATAGTTGATATATCTTGCATGCGTTATCGCTTATGACCATGAAGGGTCAAACACTCATAATAAGGAAGGGATTGCATAAGCCATGTGTCTCCAATTCCATATATAGTAATAACTAGGTCAAACCAAACTATTGGATTATGTTTTGCAATGATCAAAGAGGGAATATGAGAGAGCATACTAATGTGGTTTATGCAGCATGGTGTAAGGGTGGTTCAATAAAAGTTTCTCTTACATATTATGTTAACTCATTTGCAATCTCTCAGTTTGACTTAAAATTTTTGTTTCAAAGAAAGGGTGTTCTATTAAAAGTCTAAACTTTCATGGTTGTTTCCAAGAAGTTGTTTGCATTTAAATATGTTTCCCTTCGGCACAATAGATTGTGTCGATAGATTGGACAATAAATACAATGACGAAGGGCCTAGCAAATCACATCCCGAGTCTAGATCGGGATAGGTGTTGAAATGATCAAATTATCTATATTGAGCTTAAGACCTCTAAAGATTTGGACTGAACCTCCCACTAGGGGAGGCCACACCTTCTAGCTATAACCCAATGATTTGAAGTTTGGTAGAGTAAGACATATATGGGAAAGTCTTTCAATGGAAGAAGGTATAGGTCTTTATGCAATTTGCAAGGTATGGACGGAGGCATAAAGACCTTACCTGCCACTTTTGTGATCATGGTACATGGCACTAGGCTAGAGACTTAGACAATGAGGAGACTCGAAGAGTCCACCAAATAAGGAACATAAACTGTGAGTCACACTTAAAACCAACATACATATTTTGTATTTTCATGAATTTGATAAAATGTGCCTCCAATGTAATAACACTTAAATGAAAAGCATAAATGTAAAATAAATACCCTATTCTAAATATAAAAAATATAAATTTAAAATAAATTACTTTAGTTATATAATCAATACGTTAATTTTTTTAAAAATATTCTTATAACTAAAATTAAAATTGATTATAGGTAACTAATTAATATGTTTTTTTTTAAATGTTTTTAATAAAAATGCTTGCTCTATATCAATGCATTATATATATATAATGCATTGATTGATATATATATATATTATTTTGAATTTGAGATTTTTTTTAAGTGGACCAAAATTTGTTATAGATAGTGCAAATTGATTCCTCTCATTATTCAAAAAAATCAAATCATTTAAAATAAAAATTAGTCAACCAACTTATAACACAATTTCACCCATTTTCCTATTTCTAAAAAACGTTTAACCAATTAAAAAAAACCTTAAGAGTAATTTAAAGAATAACTCTTTCTTAACTCTATAGCAATTAACCTACTCTTTTAATTCCTTCCATCATAAAAACTCTTAAGCAATAATTAGATAAAAACAAATACCAACTCTTTTTAGTAAGATATGGATTTATAGGTTTGACCTCATTTTCTGAAATTTCTATTCTCAGACGCGCTTTCAATAAAATATGTAACAACAAATATTTCAACGCGGGCTGAAAGAATTAGATTTGCAGTTACAAGCATCACACCTATCTGCCAAAACGACTAAACCGCATTTTGAGGTTTGACACACAAAGTATGGCTTTCAGTCCCTTGGCCATGATTTGTTGTGAAAAGAGTTATCGGGCCAAAACATTTTTCCTTAGGGCTCATGAACTATGTGTGGGGCCTTGGGCCACCACAAAGCCCTATAAAGGGAATATTGGCATGTGAGAAAGATATAGTACCTCTTTTATGAATTTTTGTTAACCATGGATATTTTTTGTAACTTAAGTAATGGCGAGGTCAAAAGACATAGCTTAAGCCATAACATTTGCATTTGGCCTATAAGCAAAATATGGTCATAGAATATTCTACACAGGGCGTAACAGAGAAATAGGAAAATACAACAACGATGGAGAATCCTTTGCATTTGTTCTTAGAAATCACGCTACCTGACATAAAATTATAAAGAAGCCACATGAGCTGATTCAATACCCAATTCTTTCCATCTTCGGTATTTTGATTCAATCCCAAATTCTCTCCATATTCAATGATCCTATTGAAGGAAAATGCATTGATTTCTTTAACAGAATGTGGAAGCTGGAAGCTGGGAGGTCATCCAAAGGCTCCATGAGAAAGCATTATCATGACTAGTACTTGAGTAATAGGCGGTTCGATAACCTCTTGTTATAAAGCCAAAGCTTCGTAGTGTTGCGCGCCCGATCCGTTAGTCCCTATAACAGAGCAGGCTCACCCGGTTCTTTTTCAGCATCCAACGATCGTATGGTTTTGGCCCCTTATCCCCGTAATTTATGTACCCTCGTAGAGTTTGAGGTATGGCTACTCATATTAGGTCTCCTAGCTGGGTCTTATCTTGGATAGTCCTAATTAGTCCATCTGTGTGAATCTCTCTCATAAAACATAGCTATAAATGTCAATCTGTAGTAATACAAAACCCGATCGCGATATAGTGATCTAAATTTTGGTGACCTAGCATCAGTAGCACCACCAGCATAGGTATATCTTATATAGTATATGAGAGAGCAGCATCTAAGACAAAGACAGTAGAGGCATCAACAGTGGTAGAGCTCCTAGTTTACTTTGATCCATCCCCAAAAACCAGGCTTTGAACGTCCTAGCCCGAGAATCAAGACACCCACATTGCCAACTAGGCACCCTCATAAGTCCTCATGGGCCATGAGAAGTCCTCATGGGCATAATAATGTTAAATCCTCTCATGACCAAATTAAATCCTCTCATGGCCAAATTGGGGATGGACCAGATGGACCAAATTGATACACATAACCCTGAATCCATAGATAGATTTAGCAGAAGCACCATTGGGAAATGGGTAGTTGTGCATAGCTCTATATTTGAAAAATCCTTCATGTTTTGCTTCACCTCCATATGAAACTTCATAGGTTTTAATCTATATTTTAATTTGTATAATGTATAAGTAAATAATATGTGTATATATTTAATTATATTAAATCACATAACATATGAACTATATATATTTATTTATATTAAATCTTTTAACATATGAACTATAGTAACATATTTATATTAATTATATGTTATTATTATATTTACATATTTTACCATTATTAAGGTGAAAGAAGTTTATATATCATAAGGGTGTTTATAAAATATTTACCTATTTTATAAATCTGGTTAAGTATTATATTTACATTTGTTACAAGTATAGTATGGATGGACTATGAATGTATGGATTTTAACATAATTCCCTGAAATGAAGCATGTTTTGTTGGGAGAAAGAAAATTGGAACAATTTCAATATTATGTTTCCCTTGTTGTTTGAATTTTCTACTTTGGTGGGGTGTTCTAGAATAATCCCACTTGTTATGCATGATTTAAATGGTAAACATATCCCATATGCTTTAAATGATGATGATGATGAACTAGATGACAATGACAGTGATGATGTTTTTAATGAAGACGATGATGGAAATGATGATGATGATCATCATCATCATCGTCATCTTTGTCATTGTAATCATGATTATCACAATAGTCATCATCATCGGCATAATCATCATCCATGTCATCATCATCACCATTGTCCTTGACATCATCATCATGATTATTGACATTTTCATCAGTTATTCATCATTACCTTTGGCATAAGAAATAGCATCTACCCAAAATATGTGATTAGTGAAAAAGGGTCATGGAGGACACACACGATTTATGCATGACAAATAACAACTTATTTTTTAAGATGATCAACATCATCATTCTGATTGTACTCATCATCATTGTCATTGTCATCATCACCATCATCACCATTCATTGCATTGCCATCATAATCATTGGCAATGACGTCATTTCCATTACCCTCATCATCATCATCATTGTCATCGTTCTCCTCATTATCAACAACATTATCATCATCATCATAACCATCCTCAATATCATAATCATTATCCTCATTTTCATCTTCAACATCTAGGTGTAAAACTGGATGCAAAAGTGGATAAAAACATGGATGCAAAAAAGGATGCAAACATGGATGCAACAAAGAAAGGCACAAAAGTGGGTGCATAATGGGGTGCACCAAACATGGATGCAAAAGGTGATGCAAAAGTGGATGCAAAAAATGATGCAATCATGGAAGCAAAACATGATGAAAAAAGTGGCGCAAAAGTGGATACAACCATGGATGTAAAATTGGATACAAAAGTGGATGCAAAAGTGGATGCAACAAAAGTAGATGCAAAAGTAGTCGTAACACCCAACGCAAAACCCAATGCAAAAGTGGATGCAACAAAAGTAGATGCAAAACTAGATGCAAAAAGTAGTCGTAACACCCAACGCAAAACCCAATGCAAAAGTGGATGCAAAAATGGATGCAAAAAGGGATGCAATAACTGATGTAAAATTGGATGCAAAAAAAGATGCAAACGTGGATGCAAAAGTTGAAGCAAAAGTGGGTGTAAAAGTAAGCACAAAAATGGGTATGAATTGGAACGCGAAAAAAGTGGATGCAAACGTGGATGCAAGAAAATACGTAAACATGGATGCAAAATGGGATGCAAGAAGAGATGAAAATGTGGGTGCAAAAGTGGACGAAAAATGGATGCAAAAGTGGATGCAAAAATGGCTGAAACAAAACAAGATGCAAAACTAGACTCAAAACAGGATGTAAACTTTGATGCAAAACTTGACGCACAAAGGGATGCAAAAAAAGAAGCAAAAGTGGATGTAAAAAAGAATGCAAAAGTGGATGAAAACAAGGGCGTAAAAGTTGAGGCAAACATGGGCGTAAAAGGTGGCGCAATAAGAGTAGATATACAAACTATGCGCAAAATTAGGTGCAAAACTAGGCTCAAAACCTATCGCAAAACCTGATGCAAAACCTGGCACATAACTAGGTGCAAAACCCAGTGCAAATTACGTCGCAATTTGCGCCAAATTTAGAAAAAGGACGCAAAAAAACGCCTAAAATAGCACCAACCCGTGAAATTGCGCCATTTTGTCCAAAAAATGAAGAAAAATACATTGAAAGATGGTCTAGACACAAAAAAGGATGCAAAAAGAGATGCTAAATCCAGTTTTTGTTGTAGTGTAGTCTTTAAAATCTCGACAAAGCTACCAAATCAAACATCTCACACCAAAGGTAAGCGATGGGTATTTCTATATTTTGCTTTGCATGTTTTTCCCTTCATACTTAATCATCTATGAGCCTAATAGATGGTGACTGTAAGTAAAGATATAGTCCAGGTCCATTCATTAGAGTGAAGGCAGTGTATCCTTCCTTATGTTGAAGGTACACTACATTTTCCTGCACGCTTTTTGCTTCTTCTTATATATTTTTGTTGTTGAGGTTTTCATGCTCACAGACAACACAATCTAAGTGGGGAATATTCATGTTGTCTTAGTTTCACCCAGAAGAACCTGAATTGTTGAGAATTGTGTAAGGTCTTGAAAACTCCATTTCTCAAGGGTTAAATTGGTCGCAGCCTATTGTACTAAATGACTTCCAAACTCCATTTTTTAATAAAAATTTGATTTTAGGCATATCTACATCTTCCTCCATTTTTTAATTTCAGCTAAGTTGTCATCTTATGTTTTTTTTTATACATTCTACAAAATTGTAAAATATGTACAAATGGACTATAAATATTATTTTAAGCTTATCATATGTACATAAAAGTATTGATTTTTAACCTTTAGTCATAGGGCTTTCTGGCACTATATAATTCAAACAAAAGTAGCCATCTTGCATAGTCATGAAAATTATGTAATGTTATGCATTCGATTTTATTTAGTGAACTATTTTTTGGTCAAACGACTAATCTGCCAATTTCACTATTTATTATTCATATTGATGCATTAATGGACTTTGATCTTTAATTGCTTTTAAAAATTGCAAACCCAAGTGTATGGTCACTTTCTTTTTGCATATCATTAACTACTATAAAAATTACTTGTGCAAAGATGAAACATACACATTTCAGTACTAATACTACAAATTCTAAGTTTATGTTTTATTTAGTTCAATTATTTCATTTTACTAAACTTATACTTTGGCGTGCAATAAAAAATTCCAAGGTTAATGAAATTGAATGTTTCCTTGTGCACAATTAAAGATGCTACTTTTATTTACACTAGCGGCCATAATAGATTTAATTATAGATGCATTTTTCAAGATAATGACTAATGATTAATTTATTAGAAGATTGATTAGTAACCCTTTTTTATATTGTTAATATTTTGTAGTTAAGTAAATTTTATTTTAGTAATTAATCTGTGTATTGTTATATAGGTCTCATTTTGATACATTCTTGTTTTGAAAGCATTCTAATATTTTGTTAAGCCAATTCAACCACTCTCTCATTTTGTTTATGAAGTTAAGGCTATTAATCAACTCTTTGTATCTTATCTATCCAAGGGCTCTAAATGCAACTCGAGCTTCCATCCCCTTCCTCCTCTTGAATATCTCTCTAAGGGTGTTTACAATGTTGTTTCCTTAACCATGTCATTTTGAGAATCAACATATTTGGTGATTCCATAGGGGACATATTCATGTCTATATTTTGAATCTCCCTAATCCATTCCCTTGGAATTTTGTCCAAATGTTTTGTTATTATTATCCAATCACAACTGACTTGTGAATCTTGGTAACTCATCAATATTCCATCCAACTTTTATCTTGGTTCATCTCCTTTTTCCATGACTCCCACTAGTTCTTCACTATTCAAGAGAATGTTTATCCAATACAGTCCTATCGTCAACCCCTCTAATCCTAAGAAAGTCATGCATAAAGTGGGAATTTTTCAATATGATATATTTTGATTTTGATCCTACACCGTGGTGCATACCTTCTCTTTTGAATATATCCCTAGCCACTAATCCGTCACTGAAATTGAAATACCATATTCCCAAATTTTTCAGGAGACGACACTCACGATAATAACACTTGTATGTGCATTTTTGTCAAATCATTAGAAGGGAGGGTTGCCACTGAATTTTTTGATTTATATGATAAGATCTTTACCACTTGGGATGAGCTCATCTATTGATTCAAATCCACTTTTTGGAATGTCTAGAACCCAACCGAGCATTTGAGAAATTCTAATAGAAATTCATATCTTTCAAAGAGAATGAATCTATGAAATCTTTCAACCTCGTGTCAAAGTTGTATATTAATATTCCTGAGGTTATTTGACCTTCACAGTAAGCTGAATTTGTCCAATATTATCAATGTATTCCTCCTCCTTACCGATACTGATTATAAGAGAGGAATGTTAATTCTCTTGATTCAACTCTATAAACATGTTTTGATTTTGAAGATAAAAACCAAAGGGAAGGGTTGCTTGTGAATTAATCTAGTACTATGCGTGACATGTATGCCATGCTCCAAATGATGCAAGAATTGCAAAATTGGTTGATTTTGTTAGAGTGTAGGTGTATGAAGGAGTATGAACCATCTTTCACTCAGACTCCTTGTTTTTTAATCTAACTTGAGAGTACTCAATCTAACAACTCTTTCACATGTGAGTGGTGCATTTTTTGAGACAAGGATACAATAATTCTACTTATGAACACTACTTGTCATATATGGAATGAGTAAAGAAGTGTATTCCTTGGGTAGCTAAGAAAATTACCAATGAAGTTGATGTTTCTGCAATGAAGCCTCAATCTCAATCTAGATGAAAAGTCTCATTTGATCCCAATCTTTCAATCAATAAGGAGGATTTTAACCATGAGACCATTACATATTCTATCCATGAGTCGAGAAATCCTCCTATCAATCAAGTTAATCCTTCTAGCATCTCATTCTAATCGACGCCCATGTTACCTAATATTTATGATCCTTATAATGTGTCCACTGATTTATCAAATGTGAAGGCCAACATTAATATCCTAGATGTCCTTAGAGTGCTCGAGTAGCACCAGAATATGAATAAGGCTCTTGCGACCCTGTCCCCATTCATAACTTGTTCTTAGACGACCACATAAGAAGTTTATGAGGTCTTCTCTTTCGATGGAAACATATTTCCATCAAATTCCAAGTATGATTATGAATCTCTATTCTTCCAAGAGATATCATCCTGCCTCAACTTAATGCTCCATGTTTTTCCAATCTACAAAATAAAATTTTAATTGAAGATGAGGCATATAATTTGCAATGCGACGACTCAGAAGATCTTAATCATTTGGAAGGGGAAATTGATCCTTTTGAGGAAGTGCGTCATATTAATGTTTCTCATGTCTCCGATGATAATGAATATTTAAACTTGGATGATGTTATGATTGATGATTTTCTCAAGTCTGTCATCATTCCACCAATTGATGATGAAGATGCCAAATCCCCTTAGGCTTTGGACAATACCCTTGATTCCGATTATCTTGTTTTTGGAGGAAGTGATCACTGTTGATCCACACCGATTATTCTAATAACTTGATTCATGATTCGTTTGACAAGGAACTTGACTCAGTGCAATTCTCTCATACAATTTAACATAAGATTCTTGCAAGTCCTTCCTTGTTTCAAGTTAACTTGCAATCTATTCATGATGAATGTCTTGCATTTATCATTGGTCAACATAATCATGAACAAATCAATGCACATTTTGTTATTATTAATTTTGAAAAGGAAATTAAATATGTTTATCCCGAGTTAATCAATGATGAACTAGTTGATTTCATGGACAACAATAATGATAAAGCAGTTATTAAGGATTTACCTAATTCAAACAATGTCGATGAGCTTAAATACATTATTTCAAATCAATTTGACATGGTCGATGAGGTGAGCAGGGGAATTCCTGGGTTAATTTTCAAGGATTTTATTTGGGATTCATGGGTTGATCATTTTCTAATCTTTCCAGTATTAAATCTTTTCATATTCATTTATTTTTATTTGATTTCCTTAGTACTAACTTTTCTTGGTTGAGCTTCATGATCAAATCTATCTTTGTTTTAGGTGTTCATAACAAAAATATATATATTAAGGATGCAATTAATAATGTTTACATCATTTTTGGCATATTTCTATACAATAAGTGGCATCCTGCATTATTTTCTTTTCTTTTTGGTACAAGTAGGAGTAGAATTGCATATACCCACATATCATTTTACTTTGTTGTACTTACATTTAGCTTTTTGTAACAATTTTGATTCATCTCATTAGTTAGCAGTCTTTACTTTCCTAGTTTAGTTATTTCACTTGGTAGAATAGTTTCATTTCCATCATTTGCTTTTGCAATATTCCCAATTAAGTTCTTATGGAATTCGACATCTTAAGTGCAATTTTTCACTATGCTCTTTCATGGATTGTTTTTTGGTTAAACTCTAGGATTATGACAATAAATTTGTTATATAGGAATGAACATGATGTGAAGAGAGAAGAACTATTGGGCAGTTCCAATTGTTGGCCTTTCCCCCCCTGGGACCAAGGTTTAGTCCTCTCTCTGGTCAGTGAAACAAAGCCCAAGATATCGGCCCGACGGAGCAGATCCCAGCCGACAGCACCTGCAACACATATGTTGTCTCACCCGAGATATCTCAGTTCTTATGGGTAACTACCAGAACCATGTTTCCGCAGTTTGTGTGGGAGGGTGTTTAAGTCCTTGTCCCTACGCCAAAGTTTCCAATGAAGACCGGGAAGGTGGGTTGGTGGCTTGCACTTTAGATATCAATAATGGGGTATTACTCGCCCTTAGTTATGCAATATTACACATATGCACAGTGAACATTCATCATAGATATATTCGTTACTTGAAATACACATTCATATACTCATCTCTTTAAAGCACAACAACTAATTAATCATTAACACAATAAATATGCACTTTCATAAGCTATTCATGAACATTCACACATATACACCGCATGTAATGTGGAAACCCATATGGGAAAAAACCACAAGGTTCTCTTGATTTGGCATTGGCATGATAAAATAGATGCAACTTTTCTCTGTACATAAATCTACAGACTCTATTCAATATCTTCTCTTCTATCTCTACAAACTTCTTTTCCCTCTCATGCTCTCTGTTCTTCTCTATATTTATCACTCTACTCTACTCCTACTCAATGATCCGCACACATCCTGGATCGAATCAACCTTCTCTACCTGTCTGCACACTCAGCTACAGATCCATTTACTCTAATGCACTCAACGATTCAGAGTTACCTACTCAAAACTGTTGTATCTTCTACTCAACTCAAAAAGAGTCTAAATAAGAAATAGCTAATAGGCTAACTTATTGACCAACTAACCCATGTAGAACTTGGGTTTCTCCTTTTATAACCTTATTAGAGACTCGATATATTCCCATACATGCTTGTTACAGACTTAGTCATGACTTTATATAGACTCTAACAGACTCAGCTACAGTCACTATCACAGCTTACTTACTATCTTCAACCCACAAGCTGTCTTTCCTATTCTAGAAAAATATGACCAAATAGGTGCTATTGGCCTAACTTACAAAAATTCCTTTACACGTGTGGTTTATGTCGGATCTAACCGAGCTCGTACCCACGGTTGCTAAGGGCTGTTGCTTCTCTGCATCATGCCTTACTGTCACTTTATGGCTGTTACCTTATTTGCACACCTGCTTCCGTGAATATTTTTCCATGTCATCACATCTCCTGTTATGTACTTGCATCATAGGTTACAACATTATGTGTCTCGCGCATTCTCTTTTCCTTTCTCCTTTTCTTCCTTCTTATGTTGCAACATCCGTCCCTTTTTCCTTGATGTTGTCTCCTATGTCTCAGCTCCTTCTTCTTCTTCCTTATACTCCTTTTCCCTTACTTAGGAAGAATTCCATATGAATTCTACCATTCTATCACGTGCCCAACAGGCCCCCAACACTCACTTGTGGCTTGTCCTGAGCCATGTGATCTACTGCTCCATAAATTGACTTGTGTGAATTCTAGTCTAAAAATCCTCCATGATTTTCAGCAGCTTCTCTTTTTCTACACACTTCTTCCTCAAATTTATGCATGTGCTCCACCAGGTCGGAACTGACGTGTTCCGACATGTTGCTTTTCTTTCCTTTCCTACCTTGTATGTTCATTCTATGTTTGATAATATGTTTTGTCTGTGTTCACAACTAGTGGGAAGGTTTATGTTCTTTCTGTATTTGGCTTGCCTCTCGGTAGCCTCTATTTCTCCTGGTAATACTATCAGCTTTGGAGGCCTCCAGAAGAAAGTGTTGCTTATCAACAGTACTAAATACTCGAGAGACTTATCATTCTTGTCCTCTTCTGGATGTTTCCACTACTCAGCAGGGTAGGACATAGCGGTAAAATGGAGGGGTTGAAGGACCTATCAGGAACACCAATGTTCCTTGTCCACATTTTCAACTACAGCCCTCAACTCAACCCACGTTTGTCCTTCCTCCCTTCAGAATCTAGTTCAACATTGCTTCTAAAGGAGTGCACTACATCCCAGTAAGCTTCGGAGCCCACATCGGTCTCTCCATCTAGCAAGGGGTCAATAGTTTTGTTAGGTACAATGTTGGTGAGAGCTGTGGTCTCATAGTTGGACTAGATAATTCCTCCATGTATGCCAGTGCAACACAGCTCTAGATTCGTCATTGCCTTCCTTAAATATAGCAATTTCCAGCAATGATAATGATGACATATACCTTCATTCCTCTATCTCCCAATCCAAGCATTTTTTCATACTGGTCGGTCCTAGAAATGGATACTATGCACTGTGGCAATTAATTTTTTTCCACCTTGTCTAGGGGTTTTGGTGGAATGTCTTATGGGTTGGGCTTTGTTTCCACTGCTTCTCCTACCTTGTCCAACTCCCCTAAGGAAACTCTGTTTTTCCCAACATCAAAAGGTTTCTCTAGTGTGATGAACATCTTCACCCCGATGGCTGGAGTTGCTTCTGCATGAAGACGCCAAAGTGGTTAAACTACCAAGCAGCGGCCAATGAGAAATAAACACACATCGAACAACAGGTTTCATACGCAGAACCATTAGTATAGATTCCTTATCAGGACTCCTTACCACCACAATAGTTAGTCATCCTCTTTCTTCACCAGTCTCCACTCACTCTATATCTTAGCACAACTCCAAGTATGGTATTATAGGGAGCTAGGAAATTACTAAATCATCACCAACGGTTGCTTCCAACACAGAATCCATTAATTCCTCACACGCACCACCATCGAGTTGCATGATGACAACATGGATCATCATGTGGGTTCTTGATCCGACACCTTAGCTAGGGGTGTCAACTACGCTTCCCCTTCTTATTGTGATGTCATGATACTAATGGAGGAGGTGACCCTTAACATCACTTGTGATCAACTTTGAATTTTCTCACAGTTTTTGGGTTGGATATTTGTCATTTCGGCAATCTTTCCGCATTATTGTATCGACACGACATTGTTTTTAGTGCCAGCCTCTGCTCGCTGGGGCTTATGTTAAGGTCACAGTCAGCCTTCTTCTCCTAACATCGTGGTTATCATCATCATTATTACATTTTTTTTTTCTTTTTTTTAACTATCAAAGTAAGGCTTTAACCGACTCCCATTAATGAGCCCTTTGACTTCCGTACCACTGTTTATTTTTTCTAACTTCACTACTACTCCATTAGTGATTTCCTTCATGACATAGGGACCCAACTAGTGCATCTTCAACTTGTCGGGGTGCTTGAAAAATTTACTATTGTACATAAGAACAAGACCTCCCACTAAAAATTGCTTGTTCTTGATATGTCTGTCGTGCTATTCCTTCTGCCTTTGTTTTTCTACATTATGATGGAAACCTGCAATAAATCGTTCTTCTTCCAAATGGATTAACTGAAGTAATCGTTCTTCAACAACATTAACATCAGTCATTTATGTAATGGCCGTTACCCATAAACTTGGGACAATATATTCCATAGGCATGATAGCCTCTTGTCCATACACTAATCTGATCGATGTTTGGCATGTTAACTTCTTACATGTTGTACGATACGCCCATAGGACTGCAGAAATTTTCTGGTCCCAGTCATCCCTTATTCTGTTGTAGACCTTAGTGAGCGCATTTTCGATAATCTTATTGAATACTTCGACCGTTCCATTTTCTTGCGGGTGATATGGAGTTTTTTTTCTATGATGTATCTGAAATTCATCCATTAGTTCTTCAATCAACTGATAAAAAAATGCGTACCTTGATCGCTAACCAATATTTTATGGAATCCAAACCTGGGTTGTCGTCGCAACAATACAATCCTTAACAGGTGCAGCCTCTTCCCATCGAGTCAGGTAGTCCTTCGCAATGATAATGCATCTAGCTCTTGTTCGCTTCCCTGCTGGAAAAATAGGCCCCACAAAGTCAACATCCCATTTATAAAATCCCTACAGTGTTATTTGTGGAACTAAAGGCGTCTCATCTCTTCTGAATGGATTTCCCATGCGTTGACAGATGTCACAACTACGACAATAATCTCTAGCATCAGCATGCATGGTAGGCCACCATAGCCATGCTTGTAATATCCTTCAGACCGTCGCCTTTCCTGCATAGTGTCCTCCTGCAACACTAGCATGGGTTTCACATAATATAATAGGCCGCTCATGTTAAAAAACACAGCGTCTCAATATTTCATCTGGGCCTAGTTTGTACAAGTAGCCAGCAATCAGCTGGAAATCCACAACCCATGTTACTAAATTTTTTTATGTGCAAGTGTAAACTTGGCTGGTGTGAACCCTGGTTATCAAAGGAGGTTAGCACAAATAATTGCGCATCCAGGAGATTGTCTTCCATACTAGTAGGTTCATCTCCACTTTCTATTCTAGATAAGTGGTCTAGTCCTAAGTTTAATCAGCTCAGTTTGAAAATAATCTCAAAATAAAATTCTTGGAAGAGGAGGAGCCACCGGAAGATCTCCCCGCCCTCCCAACACTAGTTTTTCAACCAAATATTTCAATGCAAAATGATTAGTGTACATTTTAAAATGCCCTCCAAACAAGTAATGTCTGAATTTCTGCAATGCATAGACCATCACAAGTCCTTCTCTCTCTGTTGTAGTGTAATTTTTTTTGCAATTGATAGCTTCCAGCTAACAAAAGAAATGGGGTGATCAATATCTCCTTCTCTCGATTGCTTCAATACCACTCCCAGCTCCATGGAAGATGCATCTACATGAACATGGAATTATTTTTTCCAATATGGAAATATGAGTATAGGTGCAGTGGCCATTTTTCTTTTTAACTTATCTAGACTTTCTTGACATTCATCTGTCCATTGGAAATTAGTATCTTTTTTCAACAATTTCTCCATTGGGGCAGTCACTTGTGCATATCCTTTGATTAACTTTCTATAATATATTGTATGTCCTAGCATTTCTCTTAATTGTTTAACTATGGTAGGTGGTGGCAAGTCCAAAATGATGGCAATTTTAGCTAGATCAACCAAAATCCCATCATGACAAACCACATGACCTAACAGAGCCCCGAAAGGTGCACAAAAAATACACTTCCTCAAGTCGAGGGAAATCTAGTACTGACGACATTGTTCCAACATCAGTCTAATACTTTCGATGTGATCTTTTATAAGACCAAAAATTGTCCAATCATCAAAATAGACTTCAAGAAATTTGTGTATATATTCTTTGAAGGAAGCAACTACACTTCTGGAGAAAACTGCAGGCGCATTTTTGAGTCCAAAGGACGTTACTGTGTATTGGTAGCATCCCCATTCTATGGCAAAGGTAGTCGTATATCGGTCTTCTTTGGAAATGAGGACTTGATGGTATCCTAAGAATCCATCCGTAAATTAATACATCTCTTGTCCTTCAACATTTTCCAATACTTCATCTGTAAACAGAGTTGGGAATGGATCATGAAAGAAGGCATCATTAAGTTTTCAAAGATCAACACAGGTTCTGACTTCCCCTGAAGTCTTTTTGTCTTGTATCACGATCGAGCTGATCCATTCTGATTCCTTGATTGGTTCTATGACTCTTTCTTCCAACATTTGGTCAAGCTCCACTTTCACTTTATCCTTATAACGCAGTTTCAGTCAGTATGGTCGTTGTCTGATCGGTTTTGCATCAGGTCACAGGGGTATCTTCATTTCTCCAAGGTCTCCTACTATGCCTTTCACTTCAGAGAATTTTGTAGGGAACAAATCCTGAAACTCATGTAATAAATCAGTGATTTTCCCCACATTATCTTCATCCCAATAATCCCTGATATTGGTGAACTTTGAGTTTTCCTCATACCCAAAATTGACTTTCTTGATTTTAAGCAGTTTTAAAAACTGATCAGTAGTGATAGGGGCTCCTTCTATTGTACGTATACCTTCTGACTCAGGTATATTTATCTCTAGTGGGTCATTGTCATCTGGTTCTCCAGTGATATTGTAGCATTACATCCAGCTGTGTGTAGTCATGGGGCATTGGTGACGGTGTGCCTCTACAGTCGGTATTTCTTCAAAGATCTTATTCTTTATTATCTGTAGTGCAACATCGATTGTTGGATGTTCGCTTATAAATTCAAATGTTTGGGTAAAGTTTAGAGTTAAACTTTCTCTCTCGCTAGTTCCTCGTCGCATATCCTATGAAGTGTACCATCTTCTGAGCACCATTTCCAAGGTATGGATCGGTGAACCCATTCCTGTCGCAGATATGCTTTCCAAGTCGTGTGATAGTGCTCAATATGTTTTCTAGGATCTTATAATCATGTGTATTTATGATCAACGTAGCTGATATCATCTCTAAATCTAATCTCCATCAGTCTTCTACATTGCGTCCAGTCTGAAATAGATTTTTTATGTCTGCCCCACCATCTAGCAGGCGTAGATTTTAGCACGCAGTCCAGAGTGGACAGTCATTGGGATTATGTGACCTTTTCTTCAAATTCTTCCAAGAAGGATGCAAGGTTAGGAAATCCTTCATACGTAGGAAGCGCACTTACTTCGACTCCTACCCATCGAACAACTCTTGTGGTCCTAGCACATTTTCACATTGATACTTGATGCGGCCTGTTCTGCCAATTTTCAAGGGCTTTTCTTTAGTCGAAAGTGCATGAGCTGTCACTATGCCAACTCAGGTTTCCATCAGCTGTGGGATTAATATAATCCTCCTTTGAAGACATGATTTTATACAGCTGGTCCAAATATTTCTCCTGTCCTTCACTATGCACAAGCTCAACATAACACTTCCCTTCAAGGGGATCAATGGGTGCAACCACTCTCATTTCAGAATCCTCAAAAGACGGGATCCTTTTCTTGAATTTTATGATAGTCTAGTTATCAATAGCTCAATCAATCCCTAGAAGCGTAGGGTATGGATTTGTGTCATCAACAATGTCAATGACCTCAAAGTCGGAATATGTTCTCAAGCCTTCGACGTCCACGAGCACTTGGAACAGTTTACCAATTGGTAGCACCTTCGATTGGTTTGCAAGTCGTAGCTAAATAGGAGACCAGTCTAGTCGTGGCTTGTTCATGCTTTCCCATGTCTTTCTTGTCAATATATTGACATTTAATCCCAAGTCGAGTATGATACTGAGTCCATATCGTAATCTCTTATCTGTGCAGTCATTCACAATTCTCGATCTGTCTTCCATTTTCTTTTGACTTGATTGACTCTTCTTTCAGGGCGCAGATATGTCGTGTTGTCTTCTATGAGTGTTGTCAACTCTACGACAACATCTTTGTCATGGATTAGTGCTAAACAACTTTTGAAAAAGTCCTTGAGCTTACTAACCTTTTTAGTGGTCGACCTTCTAATTAGTTGTTCAAATCTTTCAGGCATAGCTCTCACTTGTCCTGATGTCAATGGTTGATTGGAATCAACAAAGTATTTTCGTGCTTCCAATAATACTTCCTTCTCATGTTGGACCTCTAGCGGAGCTTTCTTTTGAGCCGCAGGTCGCACATGCGGATGTCCTTGCGGTGTATTTTGGTATTCTCTTGTCGCATCACCGCCTCTTGTAACTACATCAAGGTTGGGTTGTCTTGGTTCTACAGAAATCATTTGAATATTTGAATTAGGGTTTGGATTCTGATTCTGCATTTGATTTGGGTTAATGACATTTCTAGCCCGCCATTTCGTAATGGGTTGCGAACACTGTTCTACATTGTGGTCAAATGCTTTACAATATGTACAAGTTTTTGGAGGACTTTGACAATCTCGGGAAAAGTGTCCTGGATGCACACAATTATAACATACAACTTGACCTCTTCCTTGACCAAATCCTCCTTCTGGTTATTGTCCTTGACCTCTAAGGTTCCCACCCCCCCTTTGTCGAGGGTATTGTTGTTGTTGAGGATAATGGTTTTGTTGGTATTGCGGCTGAGGATATTGTTGTTGTTGAAACTGCACATGATGATACTGAGGCTTCGCTCGTTCAGCTTGCATTTGTTCCTCATTCTTCATTAGGTAGGTATCCATCGTTTTCTCCTTGAGCAGCTGGAAGGATCTACAATCATTTTCATCATGCCCTACTGATCTACAAAACTTACAATACAGACTAGTAGGTGCACTTACAATATTTTGTAGGTATAGACATTCATCGGACTTGTGACCTCTAGTCTAGCATACTCTGCACCAAGGCATCCCTTGGGTTTTTAATGTTTTGGCGTGCCTGCTGTGACATAATTCATGAGCACTGAGAAATTATCCTTATGTTGTCCATCTATTTTTTACCTGATACACCACAGTTCTTCATGAACTTCTTTGCCTCTTTTGATGTACTAGAGCTGCACTGTAATATTGGCCAGCTGCAACTTAATTTGCATCATGCCCAAGCCAATGGCTCCAACTGACGAGGCTTCTAATTTCATGGCTATCTCTAGAGCCTCTGTCTACGACACTAGTTTTTGTTGCATCAACGGCATTCAGATGTGTGGAAACAAGGTGACAATGAATCATTCCTTGTGTTGCACATCTGGCATTTGAAAATTGACCTTGGCCATCAACGTTTTAAATATCTGGTCAAAATACCAAATAGACTATGTCGGTAGCTTCTTGATCTCTTTGATCTCAGTGATACATTGTGATTAAGAATTTGGTTTTTTAAATTCATCAATCAATTCTAGTAGAATCTCATTGAGTGTCTTTGGGACCACTCCCACTGGTACTATGTAAAACTTCATATACCATTCTAGCACATGACCTCGTAGAGTTGTAATCATCTATGCTTTCTTTATGTTCTCATCCTGGATCTATCGTATAGTCCAGACGATGTCACACATTTGTCGTACAGTCCAGACAACGTCACACATCTGTGAACAGTCTGATAAACCCATCTGTTGGCTTGACTGGTCCTTAAAGGTGAATGTTGGCTTGACTGTGAATAGCCTGTGAAACCCAACCATGAGACGGCTTGGCTGAGTGGCCTATGAAACCCATCTGAGGGATGTTTTCCCATACATCCTAATAAACCCAACTGTGTTGGCTTGGATGAGTGTTAATGCACCATGGAAATGTGTGAGTCTATTAGTGTTCCCTTATTTAGTAAGGAAATCATGCCTAGCTCGGGGGTGGTAGTGTTGCTGAGAGACTAAGAAGCACACTGCCCTATGGTTGGGAGGAACGTTGCAGCGACATAGCTGGTTGCGAGGCAAGTTTTGTTCAAAGATAAGTGCTATTTCCTATGTTGTTCTATGTAAATGTAATGCTTTCATTGTATTTTCTTGATGGAATGTGATGAACATGTTGCTATGTTAAGTTATGCATTGTTCTTTAAATAACTGCAATTATATGCATCTATGTATGTTTTTCCTTCAATGCATTTTACTAAGTCGCAGGGTAGATTGGCCAGTTTGGTAATGGCCTGGATGATCAGATCGATCCAAGAATTTAGCTGAAAAGTTGAGTGTCTGCTAGAAATCCTCATTTGCGTAGTTTACGGGATTAAGGATTTTGCGGGATGCGGGATGCGGAACGTCGTTTCGCAGATTGTGGTTTCCGTGGATTTTCCTTCCGCAACTTGTGGGATGCAAGATGCATAACGTCGATTTGCAGATTTTATTTTTGCAACTTGCGGGATGCGGGATGCGAGCTCGCGGTGTTGTGATTTCCATATTTCCAATCCCGCAAGTCAAAGTTTTCGCCCCGTTGATCTTCGCGGGATGATTCTCCGCCATTGATCTATTTTTGATGCGGGATTTGGGATGCGATAAGTGAGATCTAGATTTTGTGTAACTTTCGACCTCGCATATCGGGCTTTCCATACCGTTGATTTTTGCGGACGAATTCTAAACCGTTGATTTAGGTCCAGTCTACAAGATCGTTTACGATCGTTATTTTTGTCGTGTTTTCTCTCCGCCGTCCGATCTCCTCTGAGATCTTTCCTTACAGATTGTTGAATTGATCTATGGAAGAAGGGAGGGAGCGTGACAGTGTTGGAAATGTTGAGATGTGGTTCACAACCATGCCCTGTGTTCGATGAACAGTGAAGGTTCTCGATGAAATTTTTAATTCCGCATGATAATGGGGCATGGGTACATGACAATTTCCTTGAGCAATTATGGACCAAGCACGATCCTATTCACTAGATTATCCCAAGTCACTAGTGTCCTGCACCTTATTCCATACAAGGCTTCATATGGACTCATTTCCAATGATGCTTGTTGTCTATTGTTATAGGAAAATTCTACCAAGTGTAAACAATCTTTCCAATTGGATGGTTTGTTCATCACATACATACAAAGCATGTATTCAAGCACCCAATTCACTCTTTCAATCTGTCCATCATCCTGAGGATGGTAGGTAGTGTTGAAGTTCAACTTTGTACCCAAATATACAAACAGACCCTTCCAAAAATTGGAAGTAAACTTGGGATCCCTGTCAGAAACTATTGCCTTAGGAAATCCATGCAATCTGAAAATATCCTTCATGAATATTTTCGCAATGGCATCCATCTTATATGTGGATTTAACTTATATAAAATGTGATGCCTTTGTCAACTTGTCCACCACAACCATGATGGAATCATGTTGTCTCGAAGTCATTGGAAATTGTGTAATAAAATCCATGGAAACAACTTCCCATTTCCATTCTAGAACTGGAATAGGTTGCAATAACCTTACTAGGTGTTGATGCTCAACCTTCACCTGCTGAAATTTCATGCAATTTGAAATATACTTAGCAATGTCCTTTTTCATTCCTGGTCAAAAATATTTCTTTCTGGCTGTAGCAAATGTTTTCTGATATCCTGGGTTACCCGAATATGGATCTTGATGGATTTCATCCATAACAATTCTCCTCAAGTCTACCACATTTGGAATACAAATTATGTTCTTATCGGTAAGAAGTTCATCTTCTTCCAATTTCTATCCCTCATACTTCTTTTCCAACAACTGTTGCAGCTGCATCTTCAGCTCTAGCAATTCTAGTGTGCTCATCCTATAGGGTGTCTTGGACACTGGTGCTGCTCTAGGGACAAGGTCAATAGTAAAATCAATGTTCCTTTTTGGAGGAAGTATGGGAATATCTTCAAGAAAAACATCTTTGAATTCCAGCAATACATGAAAGTCCTCCAACCTAGGAATTTCATTCTCTGCTGCCTCCAAAACATGGGTTGCATACAACTGGAAACCTTTCCTACATAACTTTTTCAGTTGTATTGTTGAAATCTGCCTAATATAAATCACCTTTGGGATGCCTCTTACAACCCTTGGGTTTCCTTCTTCATCCATGCACTCAAAAGTATTATTGTAACATTCAAGCTTGAATATGTGTGCTTCCAACCAATCTATTCCAATGAGAATTTCATAGGAACCAAGTGGTAGGAAATTCAGATCTACACAAGTGACTAACCCATCCATCTCTTATGGAAATTTCTCTACCACTTCACTATATTTTCTCTTAGTTCCAGTGGCCAGTTGAACTAACCATGATTTGTTATGCTTTAACTTCTTAAAAGCACAAATATCAACAATCCTAGGATTGATATAACTGTGAGTAGAACCAAGGTCAATCAAAACAGAAGCAGATTGCTCAACAATCTTACCTCCAACATCAACCACAGTTGACTGATGATCTGCATGGTGATCCTCTAGCGCTGCATAGATTCTAGGGATGGTCCTTGCAACTTGACCCACAGTTTCTGCTTCTAGAATGTTGTGAACTTGACTTCCATTCCCATTCCGGTGTGGACAATTCCTATGCAGGTGGTCTCCTCCACATCCCCAACATTGAAGTGGTTCTCTGGGCCTGTCTTCAATCACTCTGTTTGGATTAGTCACAGCTTATGATGGCTGCCTTTGCTAATTTTGGAAGTGAGAAGGTTTGAGACCTTTCTTCCGTTGTTCCAACTTCACTTTATTCTTGGCCTTCCATGCCTTATGGTAATCGATTTTTCCTGTGTTCTGATCATAGCAATAAATATCCTTCTTGATAGCCTCTTCTATAGTTCTAGGCTCATCAAACTCAATCCCGTCATTATAAGACTGAGGTAACCCACTCAGAAAACGTTGAATTTTCACTTTATCATCTCTGATGTATCTGACATACCTCAATAGCTCCAAGAAATTGTTTGCATACTCTTCCATGGTCAGCTTTCTCAATCTCAGCTCATGGAACTCTTTAATCTTGTCATCGTAGTACCTATCAGAGAGGTACTTCTGGTTGAAATACTTCTTGAACTGCATCCACACGATATTTATGTCATTGTTTTCCTTCACTTTCCTGAGGTGCTCCCACCATATGGATTCTCTTCCAATCAAGTTCAATATGGATACCCTGGCCTTCATATTTCCATAGTAGTCTTAGACTTGGAAATATTTCTTCATCCCAAGAATCCAAGCTTCAGCTTCTTAACCAGTCTTTAACTCACTGTTAAAGGTAGGAGGCCTTGCCTTCTTAAATTCATCACGTGAACTGTTTCGGTAACACCTCTTCCTCTTATAACTGTAAGATGGAGATATTGAATCCCCAGTGGATCCTTCAAAGTTAGATGATCCACTAGAAGATATTTTCCTTCTTCTAGCACTGCTCTTACTTCCTTCTGGATTTACTGCCCGGTGCGTAGAGTTCATCCTCCTTTGGATGTCTGTCAAACTCTGTAGCATGGTTGCATTCAATTGATTCTTCTCTTCCTGAGCTTTAATCATTCTCTCATTATATTCCCTATAACTTTTCAATTCCACCCTTAGGATTCTCATGGCGGCTGCAAAATTTAGTGAAGTATCTTGATATATCCTTCCGTTGGATTATGTTTCAACATTTCTCCCATAGCATCTTCCTCGTGCTCATAGGGATCCTGTGCATCATTCATGCCATAGGTCCTCATGGCTGAGCCAAAAACCCACTTTTCCAATCTGCACTATGACTCTGCAAAATGTGTTAACAAACACCATTGTTAGCTGCCTGATAATCTCATAATTTCAAACATATCTTACCAGTTGTTCACTGTAGGTGTGAACGGTTGAGATCGTGGTAGAATCCAGATCTATGGTCAAGGTGAATTTCGCAAATAAAAGAACGAGGAGGATAAACAGGGCATTGAGTTGCGAAATTGGAAACTAATCGCCACAAAGGAGATTTAATATCAACAGACGAGGTTAATCCATAAGCAAATCAATGGCTGACAAAAATTTCACAGGGAGAACTATTGCGGACAAAGAAAGTTTTGATGTGCATGAAATTTTCATGAAATCCGCTTTAATTATTTAAGGTCCACCATTGATTGAGATCCAACGATTGATAGTTCATTTCACTGATGAACTAGCAAGTGAGTTAATAGCAGTGGTTGTGCACGAAATATTTATGAAATTGGGTTCACCGTCGATTTGAAGTCTACTCTTTATCGAGTGCTGCCTAGGACATTTGGTCGGGTTAGCTAAATTTAGTGGTTCTGCTAAAATAACACTATGTCTTGCTGCATTGTTCTCTCTGCAAGCTATGTAACTTGGACCATCTCGGCCCAATGTTGTAACCAATAGCTCTGAAAGTTATTTTCTTGGCCCATACAAGCCCAATGTTGTAACCATGGCTCTGATACCACACTGTGACCTACCCATACCTCACATAGCTCACAAGGCATGACTTACATCGCTCTGATACCACAATGTAATGAACCCAACGCTACTCTATTGTTCTGGTACCTTTGGAATACATGTACTTGGTGCTGATACACCTGAATGATATACATAATAATTTAAAACTTATTATTTAATTCTCTTTATCATAGTCATGGGTCATGTTTATCCTTTAGCATTCATTCTCAGGTTTAAAAACCACTATAACAGTCGTTTTTCCTTGGATAGATCCATTATGTTAATGGGAATCCGCTTCCGCACTGAATCTGTCCTCTCTGCACTCTATTTTCTGCACTTCCTCCTTCCTCCTTCCACTGTGAAATACAGAAACCAAAAACACAATGTGTGACAAAGTCCTTCGAACCTCTTTCCGTCCCCTGCTATGGAACTCGAGAATCGAAAGACTAACAAATGACATAATCCTTTGTCCAGTTTCTGCCTTCTGGATTCTACTCTTTCGCTTTCTGTTGCGGAACTCGGGAATCGAAAAACCCGCGGAATGATCACTTGTCCTTTGAATTTTCCTCCTTCCAAAATTCACCCTTCCACCTTCCACTGCGGAACTCGGAAATTGAAAGAACAACTTTTTGATGGAATCGTTTAATGACTTTATTTCCTTCTGACATCCGCCCTTTTGCTTTCCGCTGCAAAACTCAAGAATCATAAACTCAATGAAATGACCACTTGTCTTTCAGCTTTCCACCCTTCCTCCTTCCGCTGCGAAACTCGGAAATCGGAAAAATGAATTTTTACATAATCGTTTAACGACTTTCCACCTTCTGACTTCCTCCTTTCCGCTTTCCATTACGGAACTCGAAAATCGGAAAACCAACTTCTTACCTTAACCTTTTTCTCATTTTTCGCCTCCCGCCTTTCTCCTTTCGCCTTCGGCAGGTGGATTTCGAGGTACGGAAAACACACTTTGCCTTGTCTTTTCCCTATTTTCCATCTTCTGCCTTCCGCAGGTGGATCCCATAGATCTAAAAACCCACACTTTGCTTTGTTTCAACTTCTTTGTTCTGCCTCCTGCCTTCCGTAGGCAAATTCCGGGGTGCAGAAACACTTAAGTCAGGTGCATACTAACTATGTAACCAGGATTCTATCCTCCATGATCATAAGCAGAATACATTGAAACATACAAGACATATACATATGAAATGCAGGAACATTTAACAATAGTAAATCCTGCTTCATTCATTAATAAGCATTCAACGTAATCATCATGTTCATATGCAAATACGTTGTAGAAATAACATAATAGAGAATACTTATCTTGAAGATGAAGTTGTCCTGCAACTAGCTATGCCACTCCAATGTTCCACCCAACCATAGGCTAGTGTGTTCATCAATCTCTCAACACCATTGCCACCCCCAATCTAGGCATGATTTCCACAAGGAACTAGGGAACAATAGGCTCACACACAGCCATATCATATCAAACATAGTCAAGCCAACCTACAGTTGGTTTTATCAGACTGTTCAGCCAAGCCAACACACAATTGGGTTTCACGGGATGTTAAAGCAGTGATTCCCATGTAGCCAAATGCATATCAAGACTCAGTCAAACCAACCTACAGTTGAGTTTATCAGGCTGCTAAGGAATTGGAAAGGAAGAATTGCTAAGCTAGTGAGTTCATTCACAGAGCTAAGACACCTCCACAAGATCTGTCTAGCCTAACATCTACAATACCTACACACCCAACCCAATTAAGTATCCCATTCTTTTCTACATAGTCCCTTGGGCTATACCTTCCCTTCTAGTGCTCTTCAAGATGTGCATAGAGGTTCACCGACCACTCTTATCTTTCTGTGAGGTTCCTCTCTTCACTGGGTTTACCAAGACAATTCTATGTCTCTTCCACTCCTAAGTCTTGCATACTATTCAAACCCAAACCCGGGTGCACATCACAACAAACCACAAGGAGACACAACAACACAGGCTCCACTCTGTAACACATACAAACAAGTTTTCATACCACTCTATAACTCAGAAAAACACTTCGAAACCACTCTTATGTGACTCAGGATAGTGAGCAACTCAACCTCCTGAATGAATGATAGAATGAATCGATCCTGCATAATCCCCATCCAACAACAAGAAACCACAACAAAACCCTTTCGCGTTTGATGGAAAGGACAGACTGGTACGCATCCACGTGCTTATTTGATGTAGAAGAAAGAATGTGGCTTCCCCAGATTGTAGGCTGTAGGCTATAGGAAATCTCTGTCACGAAACCGACTTCCATGCCTTGCTCTACCCCAGACATTAACTGCCTCAACCGCTCTTCTAGAAGAATTGAATGATTGAGGACATAGGACAATAAGGTCTCTAAGGGTTCATGGGTTTTCCCATTGACATCTGGTCTCATTCTATTGGCTTAGGAATTTGACTAACTCCCCTCCTCATTCTTTGTGAAATCATTCCCCCATCTCTTTCACATTGCAGTGCATAGCTAGCTATGGTATTTTATTAAAATGTGTGTTTACATGATAACATCAAAATGTATTGTTCTTGACCAACACCATAACCATAGGTATCAACCTTGATCACCTGTACATAAAACACCAAATCAATGGTAGGGCCTTAGCCTTGAGCTCCATGCCATGATTTCAATACAATATATACATCATGTACAATTTTAATACCATGGGGTAAAAAACGGGGTGTTACAAGTCGAACCCTGTTAGGCCATATGGAAAAGATAGACCGGGTCCATCTGAAACCACATGGGGAAAGCACACTGGTAACTAGAAGAAGAAGGGAAAACCATCAACAAACCCAGTGCCACCCCCACTGAAGGATGAATATTCCTAGACAATAAATTTGATGCCATCTTATGTTCCACCCAGATGCAGTGATGAGACGAAATTCAAAATCCCAAAGCAGATGGGGGCCCCGCTGATAGCACCATTGGTGCAAAAAGGAGTGAAGATGTTGATGGATATCATGCCAAACTTGAGGAAGCTATCTTTTCTTGACCATGATATGAAGAATCACAAAGACTCGGACCTCCAAAACTACATGGATGCTATGTAGGACACACCCAATGCGCCAAAGGGATTTGTTGCAAAGGAGTGGGCTAGAGAATTTGAACAGCCTAGCATACTATCGTTGTTATATATGCCACATTTTGGCTGCAACATACCAATAAACACCTATGTTAAGTATTTGTTGGTATTCTTTCATTGTGGGTTCCTATGGATTGGAAAGCCTATACCTGTAGATGTTGAACTTATTGCAATCATCGCAGGCCTACCATTCGTAGGAATGGACCCAATGCCACTTCCCAAGAAGGATCAAGAAGTGACGATAGTTCTGCAGATGAAGGAAAAGTATGACGTAGTAAGAAAAAAAAGAGGATTTCGAATCGAATATGATTAATGATTATACCATCCTCTTTGTTGCAAAGGTGTTGAGATCGAAGTTACTATGCAAGATGTGTCCAAAGCAATGTACTATGGGAGCAATTACACTTGCTAAGCTCCGCGCTAAGGGAGTTCAAATCAATTCATGCCAGTTATTGCTAAATGAGCTAATAAAAGATGCCATTGAGGCGCGGGAAGAGGGTAGGGAATTCACTACTGCTGGTTGTTAAGTTTAATTTAATTTATATCATGGTCTGACCCACCAAAATACCAAGGGGCATATCTGCTAATGAACTGCAAAGAAGCAATATACTAGAAACTTTGGTTTGACAAGGAAAAAAGGGCACAACAGACAGAAAATAACATTGAAATCTTTTATGCATGGTGGAGCTATAAGGCACCAGGTAAAGAACATGAGCAGGTTGGATGACGACACTGTTCAGTGGTTTCGTTAAGTTGTTATATTTGAGATTGGTGTGCACCATGTCAAAATGCAACCTCGCCAGGACCAACAATGTCAACGTTTGCCAATGAAATTCATAATGACAAAGGAAGAGGTTGAAGAAATTGTTGATGCCTAGCTAAAGGAATGAACCGTTCTAGTGCCAGAAGATCAACTGCAACAATAGGAAGAACAATTGCAAAAATAGAACTCACACCGCCACATGAGGTGAATGAAGAAGAAAATAAGCTAAAGGATTTGGACTCAATAGAGATTCATTCCAATTCAACCTCGACAGACCCAAAAATAGAAAAGAAAGGGGAAGAACCTCAGATGGAACATGTAGAGTCCCAAAGGAAGAAGAAGAATATGAAGGATGATATAAATGAAAATACAATCATCTTGGACAGTGAAGACGTGCAAATAATGACTGAGGAAATAACTGAAGATGCGCAGACAAGCTTCAAAACCATAGAGGAGCAATAAGAAGAGATTTCAAGTACGGTTACTGATTTGATCAAATTTTTGTGTAAGGCGGTTGAAGATGTTAAAATTTCTTTAGACTCTTCATCCCCAACCACTAAGTCGCAGGATCCACCAGAGACTTCATAAGTGGAACCAACTGGAATAGCAGTTCCAGTTACACCAATAAAAGTGGAAGTGTCAGGAGGAGTTCTTAATTTAGGAACTCCAGAATTTAACAATGTTACGAGGGACATCGACCAGATAACAATATATTTCTGGTTAATGGAGATTTCTGAAGTGTATGCAATGCAGAGTATTGCAGTTGCAAAAATAAAAGTGTGAGAATTCGTGTTGGTTAAGAAAGAGAAGGCCGCAAACAAAAGTATCAAGAAGATGAAACTAGTAGTATAGGAAACTAAGCATAAGACGAAGACATGGGAAGAAAACCGTCAGAGAATCGACAAGGCAGTAGCTCTGGCCATTACAAAATTTCCAGAGGATGGAATAACAGAAGAAATGGCACCAGAAGCCAAATTCGCTTGACTTGGAGAAATAGCAGAAGACCTACGAAGGAAATTCACAGAGTTGGAAGTGCAGGTAAGACCAAGCACACCCCCCGAGGTAATAAAGGAAAGAAGGAAAACAACAATTGAAGCTACGAAGAAGATAGAAGAAGTGGAAGCGATATGTGCCAATGCTTTCGACCAAGTCTCTCATGCGTGGGAATCATTGAAGGATGATACAGCATCAGAGAAACTTGCAAATGAGCTGACTTCAGTTGAAGCAAATATTACTCATCTAAGGAATGAGATGAAGCACCTACTCTTAATGCAAAAAATGGCTAAGGCAACATAGATGAGAAAATTGCAGCAGCAAGTAACATTGTTGCACACACAACAACAACAATGCACAGATAAGATTGAAAAGTTGCAGGATGAAGCTGAAAGAGTTGCACGCGTCATTCATCGTGTACATCAGAAGGTGCATGAAGCAACTGCATCAATAGAGAAGGTAATGCTAGAACATGTTAGTTCCAACATTATGGAGCAAATGCAGAAGACAGAGGAATAAGTGTGGCTGGAACCAGAGAGAGTAGCGAAAATCTTGGAAGTCAACAATGCGTTCTCATCTATTCGGGTCGATGTTTGAAATTCATATATGTTAGAGAAAATACCATTCTATACCTACATATCAAATTTCTTCAAAATTTATTAAGTTTAAATACCATGACCAATTATAATACCATTGTGTGGAAATTCCTAAACCAACTTGCTTTGAATACTTGTAGTTACAGTCTCAAATTTTTAATGGTGTATCGACTTCTTCCTCCACATTTCCTATGAATTTAATCATAAATTATGGATTTTAAGGGGTTTTCCTAAGCCAAGCACAAAGCACGACATAAAACCTAGATTGGTTTTTGTTTTCTCATTAATGTAGCACAGGGATACTATTAGAGTATGCAATGGAAGGTCTCTCTTCACAATCAACAAAGAGTCACAATTTTCATTCTAGTTGTAGACCACAAGGGATTTGCATCCTTTTCTATAATACATAGCCACACACACACCTTCACTTATGGGATTTGTTAATTAAACAATAAGTAAATAAATCATCAAAGATAACTCAATGCATAAATCTAAATACACAAAAAAGGATAAACTTTATTCATGATAAATGTTTTCAAAGTTATGCTCCATACAAAGAGCCACTTAAATGGTTTTGGTTTTTGTCATTAGCAGACAATCATTATTTAACAAGGAATAATGGTCTCTTCTCATCATTGCCATAATGCTCTCTCTTTGCCCCCTGGCTTCTAGGCCACATGCCATGAAATCCTCTTTGATTGCTCCACCTCTTCGATCTGTTCCCCAAATCATTTTTTTCCAACACCCTTTCTTCTCACTGCATACCTTATTTATTCTTCTACAGAAGATTGTTCATCTCAAACTTCTCATATGCTCACTTCAACTACCAACACCCTTGTCCCTTCATTTCAGACTTCTAGTTTTGTCTTATAGCAATCATCGTTCCAATTCCCTTGACTGTTGGGTGGAAGCTCACTTTCTCATCCTTCAACGCTCATGTTGACCACACGCTTCATATGCCTTCACGGATACACATCTCCACAATTGGACAATCTATGGTTCCTTCAAAGTTAGGTTCCATAATACTGATTTGCAGCCAAATATACATGCCCACAAACTCACTTTTATAGCAATTGTTCCATCGTCTATCTTGGTTATGTAGCCACTATTTCCACTTCCGCGATATGATCTGCAACCAAGGATGAACATTCATATTTGCAGGCTTCTGTAGTAGTTTTTGTGTCCTAAGGCCACATCTGCAAAATAGGCAATGCTACTGCATCAGACTCTCCAGGTTATTAAGAAATCATGCCCTCATGTTTATGAAGTAAACTCCGCCAATACGCTCCACCACTATCTGTCCGTTTCTATAAACTTTAGATATGCAAGAAATATAATACCTCATCTACATTATTTCTTAGAGTCATTGTTGTTGTCTTCATGCTTATCATTGCATACCCACTTATCCATCTACAACAATACAACTCATGGAAGCCTCACTTTCCACTCCACTTCATGTTGTAACTCATCAATGCCACTTTAAAAGCTATGTCTCACTTCAACAAGCACTGCTTATGTGCTTCTTAACCATTCATGGCTTGCATATCTTGAATTGAGCCAATGTCCCCACATAGACATTCCACTGCCCTTTTCATGGAGCATACCAAGTGCCTACGAGGTGGCCAACCACTCATGCTCAAAACCACACAACATGGAATCCTCAACATGTTACACTTCACCACACAACATGGAATCCTCAACATGTTACACTTCACTAGACTCAATCCATACACATATTGCCACGCATTCACATATTCAAAATAACGTGAGACATACCTTCTATGCTCTTCTCTTAACCTGCACATTCTTATTGCTCTGATACCACTTAATACTACATAAGGCTGCTCTTAGAGTCCGCAACAGAAGGTTCTTTCTTCATAATCAATAGGGAGTCACAATTTTCATTCTACCAGTAGACCATAGGGGAGTTGCAACCTCTACTATAACATAGAGCCACACACACCCTCCATTCATGGAATTTGTCAATTACAAAATGAGTAAATAAATCATCACAGATAACTCAAACCGAAATCTAAATAAACAGAAAGGGATAAACTTTACAAATTTATGCTCCATACATAGAGCCACTCAAATGGTTTTGATTTCTGTCATTACGAGACAATCGTTACATTCCTCTCCTGTCATAATCTATTTTGCTCCAAAAATAGGCAGTCTGGTCTCCTCTCATCATTGCCAGAATGCTCTCTCGCCTCCCCCCTCCCTTTGGTTGTCAGGCCACAGGCCATGGAAGCCTCTTTGATTGCTCCACCTCTTCAAGTTGCTCCCCAAAGCCCTCCTCTGAGTATTTTTTTTCCAACACTCTTTCTCCTTGCTGCATACCTTATTTATTCTTGTACATTAATCATCTCAACTTCTCATGTGTTCGCTTCAATTACCATCACCCATTCCCCTTCATTTCCTACTTCAAGACTTGTTTTGTATCGGTCATCGTTCTAAATCCCTTGATTGTTAGGTGGCATCTTTCTTTGGTATGCATCTCCACAAGTGGAAAATGCATGGTTCCTTCAAATTTTGGTTCCACAATACTGATTTGCAACCAAATATACATGCACACAAACTCACATTTAAAGCAATTGTTCCATCGTCTATCTTAGTTATGTAGCTACTATTTCCACTTTCATGATATGATATGCAACCAAGGATTGACATTCAGATTTACATGCTTCTATAACAATTACATGCTTCTATAGCAATTTCCATGTCCTCGGACCACATTTGCAAAATGGCCCATGCTACTACATCACTCATTCTACATGCTCATTTTTTATAGGTCAATTTTGATTAGCCAAACCACAATGCCTAAGTTGTTACTAGAAGTTAAAGAGAAAATTATAAACCATGTATTAATTGAATAAATGTTTGGGTTTTTCAAAGAAATAAAACAACTTGAAAATTGAATAGCCATCCCCTTGTTGGTTAAATATTTGAAAATGTGATGTAATGAGGCTCTTTAGCTTTCCATTGTTTTGTAAGAATGCCTAAGAGTATTGGCCATTTAATTCTATATAAAATATAGTGATTATTCATGATAAATAGGTCTTAATTTTCTTAAATACAATAGTGTTTACTAAGTTCATTTATTAATCAATTTAGAAAATAAAATAAATAATTTAGAAATTAGTTGTGTAAGGTCTCTTTGAGTTACACATCCTATCATTAATGATATAGAGGTTTCAATTTGATTGAATAAAGCCAAGTTCTCTCAAAATGTGTAGTTTAAGTATAGTTGGATTATGTAAAATTTTGTTTTATTAAATTAATATTGTATTTGATTGTAATGGTTATGGTTATAATCTTTGTTAAAATTGAAAAAAAAAATCACTTATTAATACAAATAAAAAAACAATATTTTGTCAAAATTAAAAATAATTAAATTTTCAATTATTTTTCAAAAAACTAACTGATATAGTGATTTATAAATTTTCTAACCTTTTTTTTTCTTGACCAGGAACATGTATCCTTGTACACAACAGAGCTAGAGCGAAAGTAGATCATCGAGTCTATAGTAGCAGAAAATTTGGGTCGGGGCCAGCCTTAGTTTGAATGTGAGAACGATCTCTCTAGCAGCAAGTAGATCTGTCACCGTAGTTGCCCGAGGCATTAAAGGACGACAACACCTCCTGCAAGAGAATACTACGACCCCCTGCAAGGAAAGTAACATGGACTTCCATCTGGCCACCCAAAGGCCCCACCATTCGCTCACAAACTCAACCCCTCACCATAAGGTTTGAACAAAAGAACATGAAGCTAAGCCCCACAAAAACCAACTAATCTACACCTTATAGCTAAATTTCCCAACCTATTTTGTTGCCAATAAAATAACATTAATGCAAACTCTGAAACCTCGTAATGTAACGAATTTTATTTATTAAAAAACAATATGCAAAGGGAAAACAATACTCTTTACCTACTTGTCTGCCCATGTCCATACTTTATTGTTTAATAGATATAAAATCTCCAAAAATCAACTCCACAAAAATTCACATTGAATGTATTATAACTTTGTTTATACTTTATTTGCTATACTTTATAGCAAATTAAAGTATATAACAATTAATTAGTTTATACTTTTTTTTTCAGAAAGAAAAAAGCTTGTCCTTGATATTCATTAGAATCAAAGGGCATCTGCAGGGCCTGCCCAAAATATGGGCTACTGTCATAGAAGTATTTCTATAAAGCAACATACTGCCAAAAATCAAGAAGAGTCATAACTCAACAGTGCTGCAAGGGAGAGGTCCTAGTGCATAACCCAACAATACAAACATACCCATCAGTAATATGCTGTCAGCCAACCATATCTACCGTGTACAAAATAAGCACAGAGCAGCAACCTAAAGGTGCCCACTCCAAAACATAAACAAGCATGGGTGCAATGTGTAATAAGGAGAACATGCTCCAGCACCAGCTCAAATGAGCTTGAAAGAGTCCTGTGAGGTCAAATGACCATCAAAAAATCCAGAGTATGTTCCAAAACCTAGAGCCAATGAAAGAGAAACTTTAGAAAGACGGTCTCCATGTTGATTGTGTTCACGGTAGATATGGCAGAAAGACAGTTCTAGAAAGCGAGGGAAGAGCTTTCTAGTCTCCCTACAACAGTAATGAAGTTCAGGGGGAGAAAGGGTAGTAGCACCCTTTTCCCTGTTGATGATGACTGAGGAGTCACCAAAAACCTTGAGTGTGGGAATCCCCATCATTTGGGTAGTAATTAGAAGGGCCCAAATCCCAACCAATTCAGCTTTAGTGTTGGTGCACGGTCCCGCGCCCACAACAAACTTGAAGGAATGTGGCTCATTCAAGTACAGGAAAAAGCCTACTCCACCAATATTTTTTGCTGATGCTCCATAAAAAAACCCACAAGGATATACAATTTTAGGACCATGTCCCAAAACTCTAGTTTTTTTCCCTTTCTTTGTTGGTGGACAATACATCTATGCAAGATAATCGATCTGCTGAATCATACTGAGAACAGACCGTTTTTTCCCTTCAAAAAGACAATAATTTCTTGTTTTCCATAACACCCACATGGCATGGAAGGGAAGAAAGCAACAAACAGAGTGTTCGAAGTAATTGACAGTCCACTTTTCCAGGAAAGCACAGAGATTATCAGATTGAATGAAAGGAGAAATGTGATGCTGATCACATAGAATATTGAGTGCGTTCTTCCATATCGGGCATTGAAAAAATAAATGTTGGGCACTGTCAACATTTGCACTGCAAAGGGAGCATATACTAGGCCTGATCCAGCCTCTTTTTGGAGGTTATCCCAGGTGAGCAATTTATTCATTAATGCCAACCAAACAAAGCAACTGATCTTTCTGGGAAGCGTTCCATTCCAGATGAGGTCGAGAAGTCTGCTACCAACCGGAGGGTTTGATGATTGAACGATGGAGTCATATACCATGTTTGCAGAGACAGAGCCATCCTGTTTATTGTGTGCCCAAATCAGTGAGTCAGTTTGTGTGAAGAGGCGAATACCACCCAGATCCAGATATGTCGTATAAGAGTCCCAAGCATTTTTCCACTCCCCAGCAATACCAAGGTCCTTTGTAGTATACCAGTAATGGTGTGACTCCGGAAGAATATTTCAGGCTCAGGCTAGGGTGTTTTTCTCCAGATCTTCTAAATATTCAAGAAGCCCCGTAGGCAGAGAGCACGAGTTGGATGCACCAACTATAGGGTCGATGCCAATAAGTATGTTATTACCATTGCCTACTTGCCAAGCAAGATCACGACCCAACCAAGGAAGTGTATGCAGAAATCCCCTCGAAATAACATAAACTCCACGAGATAGAAAGTTCTTACCTGAGAGCCATTCAACAACCGACATATTCTTCTTGATGCCATAAAGCATGACTCTGAAGGACCATCCAAAAGTTCTTAAGTCTTAATGCATTGCTGAACCAATGTAAATTCTTGATGCCCCATCCCCCGTGCTTTTTTGGCCAGGAGAGGTGCTGCCAATTGGTTAGATGGTACTTGTGATTATCGCCAGTTGAGCCCCATAAAAAAACAAAGGATATACTTCTAATTTTATTTTAAACAGATACAGGAATGGGGGCAAGTACCAGCTAGTAGACTGGAATACTTGTCAACATAGCTTGTACTAGGATCAGGTGGCCTCCAAGTGAAAGAAGTTTGTGTGACCAGTGTTGGATTTTGTTTTCAAATTTTTGGATCAGCCAGTGCCAATCACAGATCTTATATCCCAGAGGCTTGAGTTGGTAGCCAAGGTATTTGAAACCAGAAGTAATTGGTTCCATTTTGTATGGCAAAATCTGTGCTATGTCATTACCAATATCCACATCCAGATTGTTGAAGAGAAAGCACGATTTATCCATACTAATGCACATCCCAGATGCCTTATAGAAAGTACTTAATATGACTTCAAATGCCCCACCCACTCAGAGAAGGTTCCAGTACCCAAAAGGATTACATCATCCACAAAGAGGAGATGTGTAAGGGCAAGAGAAGAAGAAATTTGTATACCTTTAATGAGACCATGATCCCTGGCATCTGCAATCAAGAGATTGATCCCTTCAATAATCAGAATGAAGAGCAGGGGTGATAAGGGATAGCCTTGTCTGAGACCACATGAGGCTTTGAAGAAATTCGAAGGAGTGCCATTGATAAGGAAAACAAAATTTGCTAAGGTGATACAAGCCATAATCCAATTAACCCCAAGGAGAGGAACCCCAATTTGGATCAGTATGAGATGAATAAAGGACCAGTTAACTGTATCGAAAGCCTTCACTAAGTCCAATTTCAGGATGAGAGCACATAAATTCATGGTTTTTACTGTGTGGAGTGTCTCCTGTAAGATGCCTATAGGTTCTACAATTTGTCGATCTTTAAGAAACCCATACTGTTCCCTGGAAATGTGTGAGTCCAAATGAGGCTTCAACCTTACAGCTATGACCTTCGCAATCAATTTGTAAAGCAGATTGCACAAAGAGATAGGCCTGAAATCAGCAAAAGTAGAAGGCTTTTCCTTTTTAGGAATCAACGCAAGGAAGGTATAATTCAGAGAGGGAGGAACACTTCCCGAATCCCTAACAAAATCAACAGCGGACAGTAAATCCTTACCCAATAAGTAGAAGAAATGGAGATAAAATTATGTAGGCCAGCCATCAGGACCGTGACTTCTATCTTTTTTGAAGGAGTGTAGGGCACTTTCGACTTCAGAAAGAGTAACAGGTTGAGTGAGACTTGGGGCATCCTCAAGGGAGATCATATTGGGAAACAACATGACAACCTTAAGCTGGTTGCTTGTCATCACTAAAGATATGTGCAAAATGACTCAGTTCCATCGCCTTAAGTGCATTCTCATCCTCATCCATAAGAGACCAAATAGTATTCTGATTTCTTCTACCAGAATCCCAGGCATGAAAATACTTAGTGTTAGAGTCCCCATGGAGTGCCCACTTTGCACGACTTTTGAGCTGCCAGGTCAGAAGGATATGGTTCAACAGGTTTTTTTTCTTTGATCGAAGCTTGTTCAGTGCAGACTCTTCATCCCAAGAGATAATATCATAGACAGAGCCTGAGTGGATGGTGCTAATGTCCGAATCTAATTGATGTGACTCTGTCTCCATAGTGGATCATTTTTCCTTTATCCAACCCTTGACCTCCATCTTAAGAGAGTATAGTTTGAGGATGAGGTGTTCACAATTAGAGCTAGAATAAGGTGGGGAAAGTTCAGACCATCTCTTGTTATACTTTATACTTTATTTGCTCCACCCAAAAGGAAAGGGAAAACAATGCTCTTTACCTACTTGTCAACCCATGCCCATACTTTATTGTTTGACAGATATAAAATCTCCAACAAATAACTGCACAAAAATTCACATTAAATGTATTATAACTTTACTTTTTGCTACGCCCAATTAATGAATGTCCATATGCTGCCATTTTTGAATTTAATTGTTACACCTAACTTACAAGACACCGTTCATGTGCAGACAACCTTTTATTGTGCGTTATTTTCCATTTAAGACAGTGAGAGGCCACAATTTTTACGTATGTGTAGACATTTAAGCACATAGTATATTTGGATAGATATCTAGATCAACTTTTTTTTTCAGTCGAAAAAACCATTCCTTGGTATTCATTGAATCAAAGGAACCTTTTACATCTTCATTCATTATAGAAATACCCCAAGGGTCAGCACAAAAATAACAGGTGATAATCTCCAAATCCAACATACATACATCATAATCAAACCAGAAAACAACAGAAAATCAGAGGTACCCAAAGCACCTGGGAATCACTACATAATATCCCTCTCATATGAGAGCTGTATGTATCAGTCATCTATGTCCCTAGAGAAAATAACAAGAGCCCAGAAATTTGATCCAAGCAAGGAGAGTGACTCTTGTATCTTGTAGTAGCTTGCTCAACAATACATGCTAGTAGCTCAATGAATCATGAGAGATAAACTGTAATAGAATGAGCATATTCTAAAAAAGATGTGATGAGTCAACCCCAATAATATCATTTCCAAATGATTCAGTAAGTAAGAGATGGCCCAGAGCCAAGTGCAATCCTTCCTTGGATAAGATGTTTGCCCTCTTGTTATGTTCCCTATAGACATGACTGAAATCCACCCAAGTAAAAGAGGACATGAGAATTCTGGTGTTGAAGCACCAAGCCTCAAGATTCACCATGTCCAAGGTAGATTCCTTTTTTGCCCAGTTTATAATCACAGAGGATTCGCCAAAGATATGTAGGTAAGGCAACCCAATATCCTTGGCGACCCATAGTGATTCCCAGAGTGCTAAGAGTTCTGCTCTAGTATTAGTGCAGCTGCCACATCCAAGTTCGAAAGCAAGAAGGTGATGATCATTCAACCAAAGACAAAATCCCGCTCCACCTATGTTATTTGCAGCTGCACCATCAAAAAAGATCGTAGGAAAAACAGAAGTAGGAGACTTCCCAATGTTCCTAATTTTATGCCTGTGCTTCTGAAGAGGCTTAAAGGTATTTACCTCCTAAAAAATAATATGTAACAGGCTAGTCATAATAGGTTTTTGATCATCAAAACACAAACGGTTCCCGGCCTTCCAAATATTCCACATAAGGAAAAGGGGCAGATACAGTAAAGAACCCTTATTGGATACCCAAATAGAGAGATTTTCCAAAAAAGTAGGGGCATTCCATAGAATGTTCACATCAAAAATACAGTTGAGCCCACAGATCACCTCCTTCAGAAAATGACAGCCAACAAATAGGTGATCAACTGATTCTCCTTCCTCGTTGTAGAGACAACACCTATTAGGACTGATCCATCCTTTCTTGCTTAAATTATCCCAAGTATTAATTTTCTTATTGCAAGTAAGCCACACAAAACACTTAATCTTAAGGGGAATATTAGAGTACCAAATCTTCATCATAATCTCATTTTCCATAACAGTTTTGTGATTTGAGACAATAAAGTCATAAGCTTTCTTTGCTGTCACCTTACCCATATGCTCATTAAACATCCATAACAGCCTGTCCTCGGTATGTCCAATCCTTATACCCGCATGAGACAGACCTTTTACATAGGAGGACCACTGAGTAGCCCACTCTCCCCCCAATAGCAGGTCTGAGGCAGAGTACCAATCTAGTCCATCCATACCACAAACATCCAGGTTTTGAGCCTGTGCAAGATATGTAATCCCCAGGTCAGTGAGATATTCTCTGAGCTCCTCATAAAGGAAATACTGCGAGTTGTGCCCTGCAATGGGGTCAATGCCCACTTTGATTTTTAATCCATTACCCACCTTCCACCCCAACTGATAGGTAATCCACTCAAATATCCTTATAAACCCATTCCAAAAGTATGAAGTACCAACAATACTGAATGTCTAGCCACGTATCCAATCTTCAAGAGGTCTGTTCTTTAAGTATTTATGGACAATAATCCTGCTCCAGATCCCAGTACCAGTAAGTAGTTGCCACATACTCTTGAGTCTCAGAGAAATACCAAACCATTCAAGATTCTTGATATCCCAACCACCAAATTCAATAGGTAAGGAAAGAGTTTCCCAGTTTACCATATGAGAATTCTGATGTCCTTCAGAGGATCCCCAGAGAAAGGAGAAAATAAGTTTGCGTAGTACATTTAGTATGGATTTAGGGCATCTAGCCAAAGCAAACCAATAGACAACCAACCCTGTTAGCAGAGCTTTAATGAGGACCACTCTGCCACCAAGAGAAAGATACATGTATGTCCAGTTATGTATTTTTCTTTCAAATAAGTCAATCATCCATCTCCAATCCAAGGTGTGGTACCCCAAAGGTTTAAGATGATAGCCCAAGTACTTAAAACCCACAGTAAGAGGATCCATCCTAAAAGGGAACAACTCAGCTATTTTTCCCCTGATATCAGAATCCACATTCTGATAGAGGAAAGAAGATTTTAATGGGCTAACAGACATCCCAGATACCTGACAAAATAGATCAAGAGCACCTTTATAAGCACTCCATTCTTCAATAGTACCAACACCGATAAGAATAACATCATCCACGAAAAACAAGTGAGTTAAGGATAGATGAGGAGAGTACTGAAAACCCATTATCAATCCTTTGTGCTGTGCATCCATAATAATGTGACTGAGGCTCTCCATAATCAAAATGAATAAGAGGGGTGACAAGGGGCAACCTTGACGTAGCCCCCTGGAGGCAGGAAAAAAATCAGAGGGTGTTCCATTTACTAATACAGCAAAACAGGAGCTCGTGACACAACCCATAAGAGGGATACCTATCCGAATGAGCAGCAATTTGATGAAGGTCCAATTGGCTCTATCAAAAGCTTTAACCAGGTCCAATTTTAATACCAAGACATTTGAATTCTTAGTCGTAATAGAGTGTAGTAATTCCTGGGTAATACCAACCGGTTCAGTAATCTATTTATCCTTGAGAAAACCAAATTGATGGGCTGACAGAGAACAGTTTAAGATAGGCTTAAGTTTGATGGCAGCAATCATAGAAATAATCTTGTAGACCAGGTTACATAAAGAGATCGAACGGACTTCAGCAAAAGTCAATGGCTTTTAACATTTTGGTATCAGGGTCAAAAAATTAGAATTTAGGGCACCCGTGACTTTACCATGTAATCTGGCTTGTTCCACAGCCAGAACCAAATCCTCCCCCACCAGTTCAAAAAAGGCCAGAAAGAACTCAACAGGCCACCCATCAGGCCCAGGACTCTTATCTTTCTTAAACCCCTTGAGCACAACTTCAACTTCCGGGCCCGATATGGGCTTAAGAAAGCAATCAATATCTTCATCAGTAGTCATGTGCAGAAAGAGCCTGACAACATTCAGTTGATCCGCAATATCTAAGGACTTGTCATCACTGAAAAGGTCACTAAAGTGATTTTTGCCAAGAAGCTTAAGTGCCTTGTCCTCCGAAACAGAGTTTCCCTCTTGGTCATTAGAGACTAAATGGTATTGTATTCCTTCTGGAAGATGCAAAGGAGTGAAAAAATCTCATATTTTCATCCCCCTCATTTAACCACAGTACCCTACTCTTCAGCCTCTGAGTAGTGATCTCATGGGCCCAATATTTACCCTTCCTTTCCTGAAGAGTTTCCCACTTTTCAGCATTTGGAGCCGATAAAATACCAGAGTCTTCCAATAATAAGTCCGAGATACCTTCATTTATATCTAGATCAACTTACAGTCATGAGTAAATCTAATGGATGGTTTATTCGGTAAGATAAAATATTTAATAGAAATGTGTTTTGCAATTTTAAAAGAGTAGAATTATTTTTTTTTGGGTAGTTTTTTTTATCAAAATTTGATAAAATTTGAATTTGAAAAAGTTTAAATTATGTTTTTAATGTTTAAATCATAATTATTTTAAAACTATATGATATATTTCAATTTTCAATAAAGTATGGTTTGTAATAGAAATATATCTCTAATTTTAATGAATTTATAATTTTTTTTGAATCCAAGTCATTGCCAATTCAAATATCTTATTGAAAATGTGATTTGTAACCCTAAATTTGATTTACTTGATGTCATGCCCCGTGAATTAATAATTTTTAATTCAGCAGGAAATACTTTGATTATTTTATTATTCTTTGACAGAAAGGTCAAGAATAAAACATTTTGTAATAAAACATTCTCTATTTAATAAAATATGTTGAAGGGGAACAAAAGTGGATATAGTTGTTGAAAGAGTGTTTGCTGACTCATAAGAGGAAAATGACAAGTGGCAAAGAACACTGAGTGGGAACTCAAGATGCAGGAGGCATCATCCCCAAAACCAGTTCTGCACTCTTAGTTGAGTTGCTAAATAGCAGGAGACTCATAAATGACCAAGTCCTATGCAAAATACTATTTAATAGTACACCCTTGAATAGCAGGAGGCTACCATTGGGCAAGGATTAATATCTGTATAATGCAAGAGATGGCGCATTGAGATATTTTGCTCTTGTGATTTAGCGAACAGGCTCGAGGGTTCTGGAGCAAGTAATTTGGCTGCTCTGGAAGTTGGTTGGGAGGAACAACTTCTCCACTTTTGTTTTCCCAGCGTTGGTGCCAGGTTCTTACTATGTTTCTTATGAACGATTTAGATGAAATATGATGCATATGTGAAATGTAAATTGTAGTTATATTTCGAGACAGTACTATTTATGCATTTCTCTAGAAAAAATATCCCTGTTTCTTTGAAGTATTTTAAATCTGTATAATGTTATTACTGTAATGATTAATATTTTGTTATGTGTAGAATTACCTAGTTCTGACCATGGTAAATCTGCTAATGGTTTCGGAATCAGTTTTTGAACGACTTGGAATTGAGGTGTATGTGTCTAATGAATTGAATTCTCTGTTGTTGTAACTGATTAGATATCCTACTATATTTTGCCATAATGTTTCAATTTTTGTAATTCTTCCTTAACTCTGCTTTCAAATTCTAGGTTGAAACTATAACCGGGTTGTTTATAGCTTAGATAATAGTTATTCAATATTGTGGTTGAAAAATGTTTTACATAGAGTAACTATATTCATAACCTACAAATCTCTTAGTAACTTAGCATAGTTGGTTAAATGTTACCAAATCATGTTCAGTTGACGAAATCAAGGTATGGATGTAAGCACTAAGGTAGTTTCCAGATCCAAATAACTTACAGTGATTTAAACCCACAAATCAACTAAAACCCCATTGAATCCATAGTTAAACGTTGATCCATAAGAGAAATCAGATCAACAATTGAAAAGAGATTTCGCACTTATAAGCAAAGCTCGAGTTAAACCTAAACAAATTGCCTTTCATTACACGATGGAGAACAATATTGGAGAAGATTGACGGCGATAAGGACATTTCACGGGAGAAAGAGTGAGGAAGATAAAGGAGGGGCCGGGTTGCGATATAAGAAGTTGATCGCTAGAATTTAAGATCAAGATCTACGACTAAGATCGATTGTAAGATAAATCGATGGTCCACAACGATTTCGCACAGAGAAGTTGCAGGTTTTGAACAACTTTTGATGTGCACGAAATTTTTATGGAATGCATTTCATATTTTTTGGAGTCCACCGTTGATTTGGTGGGGACACTGATCGAATGGTCAACAAGCCATTTGGCTGATTCAACTAGCAAGTTGTTTAATAGCAGTGAGTGGGCACAAAAATTTTATCCAAAGGAATTTGTTACAGGCTTGAGTCCGCCTGAGTGAGTTAAGTGTTGATCCACAAATTTAGAAGATCAATGGTCGATATTGTATTCGCAAGAAGATCAACAGCTGATAAAAGTCACATAGGTTTCATGGTGAAATCTGCAAAGGAGAAGATCAATGGCCGAGATTTCATCCGCAGGGAAGATCAACGACTCACGATAGTCATCAAGGTTTCATTGTGAATCCATAAAAGAAATAAGAGCAACGATCGGGATTGTATCCGCAAGAAGATCAACGACTGATAAAAGTCGCAGAGGTTTCATGGTGGAATCTGCAAAGGAGAATATAAACGGCTGAAATTTCATTCGCAGGGAAGATCAATGGCTGGTGATAGTCACAAAGGTTTCATTGTGAATCCATAAAAGAAACCAGATCAACGGTCATGATTAAAGCCGCAAATGAGATCAACGGTTTATAGAAGCTACGGAAGTTGGAAAGCAGGAAAAAAGAAGGACAAGACAGAATGTTGAGTTTTGATTCCCAATTTCTACATCAAATCAAGATCAATGGTCAAGGTTGATTCCACAAAGATCAATGGTGCGGAAAGCATTTGTAGAATGCGGAATGCAGAAAGGGAAGAATTAATATTTACAGAATGTAAAGTTTCTGAAGTTTGATCTCTGCATCAAAATCAAGATCGACGATCAAGGTTGACTCCGCAAGGATCAATGGTGCAGAAAAACTTGTGTGGAACGCGGAAGGCAAAAAGTGGTAAATGAAGGTATCGATATGTTAGGTTTCCGATTTCTAGATTCCACACCAGAAGGTGGAAGGTGGAAGTTGGAAGGAAAAAAGTCGAAAGACCAAGGGATCATTTCATGGAGTTTCCGACTTCCGAGGTCTGTAGCAGAAGGCAGAAAGGCGGATGTCAGGAGGAGGAAAGAAAAAAGACAAGGTGGTCATTTCGTTGAGTTACGATTTCCAAATTCCGTAGCAAAAGGCGGAAGTCGAGGGTCGAGAGGAGGAAAGACAAAAAACAAGGTGGTCGTTTCGTTGAGTTCCGATTTCCAGATTCCGTAGCGAAAGGAGGAAGGAGGAAGTCGGAGGGCACAAAGCCAGAAGACCAAGTGATCGTTTCATGGAGTTTCCAACTTTCGAGGTCCGCAGCGAAAGGCGGAATGCGGAATCGAAACTGCGGAATGGTTCTTGCAAAAGAAAAGTAACTTAGTTTTTTTGAGTTTTTGGTTTGGAAAACTACTCTATGGGGAAAAAAGTTTCTGAGTTTTGTTAAGGAGATGATGAACATTTCACATGACAAGGGTTATGCTTTAAACTCTCTATTTTGTTTGTAATACCTCATAACAAATAGGTTTTTATTTAAATTGTCTATAAATATATATATATATATATATATTTTTAAATTTGAAGTTGTTACACTTTGAACTCTTAGAAATACTATTTACAAGACTCATTAAAATTGACTAACATTATATAATTATTAGAAATATCATATAAAAAGTCATTATAATTCTAAATGACCCAATAAATAAATTAATGATTATCATACGATTTAATAAAAAATGATCTTTCTAATGGATTTATAGGAAATAAGTAATTAATAATAAAGGTGACTAATTCTAATAGATTAGTTGAAATTAATTATACTTCAAAATGTAATATTTTTTAATTTAAAATAATTTTATACTAATTAAAATTCTCATAAAAAGTATTTAAAAAAAAACTATATAAACTTTATGAATTTCTCAGCCAAACCATTTTACTACATAAACAAATTATTTAGATTAATTATTATTATATATTATTAATTTTGTTATATTATATATTTTAATGTCTTTTATATTTCCTGAATAAACATTATTACAAACATAACACCGCCAAAGCCTTGGTAGATGAATTTATTTGCTCCACCTAACTTCCAATTGCATAGACACGGTAGGAAACTACCTTCCAATTTGAATTTATTAGCTCTACCAGCCTTCTGATAATTCTAAAGGTGATTTGGAATTTTTTTTAATTTAATTTTCATTATCTATTTAAATTTGGTTGGATTTTTTTTATCTGCTTCCATATTATTTATTTTTAAATTTTGATCAGAATTTTTGGATGAAAAATGGATACAAAATTTTCAAAATCCTTTTATATTTAGATAGCTTTAAATTTGGTTGGATGAAAAAAATGAATTCACAATTAAATTTGGTTAGAATAGTTACAAGAAAAATGAAGTCAAAATTGTGAGAATATTTTAATATTTAGACACAGTAAAAGTATTTATCATAATTTTATTTTATTTTATTTTTTATAATATTTATATTAAGATAGTCATTTATATATTATATTAGATTTTTGATTTGTTTGAAGACATCAACAATATTAACTCGAGCAAGGATTCATTTCATGGTTCTTATATCTTGTTATACTTAAATGCATCTTGATGAAGGTTTCAATTAAAGGAAGAGTAAAGAGAGTGGTAACAATTTGTTTTTATTTTTTTATATTAGTTTTTTTTAATTAAATAATATTTGTTTTGTGCTTAGATTAACTCTAACAATATATAAAATTAACATTTGTTCAATAGCCAGCTAATTTTGTTGTACCTATAAACATTCACCATACAATTTACTCATCACTATAATAATTACTAACACATCAATTTAATTTATATCAAATAAAAAAATAAAACACAAATTAATTACCACCAATAAAATCCATGCCTCAACTAAACTAATAATTATCATATACAACCTAGAAGATAACTCTTCCTTATCCACCCAAATTATAAAATATAAATGACTATTAACCTAATTAAAATTTAGATTTAGATTGCTAACTATGTTTCAAAAATCCTACTGACTTAATTTCTGCACCAACTTTTCCACAGCAGCACAACACGAAAAATTTAAACTCGCTGCACAGCAGGGCCCGTCCTCCTCATTAATACCCCATCAAACAAGTAATTACTCTTACCTGCCACTCAACACGTTCTTGAAATAGCCAGCGATTTCTGAGAATTGCTATGGTTGCAGAAATGATGATGTCTACCCAAGTGGTTAGGTCAGATGAAAAAGGCGGTGCAGAGGTCTATCATGGCAGCGAGATCTGCAAGCAGAAGGCGCTGGAGCTCTTTCAAGAAATGGGTTTTCCCAGAGGATTACTCCCTCTGCAAGGGGTGGAGGAGTTCGGGTATGTGAATGAGACTGGCTTCGTCTGGTTTAAACGGCAGAAGAAATACGAGTATGTTTTCAAAGCAACTGGAAACCTGACTTCATATGCTCCGGAAGTCAGCGGTTACTTTGAGAAGGGGAAGATGCTGAAGATAACGGGAGTGAAGGTGAGGGTGCTGCGCATCTGGTTCACAGTCACTGAAACCAGAATTGATGATCCTGCCAGCGGGATGCTTTACTTCAAGACTTCTGTAGGAAAGGGTAAATATAGTCCAATCAAGCTATATGAGGAGGAGTATGATAAATATATGTCCTAGATTGCATGTTAAGATCAGATTATTAATAAATCCAATAACAACATTCGAAATGCATTTCAGTTAGCAGGAACCTGCAGCAAGTTTGTGCTGGTTTGTAATCTCTTCATTATAATGAAGAGTTATAGGAACCCTTCTGATCATTAATGTTATTTGTGCATATGGCTTTTTGGATTTGTTTCGATATGGACCTTCGTACATTTTAGTTATTTATTTATTTATTTACTCATATAATTTATACTTATAGTTGAATTATTTATTTATTTTCAGGTTAACTGGAAGAATAGTTACCTAATTTAATGGATCTGGAAAAAAATAGTTTGGAAAACAAATTCGTATGTTGAATTATTCATTCAAATTATGTGTTCAATTACCTTCGAATTCAATGAGTAGGAAATAAGTGCATTCATACTGTTCGCAATATAATGGGGAAATATGTGATATCTCTCTTCCCAATATAATATCTGTCTTTTTATCTGTTTACTTGTTTGATTATAATGGGTCATGATAAGTGTAACTGTTCCATGGAAGATCATATTCCTACATATCCAGGTTTGAGTTTGGCCATAGGGGGTTTAGTGTTGGAATTTGAGGATGTTTTCTCATGTAAATAGCATTTTGTTTATAAAATATTTATAAATATTTTTCTAGAAAGTTTAGTTGGGTAAACAATTTTTCAGAAAAAATAAAGTTTGATAATTTTTATAAATAGCTATTAATTTATTTTTCAGTTTTTTTGAGGTTTAACTTTGAAACCGATTCATAAACCAAAATTTTAATTGTTGGTATTCATGGATGCTTTACTCACAACTACTATGTGTGAAGCTGTAGTTGTATTGGTAGACTGGTTGTTAATGCTGGAATTAACGCCAGCCACATACTATATCACTACTTTCTTAATTGTTACGGGTTAGTTTGTTGATGGGTTGATGTTGTTGCCAGGTGGGGGTACCTTCCTATTCTGATTTTGGACCATTTCTGCTTATTCTGATTATGAACTATTTTAGAGACCAAACTCCTCATTGCTTTGATATCTTGATCCATTTCAAACATCCAGTTCTATAAAAGTTCCCCAAACTTAAGGTGATTTTCTGTGATAGCTAGGTTTAGATTGATGGTTGAAAGCATAGTGGCATAATTAGGGGTACTGGCCTTTTGTGTAGGGAAATTTGGAACTAATTTGAATTCTTAAAATATTGGATTTATGTGGAATAGGAATAAGGGTTAATTTTGAAAATTAATTTAAAAAACCAAAATTTAATTATTAAAACACTATAAAATAAATAACTTTCAATTTCATATTTAGTAATTCAAAATTTAATAAGAATAAAAATATGCCAAAGAAAATAAATATGCAATTATTATAGCAACATTAAATTTATTGGTTACCAAAACCATGTGCCCAAAACCACTTAAATTCTTACTCATTCTAGAGTCAAAGTTAACCCTAACACAATTTAAACATTAATTAATTAATTTCAATGTAAATAGTGGTAATTTCAATGTAAATAGTTAACCAACATGAATTTTTTCTATAGTGGACTGTTTGCAGGACTGTTTATTGTTTTGAGCTTGTATCAATATCTCTAATTGCGTTACTCGACTGACTTTTTTTGGTTAAATTTTATTTGGTATAATTGAATGGATGTTCCTCATATGATATTGATTTTATAAGTTAATTAGCACAGTTATTTGGCTTGGCTTGATATTGATAGGTCACAAGTTAGCTATATGTTATTATTTTATTTTTTTAATTAAATGAGTTGTTTTTAAGAGAGTATATTTTCTATATATAATTAAGATTTATTCATGCATCCACAACTAATTACCATATATCAATTACAATCATTTTTTACATATTTTTTATTTTTATATTTTATAATTATTTATTTTCAATTTTAATGACATCCATAAAATAAATCTAGATAATATATGAAAAGATAAATAATAGTCTATTCTAAAATATAAACAAATATAAACACCTAACCATCCTAATATTTGATTTTTCAAATATTTATGTTATATTTTAGAAATTTATAATGAAATATTATCCTATCATAGTAGAGTCAGATTTATTTTAAATCTGAATCTATAAAATACCTTTAAAAATAAACTATTTTTTAATATTAATATTTTTTATCTTGTAATTTATTATAGTTAAATTTTTATTAATTAATTAAATGTAATTATTTTCAATTAATTAAAATTAATAATTATAAGTATTATTAACTAAATCCTATTATTATTATTCAAATTTCTTAATTTAATATTATTATTATTTTACTTTTAATTTAATTATATAATATTTTATAATAAATCGATATATACTAAAATTTATCTCATAATAATACTTATAATAATAATAATAATAACAACTTTTATATACTATTTTATAATAAGTCACTATATGCTAATATTAATATTAATTTTGTAAGCATAAGTTAACTATTACATTAATACGCCTGTAACTTAAAACACTATCAAAAATTAGAAAATGACACTTTCATTCTCTTTAAAAAAGCCTCCTACATGTTTGCATTTAGAATTTTGAAGTGAGGAAATATAGACATTTTTTTATGAGTTTTGCTAGACTAATTATTACTTTAAAATTTGGTAAATAATTTCGAAATGTGATTTAAATGGAAGGAAATAGATAGAAATAATGACATTTTAAAAGTTTTGTGTAGAAGATATTTTACTTCATAGTTTTGAAAATAATTTTCAATTTTGATTTAAATGTAAGAGAATAAATAGAAATAATGAAATTTTAAAGGTTTTTGGGTAGAATATGTAATGCACAAGTAATTTATTTTTATTAATTTATATTGAAAATATTTTAATTATTATTTTTATTATTTTTGATAGAAAGTAAAAAATAAAACATTGTAAAGAAATATTCTTTATTAATGAAAGATACTAAAGGAAGATAGGAGTGGAAATGGTTCTTAAAGAGTGTTTGTTAGTTTCCACAAGAAGAAAATACAAGTGGTTGAGGCCACTTAGTGAGAACTCAAGATGCAAGAGGCATCATCCCCAAAAATCACAGTCAACTTTTAGTTGAGTGCTAAAGAGCACGAGGCTCATAAATGACCAAGTCCTAGGCAAAATACTATATAGTAGTATGTCCATTAGCAGCATGAGGCATGATGCTAGCATTGGATAGGGATTAAATCTAAGAATGCAAGAGATGGAGAGGACGCGACGACGCTATAACTGAGCATTTAGCCTCGTGAAGATAAGAAAAATGCATTGGAAGTAAAAGACATATGCAGATGTATAATGCAGGAAAATACAACGAAAGTAAAAATCTGCTTGAACCTATAGCAAGCATTCAATACATTCATAATAATTCTTAAAACAAATACATTGCATAATTAATGCAATAGAGTATTTATTTTGAAAATGCGTTGCACCGAGCAACTAGCTATGCCGTTGCAATGTTCCACCCAACCTTAAGCTAGTTGTGCTCATCAATCTCTCAACACAATTGCCACCCCCAAGCTGGGCATGATTTCTACAAGGAAATAGGGAACAACAAATACACACCAAGGTTCAGCTAAGCCAATCCACAATTGGGTTTATCAAGATGCTAAGGCAGTGGAAAGGAAGAATTGCTAAGCTAGTGAGCTCAACTACGGAGCTATGGATACATCTACAAGATCTATCTAGCTTGGTCCCCACAATACGTACACACCCGACATAAGGAAGTATTTCCTTTACTGCTACAAAGTCCCTCGGGCCATACATTCCATTCTAGTGTTCTCCAACTCCTTTTGATCTTTGGTGAGGTTCCTCTCTTCACTAAATTTATCAAGCCAATTTTGGTCCTCTTCCATTCCTAATTCTTACTTACAGTTCATACCAAAACAAGGATTCACATAACAACAAACCCCTTTTGATCTTTTGTGAGGTTCGTCTCTTCACTAAGTTTATCAAGCCAATTCTAGTCCTCTTCCACTCCTAATTCTTACTTACAGTTTAGATCAAAACAATGATTCACATAACAGCAAAACATAAGTGTTGAGTATGAAGAAAAATGTTTTGGCTATGGGATGCCCAAGATGGAGTTTCCATTAGTCTCAGAATTTGTGGGCATCCAAAAACAAGATGGTATATGGGGAATCAACCCTCGGAGAGCAAATTCGATTTAAGAAAACGTTTATGGGCCTTACAGGGGCATAAATGACCTCTATAAACCCCCAAATCATGAATCTCTTCTTCCCATCCACTGTGCAACACAAAAATGGATTTCCAGCCATGGAAAAATGAAGGAAAATGTAGAAAAACTTGAAGAAAACGCCCCAGCTGCGTGAGGAAGTGAAAATCATGGGTGAGGAACAGATTAGGCACACATTTTCTGGGTGTTTTCTTGCCCCATAAGCAAAAATATGATTTCCCAGAATTCATGGCTTTCCATACACGAAATTGTCCTCCATACCTCTCCATTCCCAATGCATTAACTGCCTCAACCAACTTTTGGAAGAATAAAATGATTGGATGCATAAGTCAAAATGGGTAGTTGAGAGTTTATGGGTTCTCTCATTGACATTTGGCTTAACATTATTGGCTCAAGAATTTGAATCATTTCCCTCCCTATTCCTTGTGAAAATCATGCCCCCATCTCTTATTGCATTGCATAGCTAGTTGTGGGTATTTTATTAAATTGCATATTCACATGATGTCTCAATTTATATTGTGCCTAGCTAGTACGAGAACCATAAGCATTGATTTTAATTGTCGATACATAAAATGCTAAATCGATGGCGGGGCCTTGGCCTTGAGCTCCTTGTCGTGATTTAATAACAATATTTACATCATTTACAATTTTAATGCAATAGGGTCAAAATCGGGATATTACATTCCACTGCCCCTTACATTAGCATTGTCCTCAGTGCTCTTCAAAATTGAACAAAAACGGATGTGCCACTCTCATGGCATCCTCCAGCTCCCATGTAGCCTCATCGAGACCGTAGTGCTTCTGTTGCACCTTTTCCTGTCCAACGACTCAGTTCTAGAGCACTGTTACCTTCTTGTCTAGAATGCGCAATGGCTCGATTTGGAACTCTCCCTCGGGTTCCTCCTGGATCACATCCCAATTAATCACATGGTTAGGATCATATACATATTTCTTAAGCAAAGAGACATGAAAAACATTATGAGCTCTAGTGGTAGCTGGCAATGCAAGTCTATATGCAACTGGCCCTATTATTTCAAGCACTTAAAATGGCCCACAATATCTAGCACAACAGGATTTGAACCCAAATTCCGACGTTAGAATCCAACGTCATCCAACATTTCGCACGGATGTGTCGGACAGCAATCAAACAACAAAACGCCGATAACAAAATATTTATAGAGACATCGAATATCCAACACTAGTGAGTCGGATTTCCAACCCTGGTAGTGTCGGGGAACCGACACTACAAGGGTCGGATCTTCGATGTCTGTGAAAGTAAAATTGGCGGTTATTTGACACTGGCGCGTCAGATATCCGACGGGTAGTATAGATTTTTTTATAGAAAAATAATTAAAGAAAGAGCCCATGGGGGCTCCACGGAGGATAGCGACAGGTAAGGCATTTTAAATTGATTTTTACAGGAAGGAACAGTTTTTGGTTTTTGGTTTTTTGCCGAAACATGGGAACGGAAAGGAAGGCAGTGATCAGTATGGAGACAGATGATGTTTTACTGAAAGACATGGTAGATTATTCAGCTGACCTGTGGCACAGGTTACACATCTTCACAGCTCCAGAAATTCCCGCAATCCCATCACCGAGAGTTGTCTAGAATGCCCTTGAAAAATTGCCAGCTGGACTAGAAGCTAGGGTTTCGGACACGCCATCACTCGTAGAAGAAGGGCTGTTAGGGATTTTTGCAGCAAGGTCGTTAAACCCAGCCATAGGGGGGACACCTTTCACCCTTTTTTCGGTAAACCAACTCTCTCAGAATGCAGAAGCCCTCCGCAGTGATCTACCTCAATCGGAGCTTCAATATCCACCTTCAGAGGAAGCCCTGAATAGAGGAGGCAACCCACTAGCAGTGCAAACATCATCCATCGCAGAACAGGTACAGGTATAGGTATAGTCGTCGAACAGGATTTTGAGCAGCCCTCAGATAAACCCCAACTCAGGAAGCAAAGATGCCCCATCTGATAAAAGCTCGGAGGAATCCTTCCCCAGCTCCAATAAACGAAAAACCCACTGTATAAACCTGTCCGGAGGAGAATGTAACCTAGTTTACGATGTAAATGTTTCCAGGACAGAAGCACATGAGATGGATGGGCTGGCCCTTGTTGGAAAAATCAGAGGGCAAAACCCAACACATGGGAAAATGGAAGATTCTGTTAGACATAATTGGACTGGGCTGTAAGGTGGAAGCCCAGATATCACACCATTAGCAAAGGGATGGTTTGGATACCAGTTCAATTGCAGAGATGATGCATACCACATCCTCAAGAAAGTCTGGACATATGGAAAAACCCCTTTCCAGCTTAAAAGATAGACACCTCCATTCAATGCAGACACAGAAATATTAGACACCATACTGGTCTGGGTCTGCCTTCCAAGGTTACCTTGGGAACTTTGGAACCTAGAATCACTCAGCGACATTGGAAATGCTTTGGGGACTTTCATTGAGGTGGATCTATCCTACTGGCAAACGAAAATCCAGAAGGTTGCGAGGATCTTAGTTTTACTGAATATCAGAACAAGCCTAAGGGAATATTTAAATCTGACTTGTCAAACCAAAACAAAAAAACAGTTGCTAGACTACGAGGGGACTCCTGTTTCGTTGCCACAAATGTCATGAGACAAGACACTTGGCAAGAAATTGTCCCAACTACGTTCCCACAACCTCCGGCAGAAAGAAATGGGTTAGGCGAATAGGGGCCTCGAGCTCAAAAGAATACATCCCAAATCCAGGACTGGCGGAAGAACACCCCATGATAGAAGCTGAAGAACAGCCACTGGATCGCTTGGAAGGATTGGCAACAGCAGCGGAGGGCACATAACAACCATTAGATCAACCAAAAAGAGCGGGAGCAGTAGCAGCAGAAGGGCCTCCTCAACAAACGGAACAACGTCTGATTGCGTCTCCCCCACCGGGTATGAACACCTCTTCCCTTAGCAATCATCTGAATGATTTATCTTTGAATGAGGAAAAATCTTTGCCTACCCCTATCACAAACAGTCCCCCTCCCCAAAAAAACGACACCTCCTCCCCCGCATTCAAAAGTACGTCCAATCCAAAGCAGGCAGCTTCCCCTTCCACCATAAAAAATGACTCGCCCACTCAGTCCGCCTCTATCCATTTCCACCTTCATTCAAGGGACGTTCCAATCCCTCAAAAACCAAAAGTCCTTACAAAAGGACTAGGGGTAAATCCCAGGATCACATCCAAAGGGAAAGGGAGAGGAAGACCATCTCACCTCTCTACGACCCAAAGCATGGTGCTCAGGGATCAGGCAAGTGGCAGACAAACAACCATTTTCGGGGCGCTTAGAGTAGTGCAAACCCCAGTTGGGGTGCCCAAATGAAATTTGTCTCCCTAAAATGCAGGGGTCTGTCAAGCACCCAAAAAAAGCTTGCCCTAAAAAGGATGATGGAGGTTTTATCACCAGAAGTCATCCTTCTACAAGAAACAATGGGTCCAGAGCTAAAAGTTGAAACTAGTTTAACATCACTTCTTCCGCAATACTCTTTCACAGTGCAAAGTGACATCAACCACTCTGGAGGTCTAGCAATTGGATGGAAGAAAACAAGCATTCGGTGCACAAACTCAGGAGGTGCACGCTTATATCTAAATCAAAGTCATTTTTTTCAAACTTCTTTGGGTCTGGGAACTGGAACCAACAACTATGGAGAACTCATGACATTGAAATTACTTCTCTATTTTTCCAATGAAAGAAATTGCAGACAGTTACAAGTATATGGTGACTCAATGGTGGTTATAAATTGGATGAATAAGATACATAAATGTAGAACTGCTTCTCTAGATGCATTATTTGAAGAGACAACCCATTCTCTCTCATTCTTTGAATCAATCTCTTTCACTCATGTTTACAGGGAGCGAAATAAGGAGGCAGACAGGCTCTCAAAGAAGGGTCTGACATTGCAATGGGGTGAATGGAAAATTTTGGAAAGACGGGACTCCAAGGCCACGGAATATCCACACAGGCCTTTAATAAATCCATCACTCTAAAACTTTTTGTAAATTTGAAATATATTTTTGAAAGCATAGCACAAAATCAATCTTCATGCACAGGAAGGAAAAAATTTCTCAGCTGAACAGTCCATGTATAGTTCGATGAATGGAACAGTTTTCGGTAATTCTTAATTATAAATTTTTTTGAGTAATTCTTATTTATAAAAAAAAAATATTGCTTTTTTTCTCTGTTTTATGAATGAATGCTTTACTGAATTGTTTACTGATTTTTTTTTTCTGCCATTGACTAAATTAATGTTTTAATGAATGAGTTAATGAATGGTTTTTTCAGCTATTAAATGATTGAATGGTTTAATGAATGTTTTAAAGAGTGATTTAATGAAAGCATTTTTCAACTATTGAGTGAAATAATTTAAATTGTAGATGCATTGTTATTTGCTTTGTGAAATAGTGAAATAAATTGTTATTTGCAAGTATAAGCATTGGGTTTGGGGAGTTAAGAGTGATGTAAGGGGGGGGAGGGGCCATAAGAGCTTCCACCTTCACGTGGTTGGTCCTGTTTAGTAGATAATATTAAATTATTCTCGAAACAGAGAGGAGCTCAATGAATGGTAAGGAAGAATACATTAAAAAACATCTATTTCTATATTTTTACTGTGTAATTTTCACTATTGCTATTTGACTCCTCCATTGGAACTTGTTACAAATAGCGTTGAGAAACATTTCCATAGTTAAGAGGCAGGAAATGGAGTTTTGATTAGATCGATGGCCTTATATACATAGTATTTTTGGTTATCCATGTTTTATCAGGTGATATATTCTTAACAATTAATTTACTTGAATAGTTGAATAGAATTGTAATTTACATTGTAATAGAATTGTATTTATTTAGATTGTTTTTGTTATTTTCATAAACAAACATAATTATATTTGATGGGTCCTAACATGAAACTATTGCAACAGGACAAAAAATGAAGTATGTTGAATGATGTTTTGAAAGGTAAAGCATAAGAAGACAGTGTGAAGATCCAGAAATCAAGGTATAAATATGTTTTCTTTTGTTTGATTGAGTTGTGTATTGGGTATTTATGCATGTGCACACACATACATTTAGTTGAAGATGATGATTACCATACATAGAGGCGAATTTTGTTATATCTGATCTAAACAATTACCTTAAATATTTTGATTTATCATGATAACTGGCCCCTTGGTAATACTTTACCAATACCATATAGCTAGGACAACAAAATTAAATGTAGGCATTTCATTACAAGAAATTTGATAGGCATTTGAGTTTGATGAGAATATGAAAGGTCAAAAGACAGAAAAAGATAGATATACTTGTGAGGAAAATGGTATCTAAAGCATTGTTTCCCTATTATTCCGCATGAGTATATTGTTATTTGCCCTAGTTTATCTTTCTCCAGTAGTTTTCTAATTTGTTTATTAATCTCATATCTTGTTCAACTCTAATGGTTGATTGTGCAGTGGTAAACCTATGTTTATATTTGTGCTTATCCTTGTAGGTTGTGAGTTGGGCATGGTACACATTGGTATTTTCAGTTTCCATTGCAACTTTTCACCCCATTGTACACATTGGTATATCAACATGAATTACTAGCTGAGTTAACCATCCTTTTAAGGGTTTATACAAGTACTCCTTAGCCTGAAAAGAATGCTTTTGGAAGGCAGAATTCAATTATATTGTTGAGATTTCCCCATAACTCAAATATGACCCTAACTTGGTTGATTTTGCAGGTCTTTTTGATAGGTTTTAGGGCTAGAAACGATACTAACACTGATCAGTAATGAAAGAGTCCCTAAATTTCCCTACTAAACAATTAAATGGGTTTGTTGTAAGGCATAAAGTAACCTTTTATCAAGGCCAAATTATCCCAACCCCTTAAACATGCCAAGTATGAAACCCTAGATCTGACTTTTGATTGTTATTTTTAGGTTGCTTCTCAAGTTCGTGGATGTAGACAAGAAGATAGGTGATGCATTGGAGGATCTAGGGCTAAATAGGTAGACCAAAATTTGAGGGTGGCTTATAATTTGAAAATTGTTGTTATTTTTGGATTATTGAATTTTATAAATTTCTAAGGTTTTCTAGTTTATAAAAACGCAGATCTAATCTAACACTACACTAATCACGCAAATGCGTATATTTACACATGAAATACTACTATATTTACCTCTAGGGTTTGTTGGAGGATCCTAATTAGGGAAAAATCCAAGGATATAAGGACAAAGAAGAGAAAATTCCTTCAAGAGGATGTTCAATTGTAACATGTAAAAGTTGACAAAAGCTGGTAAAAAGCCCTAATTTAGAGAAAACGTAGCATTACAACCACCATTCAATCCATAGAAGCATAATTTCACCGAAATTTACCAATGGAGCAACCAAGAGAACACTAGATCCTCCTTGTGCTTATGTTCTTCCAACAATGCTAGCATCAATCTTTCATGTGCATGAAACCCTAGAATTCACCCATCATTTTACCATAAATCCAAAGAAGAAATAGTAATATATTTGATAAGTCTCCCCTGTGAATCCATAGGCAAGCCTATATCATTAGAGTGCATTAACAAAGCTAGAGTAGGAGTTTTAAGCAAAAACTTTGGAAAAGCAAACAATTTATTTTTGTGATCAACTTTTTCGTGGGCTTCATTTTGCTTGTCAAAAGTGGGCCAATCTAATGCTCCTGCAACTCCACAGCCATTGTAAACCAGTCTTTACATGGAATCATTGGTTTATGCTCTTCAATATGAAGACCCTCTTAAAGATTGCCTCTTTGAACGAAGTCATAGACAATAAGGCATTCCTTGCCTCATGCATAATAGCTAATACAAAGTAGTTAGATGGTAATCATTGTGCTTAATACTTAGCCATCGATGCTGGTTATAATAGAACATTATGTTTGCTTGTAGTAAAAAGCAACTGTGAAGCCTTATAGAGTTTCTCTTCTTCCGGCAAATACATTATTATTAGACTGTGAGATATCTCGACTTCAATATCTATTTGTTTTAGCATCCAAAGCCTTCATAGACTCCATTCACTGCATCAAAGGCATTTCCCACTGATCATTGGTCTTCTTATAAATAAATCTTTCATAAAAGCTTTGTTTCCATCTCTCCAGGAAAATAAAGGGATTCACTAGTTGCAAAAGGATTGGATGCTATAAACTCATGCTCCCAGCCTGTAGAAAACACAACAGCAACACAAAGCATAAAAATGGAAAGCCTATATAATAAATTACAAAGAGAAATGCATGATAAATTTGGATAAATTGGGTTATAAGGGAGATCAATGTTTTTCCTGCATTGCCAGCCTCTCCCAGGGATCCACTTGTCACTATTTTGCTGTCTAAGTAACGGCAGAGGGAATCGCTATCTTTGAAAGGCAGCTGAGCAAGGATACATAGTGATTTAGCTTTGGGAAGGTAAATTGTTGTCTCTGTTTTATTTGGACAAGGACAAGGACATCATGAACACCTTCTGCATGAGAGTAAGGTATTGCAAGTTTAAACTTAGTATTGTTTTACTTTTTTTTGGGTTTTATATGAAACAACATTTAAGATAGTTCAGTCAGGGTCAATTCTAACAGCTGTCAAGTTGAGGTCAATTTCCCATAAGTGTCTTTTAATTCTTTAGTTAGGACTCATGAATCGTATTTATATTGAAAGGAAAAAGGATTTGTTTATTAACTTAGATTTATATTAGATCCATGATTTCTTTGTTCTCTGAGATGTGTTTTAAAATCACTATATTTGATATTCCCAAGGAATAAATAAAAATATACATTTGACTAGTCCTATGAAGACTCAAGTGTGTTGGATACTGTTTTGTTGTCCATCATTCAAAAACAAAGAAATTTAAGAAAACTATTAAAAGTCTTCCTTACGTATTCTCAGAGGATACTCAATTTGTCATCAATACAGAATCATCAGAAGAGTCCTAATATCTAAACCAACAATACAACAAGACGAGCATAACCAGTGTCTACATCCCTCAGCTATGACTCCGAGCTAATCTGCCAATAAGTGGTTGTTAGTACAAGTCTTTTCTGAATCAGATAGGAAGTGACTTTTCTAAATTCTTTTTTGGTTGAGGTACCCTTCTGTAACAACAAAGTATATTTAGAAAGCTTGTCTTCCATTGAGTTGAAATCACATATCTTGAATCACATAGACTTGGAGAAGGCTCAATTGGGTCTTGGGCACAGCTACAATAGAGCCAACGTGAAATTCAATGTTAATAGAGTGGATAACATGGTTATACAAGCTATTAGTCTTCTCGATACCTTGGACAAGGACATCAACATCTTTTGCAAGAGAGTAAGGTATTGCAAGTTTAAACTTAGTTTTGTTTTTACTTTTTTTTGGGTTTTATATGAAACAACATTTAAGATAGTTCAGTCAGGGAAAATTTCTAACAGTTGTCTTTTATACAGGGAAAAATCTCAGAATAATGGTAAGGTACCATTATTGGAACAGGCCCCAATCATGGGAACATACTCAACATACTTGTTTTCTGCAGGCCTGCAATCCATGACTGAGGAGGAATTGACCACAAACAATGAACCATGTTGCTCAGAGAAATTTGACAAAATTGGCAGCTCTTTAGTGTTTTCTCTCAAATCCATCACTGACTATTCAGAAACTTGTTGATTCTTCTTGCTTGTAATCTCAAACTCAGGTTTGTTCTCACTTGTATTCTCAAACTCAGCTCCCAAAATGTTTGACAATTTTGAATGTAAAGACTCTCTCTTTGCACCCTTTGACACACTCCACATATTAACCTCTGCTAGATCATCTGAGCTGCTTGTCAACTCACCAATGTCTGGTCCAAACAAGTTTCCTTCAGTGGTCAAATTCTAGGCTGAAACCATATGGGGGTAAGTGAAATCCTTGGATTTCTTTTTTAAATCCACCAACAAGTGTTTCTTTTTCGACGTTCTTCTGACACTCCGGTAAAACCCTCCGATGGCCGTGTCATGACTCCGACGCTTCCGCCTGTCAGATGACCAATGGTTAAATTGTCGGACCGTGTCAGAAGGCCAACTCTTCCAGTGTCGGATGGCGTCGGATTTTCGACACTCTCTGGATAAAAATACCGCTGGCGTCTCCATTCCTCTGGCACTTCTGTCCGTCGAAAGGCCGACGCTTCAAGGGTCGGAGGATGTCGGATTTCCGACAGTTTATGCAATTTTGATTGGCACTTTGGAAGGAAAAACGGTCGAATATGCGACATAGGGGTGTGTCAGATCTTCGACCCACATTGGTAAGATGTCGAAGATCCGACGTTACGCCACCGACAGTAAAAAAAAGTGTATGTGTCGAAAATGCGACAAAGAAGTGTCGAATTTCAAACATGCAAGGTGTCAGATTTTGGGTTGAAATTCTGTTGTGTAGGTGGTAGATTGGCACAACTCCCAAAATTCAAGGAACTCTTCCTTGGCCTCACTCTAAGATAAACATGATCCCCAACACTGAACTCCCTATGCACTATATGCTTATCTGCATAGCTCTTATGTCTATCGTGGGCTGCTTTCAAGTTCTGCACGAACTTTGCAACCTCTTCTTCCATTTCCTTAAGCAATTATGGACCAAGAACAATTCTATTCACTGGATTATCCCAAGTCACTAGTGTCCTACATATTATTCCATATAAAGCTTCATATGGAATTATTCCCAATGATGCTTGCTTACCGTTATTATATGCAAACTCTACCAAGTGTAAATAATCCTCCTACTTTGATGGTTTGTCCATTACATACATGCAAAGCATGTCTTCAAGCACCTGATTTGCTCTCTATGTTTTTCCATTGGTTTGAGGATGGTAGCCAATGCTAAAGTTCATATTTGTACCCAAATATGCAAAAAGACCCTTCCAAAAATTTGAAGTAAACTTGGTATCCTTGTCAGAAATTATTTCCTTAGGCAATCCATGCAATCTAAAAATTTCCTTCATGAAAATCTTTGCAATGGAATCGGCTTCATATGTGTACTTGACCGATATAAAATGTGATGTCTTTGTTAACTTGTCCACCACAACCATGATGGAATCATGTTGTCTCGTAGTCATTGAAAACACTGTAATAAAATCCATGGAAATGACTTCCCATTTACATTCCAGGATTGGCAAAGGTTGCAACAAAACATCTGGGTATTGATGTTCAACCTTCACTTGCTGACATTTCGTGCACTTAGAAATATACTCAGCAATGTCCTTTTTCATTCTCGGCCAAAAATACTGCCTTCTAGCAATAACAATTGTTTTTTGATATCCTGGGTGACTAGAGTATGGAGCTTGATGGATTTCATCCATAACAATCCTCCTCAAGTCTACCACATTTGGAATATAAATTGTATTCTTATAAGTAAGAAGTTCGTCTCCTTCCAATTGATATCCTTCGTACATCCTTTCAAGGTTTTTTTGCTGCAACTTATCCTTTATCTCCACGTCCACTTCATCCTCGGTAATATGGTTAGTAATCTGCTACCTCAAATCTGGTTGGCAAGTACCAAGAGATGCCACATACATTTCATGTACCTTCCTGCTGAGTGCATCAGCCACCTTGTTTTCGTTTCCTTTTATGTGTTTGATTTCAAAATCAAATTCACACAAAAATTCCAACCATTTAGCTTTCGTAGCATTTAAAGTTGGCTGATTAAACAAGTATTTTAGACCACAATGGTTTGTCCTTACCTCAAATTTCCTTCCCATTAAGTAATTCCTCCACATCTTTAGAGCATGTACTATGGCTGCAAGTTCTAAATCATGAGTAGCTTAGTTCTTCTCATGTTCCTTCAAGTTTCTTGACTCATAGCATACCACGTGGTGGTCTTGCATAAGAACTCCTCCAAGTCCTTGATTGCATGCATCGGTACACACCACAAAGTCTTTTTTTCTGGGTCTACAATTTTCAAAATTGGTGCACTTGTAAGAAGATTCTTCAACCATTGGAAGCTGTCCTCACATCTTGGTGTCCATTCAAACTTTATCCCTTCTTTTGCAAGGAAGTGATTGAATGTGTGACCTTGGAGAATCCTTCAATGAACCTTCTGTAGTAGCCGACAAGTCCTATAAAGAATCTCACATCTGTCACATTTCTTGGAGTTGGCCAATTCATAATGGCCTCAATCTTCTCAAGGTCCATAGATATTCCTTCGTCTAAGATAATGTGACCCAAATAATGAATTTTATCTTTATAAAAGTCACATTTGCTCAAATTTGCACACAACTTATGCTCCCGTAGCAATTTTAATGCCATTCTCAAATGTTCTTCATGCTCTTCTTCATTCTTTGAATAAATAAGAATGTCATCTTGGAAGACAAGAACAAACTTGTCCAGAAACTTGTTAAAAACACTATTCATGAGACACATGAATGTTACTGGTGCATTTGTGAGACCAAATGGTACCACTACAAACTCATAGTGCCCATACCTTGTTCTAAAGGTTGTCTTATGAATATATTCCTCTTTGATTCTTACCTGATGGTAACCAGACCTCAAGTCAACTTTTAAAAATACCTTTGCTCCTCTCATTTGATAAAAAAGGTCATCAATTTGAGGTAAAGGGTATTTATTATTCATAGTAACTTTGTTCAACTGCTTGTAGTCAATACATGACCTGAGTGTCCCATCTTTCTTTTTCACAAATAGAACTGGTGCTCCCCACGGGGACATAGTTAGTCTGATATATTTCTTTTCCAACAACTATTGTAAATGCATTTTCAGCTCTAGCGATTCTGCTATGCTCGTCCTGTAGGGTGTATTTGACACTGGTGCGACTCCTGACACAAGGTCAATTGTAAAATCAATGTATATATTTGGAGGAAGTCCCGAAATCTCATCAGAAAAAACATCCTTAAATTCTTGTAATACATGATAGTCCTTCAACCTAGGAGTTTAATTTTCCGTTGCCTCCAAAACATGGGCTGCATACAATTGACAACCTTTCCTACATAACTTCTTCAATTGCATTGTTGAAACTTTCCTAATAGAAATCAACTTTGGAATGCCTCTTACAACCCTTGGGTTTCCTTCTTCATCCATGCATTCAAATGTCTTGTTGTAGCAGTCAAGCTTAACCTTATGTGCTTCTAGCCAATCCATTCCAATGAGAATATCATAGGAAGCAAGTGGCAGAATATTCGAGTTTGCATAAGTGAATAGCCCATTCATATCTAATGGACATTTCTCTACAATTTCACTAACTTTTCTCTTGGTTGCAGTGGCTAGTTGAACTAACCATGATTCACTGTGCTTTAATTTCTTAAAAGCACAAATCTCAACAATTTTAGGAGTGATATAACTGTGAGTACATCCAGGGTCAGTCAAAATAGAAACAGATTACTTAGCAATCTTACCTTCAACTTCAACCACGGTTGATTGATGATATGTTTGGTGGTCCTCTAGCGCTGCATAGATTCTAGGGATGGTCCTTGCCAGTTGATCCACATTTTCAACTACTTGGATGTTGTGAACTTGACTTACGTTCCCATTTCGATGTGGACAGTTCCTAAGCATACGGTCTCCTTCACATCCCTAACATTGAAGTGGTTCTCTTGTCTCCTTTGGATCTCTTGGCTTGTCTCCCATCATTATGGTTGGCTTAGTCACAGCCTATGATGGCTACCTTTGCTGATTTCGAAAGTTAGAGGGTTTGAAACATGCCTTCCTTTGGTCAAACTTCTCATTCCTCTTGCCCTTCCATGCCTTGTGGAGACCAGGTTTGCTTTTGTTTTGATCATAGCAATACTTGACATTCATCAAACTTAATCCTATCTTTATATGCCTGAGGTAGCCCACTTAGAAAACACTAAATTTTCACCTTATCATCTCGAATATACTTGACATACCTCAACAATTCCAAGAATTTGCTTGCATATTATTCCATGGTCAATTGTCCCAATTTCATCTCATGGAACTCTTTAATATTATCATCATAGTAACTATCAAATTCCACACAATCCTTCTGCATGAAGTATTTCTTAAACAAATTCCACACAATCCTTCTTTCATTGATCTTCTTGACTTGCATGAGGTGCTCCCACCATATAGAGGCTCTTCCATTTAAGTTGAAGATGGATACCCTTTCCTTCATATTTATAGAGTAGTCTTGGACTCGGAAATACTTTCTCATCCCAAGAAGCCAAGCTTCGGCTTCTTGACCGAAATTTACCTCATTGTCAAATGTAGGAAGCTTTGCTTTCTAAAATTTCCCATAGGAATTGTTCTTGTAATGTCTCTTCCTCTTACTCTTGTGAGATAAAGAGCTTGATCCCCCACTAGATTCTTCAGAATCAGATGATCCACTAGAAGATATTTCTGGAGTATATTTTATATCTCTAGAAACTCTTCTTGAGCTATTGGATCTCTTGCAGGAGTTTCTCCTTGAACTACTCTTACTCCCTTATGGATTTGTTGTTCAATGCCCAGAGTTTATCTTCCTTTGGATGTCTTTCAAACGCTGTAGCATGGCTACATTCAACTGATTTTGTTCTTCCTAAGCTTTAATCATCATTTCATTATCTTCTTTGTAACTTTACAACTCCACCCTTAGGATCCTCATGGTGGCTGCAATATCTAGGGGAGTCTCTTGATTCCTCCTCCCATTGGACTCTGTATCAACATTCTCAATCTGTATGTTCTCCCCCATAGCATGTGCCTCCAGCTCATAGGGATCCTGTGCATCATTCATGATGATCATCTTCTTGGCCCAACCAAGACCAAGTTTTCCAAACTGTACTAAGTGGAATGCTACCTTTGATATGACTATGATTCTGCAAAATGTGTTCATAAACACAATTATTAGTTGCATGACATTTTCAGAAATCATAAATTACTTGCTTGCATTTGGAAAAATCTTATATTGCAACTTTGTCAAAACATAGACTTTTCTTTTCACAAACAACGACTGTCTCACGGGGACGACGCAGGTCAAGGGGGCTTGCCCCCTTGTGGAAAATCCCATTGAAAAACTCGCTTAAATTCTCTATTTCGGCGAACTCAACTTTTTCTTCCGACATGTCGACGCAACTCACCTTTTTCTTCCGACATGTGGGACAAACTCGCCGAGTTTTTTTGACACGTATCGGAAAAACTCGTCTTCTTGCGTCGATCGAAAAAACTCAACTTTTCCTTCCGACGTGTCGGTAGAACTCAACTTTTCCTTCTGACGTGTCGGCAAAACTCGTCGTTTTATTTTGAACTATCGATAAAACTCGTCGTTTCCTTCCAACGTATCGAAAAAACTCGTCGTTTCCTTCTGACGCATTGGCAAAAATTGATGTTTTATTTCGATGTATCAGCAGAACTCGTCATTTTCTTCCAACTTGTCGGGAAAACTCACTAAGTTTATCTGATGTATCGGCAAAACTCGCTAATTTTATCCGACGTATCGGCAAAACTCAGTTTTTTCGCCCGACATGGAAATTTTGACACTCAGAAAGATTTTGAAAATTTTTCTTCCCTTTCATCGACGAAACTCGTCTTTTTTGCCCGACACGCATCGACGAAACTCGTCTTTTTTTCCCGACACGCATTGGCAAAACTCAACCTTTCAAGCCGACACGCATCGACAAAACTCAGCCAACTCAACCGACAAAGAAGTTTTCCAAAACTTAGAAAAAAAATTGAAAATTTTCTATCTTTCTTCTTTTTTTGCTGACCACAGAGGGAGATCTTACCCCTGTCAACTGCTCATCTTGGCCCATTTAGGCCCAATGTTGCAACCAATGCTCTAATACCACACTATCATGTCCCCTCCCCTCAACCCGCCAAGAGAGAGGATGCGATTGAACTGCTACTGCTCTATCATAATGGCCAATCTAGCCCCATGAACATAAACAATCATGCATTGAAATAAAACATACATGTACAGATGCATAATACAAGAATATATAGCAGAAGCAAACCTCATTCAACACATTCATATGTTCATAATAATTCATAAACAATTACAGTTGCAGAAATTAAATACATAGAGAATACTTATCTTGAAAATAAGTTGTCCTGCAACTAGCTATGTCGCTGCAACGTTCCACCCAACTATAGGTTAGTGTGCTCATCAATATCTCAGCAGCACTGCCACCCCTTAGTTGGGCATGATTTCCACAAGGAACTAGGGAACAACAGGCTCACGCATAGCCAAAGCATATCAAAACTCAGCCAAGCCAATCTTCAGTTAGGATTATCAGGCTGCTAAGGCAATGGAAACGATGAATTGCTAAGCTAGTGAGCTCTACCACAGAGCTATGGACACGTGCACAAGATCTATCTAGCTTGGAATTCCACAATACCTGCACACCCAACATAAGGAAGTATTCCCTTCATTGCTACACAGTCCCTCAGGCCATACCTTCCCTTCTAGTGCTCTTTAGGGTGTGCATAGAAGATTTGGCAACCCCTCTTGATCTGTCTGTGAGGTTCCTCTCTTCACTAAGGTTATCAAGCTAATTCTAGGCCTCTTCCACTCCTAAGTCTTTCAGACCAAAACACGGATGCACACAACAACAAACTACCAATGCTGGGTATGAAGGAAACGTTTTGCAACCAAAAATAGATTGGTAAATGGGGAAATTAACCCTAGGTGAGCAATATGATTTCAGAAAACGTTTAATGGTTTCACATAGGTAAAAATGACCTCTACAAACCCCCAATTCGTGGATCTATGAAACCTAATAAAAAAGAGAATAAAAAAGATAATAATAGTGGGTTAGTATTTTTTATTAAGGACTTATAGTGGCAGTTAGAGTTGAATGGGTTAGTTGTATGTTTTGGGGAAGGTTGAACTCCAACTAGTTGAAATCTAGTTGCATTAGTTGAAATTTGGTTGCATTACGGCATGGAAGAAAGGGGAAAACAAAACTAGTTCCATTTGGAATTGCGCCATCCTCCTTACCTGTGTCATAAAGAAATACTACGAGTGAAGTAAGAGGAGAGGAGAAGAAGGGGTCACCTCCATATAATTATTTGGGAAACGAGGAACTTAACATACATTCTATTCATCCTTTGGTTGCAGGATTGAACTCAGGTTTGAGAAAAGCATGGGCATTATCCTCTCTTTATGCTACAATTAATACTGTGTTCCATAACTTGAATCTCTCATGTTATTTACATAGACTATAAAATTGTGATAATTTTTTGAGATCCAACGCCATGGATCTATTAACACATAGCGCCAAAACAAAGACAAGTTTGGCATCTTAGCTTGGTTACATGTAATTACTTTTTTTCCCAAAAAAATGTATGGCTTTCCCTCTTAGAAAGAGGTGAAATTTTTTCTACACCCTTAAGTTTAGCCTCTTGTGAAGAGGCATAGCTTTATGGGTTGAATTTATGGTGAAGCCAGGGCACCTCATTTTATATTTATTAAGGTTTTTTTTCAGAGGAAAAAATACCAGTCTTTGTTATTCATAGAATCAAAAGACATCTTTTACAAATGCTGACCAGACAGCAGAAACTAGCAATAAAAACAGTCATCATAAACATAGATCATGCCTACCAAAACTAGCCAGAACAGAGAAGCAGAGTAATTCTGATCATAGCAGACTTATGTCATCATTCCTGAATAAATCAGGTCAGAAAATAGAAAGAATCGAAGGTGATCTCAAGCTTATATTCCTGAGCAGAGCTGGCTGACAGAAAGTCTCAAAAATAGCACAAACAGAGAATACATACTATACTGATAAAATAACAATGCCGAGAAGAAAAATCAGCCAGCTAAAAGAGCACAAATAGATCTTGTGCTAGGACCAAACCATCCATTGATTCATAGAACTTTCCATGTCCCATCTCCAATTTCAAAGCTGATTTAGAGAGACTGTTGGCCAGCGAGTTGTGCTCCTGGTATATATGCTTGAACATCACCGAAGGGGCATGTCGCAGCATATCTTTAATATCTTTGCACCAGTGCCTCAAAATAGGTATATCAAGGGCAGAGAGTCTGTTGATCCATGAGATAATAACCAAAGAGTCGCCTAATATCAATTGAATAGGCAGTCCCATAATTAAGCTGACTCTTAGAGCAGCCCATAAAGCTAATAACTCTGCTCTGGTATTTGTGCTGCCCCCATAGCCCATAGAGAAGCAATAAAAATGATTTTCACTCAGATAGACCACAAATCCTACACCTCCCATTTTGTTTGCAATGGCCCCATCAAAATAAGCACAAGGAAATTTCTTCAGAGGCTGTGGTCCAACAACTCTTAATTTTTTAATTTTTTGCTGAACTGGATGCAGATTTAACAAGTTCTCAACCTTGGATATAAGGGATCGCTGAGAAGGCTTCACATTTTCAAATATACACATATTTCTGGTAGTCCAAATGCACCAGAAAATTAAGAGAGGAAGCTGTCTGAATGAGGCCGAACGAGCTATGGTGCAAAACCAATGAGCCAAAAAAGAACTGACAGAGTTTTGAGGGGAGGCCGAGAATCCAAAATAGGCCGCGAAATGGGTGAATAAATCCACTGAAAATGAACAGGACATGAAGAGATGTTGGATATCCTCATTGTACTTCTCACACAATACACAGCGACTGGGTCCAGAATGCCCACGATGTTGCAGCTGATCCCAAGTGAGAACTTTTTCTTTAATGAGAAGCCAATTAAAACAGGCTAGTTTAGTAGGCAAGTTCAAAGACCAGAGAATGTCAATAGCGGGGTTACGATCATCAGTTGAGTAATCCGCGAAAATGCAATCATATCCTTTTGCTGCACTAATCGCTCCCACATAGTTGCAATGAGACCAAAGGAGTTTATCACGTGAACCACAGAGGTGAATTCTGTTTGATTCCAGTCCTCTGATAAAGTTTTCCCAGAGAATTTTCCACTCTCTACCTAAATCGAGTTCCTCTGCCGTGAACCAATAGCCAACTGCGTAAGGGGTTGAATTTCTAGCTTGTGCCAAGGTATAAAACCATAATCTTCAAGATATGCTCTTAGTTCATCAAGAAGGATATAAGAATTGCTCATCCCAACCATAGGGTCAACTCCCAGTCTTATGTCTGATCCATTGCCCACTTGCCAAATAGTTCCTTTACCCAACCAAAATAAAGTTTTAAGAAAACCTTTCCATATGATCGAGGAATTCTGGTAAAAGAAATTTTTATCTCTGAGCCAAGAATGAAGTGGCAGCTTCTTCAAATATTTAACAGAAAGTAGATGTTGCCAAATGCCTTCACTATTTAGAGCAGTCCAGAAGCTCTTTAATCTTAGAGAGAGGTTGAAATTAGGAAGGTGCTTGATGCCCCAGCCCCCTGCAGAGATGGGTCTAGCAAGTAGATGCCAATCCACAAGATGATATTTCATCTTTTTTGAAGAAGAGCCCCAGAGGAAAGAGAATATTAATTTTCTGAGCTTGTCAAGGATGGAAGATGGTATCGGGACCAGGGCCATCCAGTAGATGGGTATGCTTGCAAGAATAGATCTTATAAGTACAAGCCGGCCTCCCATAGAAAGAAGTCTGTAGGTCCAGTGGGAGATACGTTTCTCGAACTTAGAAATAATCCAATACCAGTCCTTCACCAAATAGCCCGAGGGTTTGAGAAAGTAACCAAGATAACTGAATCCATGATTCAAGTGGGCAAATCTGAAAGGGAGAAAACCAGTAATACTGCCAAGGAGGGATGCATCCAAATCATTATGAAGAAAGCAAGACTTTGTAGTGTTGATGAGCATTCCAGAGGCCTCACAAAAGGATTCAAGAATGGTTTTAAAGGCAATCCACTCCTCCACAGTACCCAACCCAAAAAGAATAACATCATCTACAAAAAGTAAGTGAGTGAGGTGAAAATGAGAGGATATCCTAATCCCTTTTATTTTTCTGCTCCTTTTGGCATCTTCAATCAGAAGGCTTAGGCTTTCAATAACAAGAATGAACAAAAGTGGAGACAAGGGGCATCCCTGTCTGATCCCACGAGAAGCCTGAAAAAAAGCGGAAGGAGCTTCATTTACAAGGACAGCAAAGTTTGCAGATGATATGCATCCCATAATCCAATTCACTCCAACCAAGGGAACCCCAATCTGAATAAGGAGAAGTCAAATAAAAGTCCAATTAACTCTGTCAAAAGCCTTTGATAAATCCAGCTTGAGGATGAGAGCACATCTCATTCTTGTTTTAACAGTGTGAAGGGCTTCCTGAGTGATTGCAATGGGCTCAAGGATCTGACGATTTTTTAGAAATCCAAACTGTTGAGAGGAGATAGAGAGATCTAAAAAGGGTTTCAGTCTCGATGCTGCCAATTTAGAGATCAATTTGTAGCCGAGATTACATAGTGAAATGGGCCAGAAGTCAGCAAAAGTAACTGGGTGATCAGTTTTAGGAATAAGAGCTAAGAAGGTGGAGTTAAGTGAAGGGGCCACTCTACCCAGTAGCCTTGAATACTCCACCATCTTGACCAAGAGAGGACCCAACAAATCAAAGAAATGTAAATAGAATTCAACGGACCAACCGTCAGGGCCTGGGGCCTTGTCTTTTTTGAAGGATTTCAGAGCTCTTTCAACCTCAGAGAGAGTAACGGGATTAGTAAAGACTTTAGAATCATCATGGCTGATAAAGGATGGAAAAAGACGGATGACCTTAAGCTGAGTAGAGAGATTTGTCAAATGATCATCTGCAAAAATATTTTTAAAGTGACGGGCCCCAAGAAGCTTGAGGCTCTGATCATCCGAAACCCAGGATCCTTCTTCATCTTGTAAGTTCCAGATTGCATTTTGTTTTTTTCTAGCAGAAGCAACATAATGAAAAAATTTGGCATTTGCATCCCCATTTTGTGCCCAAGTAACTCGGCTTTGAAGACGAGCAGAATTCAGCTCATGATCCAGAATAGAATGAAGATCAGCTTTAAGTGAATTCAGTCTAAAATGTTGTTCAGGAGTTAGAATGGCTGATTGGGAGAGATTTAAAAGAGAACAAATTTCTTCCTCCAATATGGCAGAATTTGCCTTCATCTTAATAGTTTCATTTTTAGTCCAGGACCTCACTTTTTCCTTGAGAATGCGAAGTTTGTAATACAGATCCTTCATATCATCCATCTGTTCATTCAGCTGAATTTTAGGCCATTCGGTTAGAATCAAAAGGTTAAAGTCCTCATTCTTTAACCAGGAATGATTGAATTTAAAAGGATAAGCACAGGGGCAATGGATATTTGACCATTCAAGCAAAATAGGAAAGTGATCCGAAATCCCACTTCGATGAGTCCAAACCCTTTGTCTATAAAGACAGTTCAAGAGCTGAGTGGATAGCAGAAAGTGATCGAGTCTTTTGGAGAGTCCTTCTACCCCCACCCTACCATTCCTCCAGGTAGGACCTACCGAAGAGGAGGCTAAATCCACTATATGATGGGCATAGAAGAGTTGGGAAAAGAAAGGGCCCAAAGGGTCTAGTTGAGCATTTTTGCCCCATATCTCAGAGGAATTTAAGGTAAAGTTCAAATCCCCAGCGAGGATGAGGTTTGGCAATGAAAGCAGACCACCTGAAGCCACGGCATTCCAGTAGGTAAGGGCCATAGCAATTAAGAATGGAGAGAGAGCAGGTCGAGCCACGAATCGAGGCTTTTAACAAAATACCTGCAAGAGTATGAAATGCTTTACATTTAATAAACTTAGGATTCCAGCCTGAGAGTATGCCCCCTGAGAGTCCATTTGAACTGAGGGCACAGTACTCCCATCCCGGAAACAATTTGGAAAAGGCAAAAAGAGTTGGAAAGGGGCTGGTCATAGTTTCTTGGAGAAGAACAATATCAGGAGCGAGGGCAGCAAAAAGTTGACGAAGTCTTTTTTGTTTGGAAAGACCTCCTAAACCTCTGACATTTAGAGAAAGAATGCGCATCAGGAATCAAAAGGGAGAGGGGTCAAAGCTCTAAGGACCCTTTGAGGGGAAGAAGTAGACTTACGCGCAGCATTCTTAAGTCTAGTAGACAGGGGTGTGTACGGGGCAGACTCAGCTAGCTCAGGCTCGGGAGAAGACTGCTTTTTTTTCTTTTTTCCCCTCCTTATCGTTACATTCTCAAAACGAATAGAATCAAGGGGGAGGACTGAGGGAGACAATGGAGTCTTGTTAGTAAAAATGCTCAAGGATTTTTGAATTCCCGGGTTAGTAAAAGAGGGGGAGTTAATAGGACTGTGAAAAGAAGAATCCGAGGCTGGAGGACCAGATTTTAAGAGAGGAGGGAAGTCCAAAGCCGAAAAAAGGGGACCACAGGAGGCTTCTTCCGGAACCATAGGGGTAGATCCCACAGGAGAAACAATAAAAAGGTTATGATCATCTGAAACCCTAGAAGGAGGACCAGGATCGAGAGTCAATGGAGGGTGGTCAAAGTGCGAAGGTGGTGGAGAGTCAGTGGAATGAGGAGGAGAAGAAACCGTCGAAAGAGAAAGAGCTGAAAAGGACGAAGAGGGACCCTTCCGAGGAGATGGCAGATTCGTCGGAGGGTGGTCAGGAGACGATGGTGGAGGATATACAGTGGAGCGAGGTGAAGAAGAAAGAGAAGTTAATGGGTGAGCTGGAGAGGGCGAAAGAGGTCCTACATCCGATCGAGGAGAGTTACAGGACAAAGCCTTCCTGGGATCTGGCAGGTTCGACAATAAATGGGAGACAGAAGGTTGAGGGGTGCCTCTCTTAAAACTCAAAGAGTCCAGATACGCTATTTCTAGATCACTAGCATCTTCATAGAGGGCGCAAGCGTTTTTAATGATATCAGAAGAGGAAAAAGGAGGCTTCGACGAAGAACTTACCCGGTTATCCTCGAGATCAGAAGGAAAGGGAGAGATGGCTGCTGAAAGAGGACCTTGCTTCGAGACGGCAGGAGAGTGACTGAAGAACGTGCATGATCGACGCAGATGGCCAGTCTCCCGGCAGATGCCAAGATAGTCCAGCCTCTGGACTAATAGTCGATCCCGACAGAGGACTTCAACTTCAGCTGGGAGCCCTTTTGAAACGTCCATATCCACTAATATACGGGCAATCCACTTGTCATAGACATTCATGAAGTCTTCTTCAACGGCCACAAAACGACCAATTGTATTCCCAATGCCTTCCAGTAAAGAGCAGTTCCACAACGGGAATGGAAGCCCAGGCAATAAAGTCCAGAGGTGACGCTTTTTAATCCTTTCTTGGGCAGGATCAAAAAGTGTATTCCATCTATCTAACACCAGAGAGCCCTTGCCAACTCTCCATATCCGATTCAATACATAAGTGGCATGATCATCCTCAAGGAATACAAATACGATCCAACCTGTGACAAGAAGGCTGATAGCTGGTACATAGGTGAGGAAGGGCTTCCACTGCTGTGTTGCCCAATCAACCCAGTCTTTCTTTTCCATAGAAGCATATTCTAACCTGCTGATGAGTGCCCTCTTGCATAATGCTTCCACCCTGTCAAGGTAAATGTCTCAACCCACTACATAGCGGAGCTTCCCTTCCAGAACTTTCTGCACCTTTGCCCTCCTTCGACGCCGATGGCGCAAAGAGACATGGTCTGCCAATATGTCAGTCTAGCCATTATGATTTCTCGACGTACTAAGCAGAAGCAAGAGACAAAGTATGTTAGAAGAACCTCAATCAACCAGCACCCAAAGCAAACAAGAGGATAATGGAAAGGGACACCCGAGGGTTGAACGGACAGGTGAGTGTCGACCCGAGAGCCAAATGATAGCCTATATTGTCAACAACCACAGCATGGATGACAATAAGCAGACCCCACAAATCTAGGCAAGTTCCACAAGACTATCAAGCCTTTCTGATAAAGGGAGACAGTAAAATAATACAGAAAACCACAAAAGTCTTCGAAGGGACAAACCCTAGTTAGGGAACCTTGATAACTTCTCCACTGAAAGCAAACAGACCACGACAAGGATACACTTTCCAGCAAAGGAAGGGGGGTTCAACGGTCAGTGACCAAGGGTCGACGCCGCATAAAGAAAAAAAATAACCCCATAACAAGATAAAACGAGGTTAATCCTCCACAGAAAAAGCCTGCAAAGTAGGAGGAGGATTATTTTAACCGAAACCCTAGTTGTGGAAGCTAGGGTTTCTTCCCATAGAAAACAGTCAGTCAAAAAAAGATAGAAAAGACAAAGCCACCAAAGAGAAAAATATTCATTGTCAGAAATCAAGTTCCTGAACAGCAACGTAGCCAGAAAGGTGACAGGCCAAGACCGAGACCGAGAAACAAGCAATAAAATACAAGGTTAAGCCATTGCCGACAATTAATTTACTTCCCACTTATTTTAGGCTGGTTGGTACTATTCCTCAGCTCTGAGGAGGGACTCCACTCGTCGACAATGGCAGAGATAGCAAGAGCATTAAAAAGCTAGCAAATACAGAATAGACAAAGCATGGAAAAAGGATAGTTGTTGTTGTATAAATCGATACGACTACCGAATAAACAATGAACCCCTTCAAAGAAGCTTACAGAAAATAGAAAAGGATTTTATAATAAAAAGCCATCGAGGGTAAAGAGAGGAGTTGGAGAAGGGTTTTAAAATGGAATAGAGGGTTTGACGAAAAAGACTCCAGCATTTTCTATTGGAAGGACACTAGCAATGTGCGAGATGAGAGTTCCACAAAATCGCTGTAGCCCTGGTTCGCTGAAAAACCCTCCATCGCTCCATTGCCAAAACTCTAATAGCCAATTATTCTTAGTACTAGGGGAGGAACGATGTCAAAGTATGGGTTGGATTTCTGGTAGGGCACCTCATTTTATATTTATTAAGGTTATATTTGGTATGAAGTCAACTGTAATATTGTTTGTATATATTTTTTTTAACGATGTGAACCTTGTCTTGAGCCTTGAGCCTTGAGCCTTTGATGGAGAAAGATTTTTCCATTATTATTTATTCTTACTTTAGAGAACTTCCACTTGTCGTGTGGAGAGCCAAGTGGAGAGCCAAGGCTTTTGTTACTCATATATAGACTTAATTAATAATCCCAGTTTGATCTAATTCTTTAACTTTATAGATATATTAAATGCCAAGATGTAGTTTGGAATCTCGATAGAGAGAGAGCCGTGGTTATGTCAAGTTTTTGGAAAGGATTCCTAAAAACTTTGCCTTGGATTGGAAAAGGAATACTCTGGCAAGTTGGGAATTGTTTTGATATCTGCTTAGGAGTGGACCCTGTTGTTGGTTTAGGTAAATCTTTTATCCTCCCACATGACTTAAGATTGTATTTTGAAGATTTTGGGATCTCTACCTTAGATCAAGCAAGGAATAATACTACATTTGCTGCTGATTACTGGTTTACGGCAGAGGAACTTGATCTATGTGGAGATTGGAAAATTATATGGGAGAAGTATATCAGAGGGCTTGAATACAATAGAATTCGCCTTAATGCTCTTAATGATACACTGCTCTGGTCTCATAGCAACTATGTGGGACCTATTACTGCTGCTACAGGTTATGATTATATCTCTGCGAGCAGCAACACTGAGGAACGTAAATCTGTAATTGATAGTTTGTGGGATATTAATGTCCCAACGAAAATTGCATGTTTCATTTGGCTATTAGATAAAGGAAAAATTCTCACATGGGAGCAGTTGCATTCCCGTGGGTTCCAAGGTCCAAGCCGATGTGTTCTGTGTGAGAATTATATAGAGGATATCCAGCATCTTTTCTTGTTTTGTCCTTTTACTGTGAATATATTCTACTTTTTTGCTACTCAGTATCGGTTCTCTGCTACCTTTTACAACTCGGTGTCTACTTTTCTGATGCATTGGTACAGCACCATTGCGTGTTATGCAACTTTTAGACATCTGCCTCTTTTCATATTCTGGTGCATTTGGAATATCCAGAATAAATGTATATTTGAAAATTGGAAGCCTTCGTCTCATTCTCTCATCAACAGGCAGTGAAAGTTTTTTAAATCTGTATCCTGTTTCTCAAAAAATACATAAAAACCAGATTATTGGACCTAAGCCACTGAAGGTTTTTCCATGTGGTTTTTTTGATGGGGCTGCTACAAATCAGGTTGGAGGCGCTGGGTTTGTGATCTATCTGAATGACAACCATTTCTATTGTTTCTATTTGGGCTATGGATGCAGTACGAATACTAGAGCGGAACTTTTGGCTCTCTGGGCTGTCCTTAGAGTAAGTATGTTAATGGGTCTTCCCATTCACCTGATATTTGGAGACTCTTTGGTTATTATTTCATGGCTCAACAGACTATCTGCCCTTGATATTCCTTCTTTGAGGCACTGGTGTGAAGATATAAAACACATGCTCCATATGGTCCCTCCGGTGATCTTCAAGCATATTTTTCGAGAGCATAACTCGCTGGCAGACGACCTCTCTAAACGGACTCTGAATTTGGAGATGGGTTATGGAACTTTCTCTGAATCTATGGATGGATTGGTCATTGAGCATGGCCACTTTATGCTTTTTTAGTTGCTGATCTGTACTATCAGCATTGATTTTTATTAGCATTTGATTAGTTATTTCTTGTTTATTATGATTGAGTGTTTCAGCCAGCAAGTTTTGCTTAGGAATGTCTGTTTGGAGATCACCTTCGATATACTATATATTTTTGACGTGAACTTTCAGGGATGATGATAAAAGTCTGCAATGATCAGACTTTTTTGTTCTTTTGTTGGCTGGATTAGCAGGATTGATCATTGTTTGCCTTTTTGCTATGTGATCTCTTCTTGTTACTAGCTGACAAGATCGGTTTTGTATATGATGTCTTTTGATTCTACTGAATATCAAAGACTGGGATTTTTTCCTCCGAAAAAAAAGTTTTGGGAAGTCTACTAGTAATAATAGTGTCGGTAAGACTTTTATATAAAAGAAGAGTTTAGGTAAACTTTATTGATGAAATTTAATTTGTAAGATAAGTCTTTTAATAGTTGCAAATTAATCTAGAGTATGTAAAGATAGAATAATTATGTATCCTGTAATCTTTGATTAAAAGAGGAAGCTTTGCCATAAGGCTATAGGAGTCTTGAAAATGGTCTTTGTAAAAGATATTTTGAGGGAAAAGAAAAATAATTGATAGTGGATGTGTTGTCAATTGTAATATTTTTTGTTAATTAAAATTAATAAAAAGATTAACAATTCTTGGTGGACTTATATTGTCGTTTCTCTCTTGCTTGGTGCCTTATTTTTGTATTTTGATCCTAGTTAATGCACGTTAACTTTCTCTTGTTAAAAGAGTACTTGTTCTCTTTATTTGTACATTAAGATTGGATTGCGGATAATGATAACAAGATATATTGGATAAGACTTTGTACACAAAAGTATAGGAATGTTAATGTTTATAAGAAATTAAAGAAACAATATGCCAATATCACTAATGAGAAATGATTATTAGATAGTAAATATTAAAAGCTAAAGAGTTATTTGGTGAATTATAGTGGGTTGGTCAAGTAGAAAAATAACCACTATATAATTTGATAGTTAATCATGTTTGAAGATATAGTGTAATCCCCAATGATTGAATGCAATTTATAGAATTTACTCATATGAGCATGTCTACTAAATGTTTTTAGGGTGATAGATAAGTCATCTTTCTTTTATGTATTTATGTTCTCATAGTTATCTTGTTGAAATAAAAAGTTGAAGGTATATGAATAGATACTTAAATCTTTAAACAATCATGGTTGTAATCAATGGTAGTTTTGCTTACTCTTACCAATAGTAAAATGGAAAGAATTGGAAAAAAAGATTGAAATGTAATACATATAACAATACTTGATTTTCTTTGTGAATATAAAAATCACAAAAAATAAATTTAGCATAAAAAAATTTAGGTTCATTTCACTAGAATTAGTAATAAAATAAATCACATTTAAATGTTATTTGATTTATTTATTTTCTTAATTCTAAATTGTTTGGAAAAAGTAATTACATTCAATCATTCATTGTAATCAGCAATCTTTTATGGGTAAGTTTGACTGATTTGTTGTGTTGAAATTGCAATTTTAATTACAGAAATGGATCCATTGCCGTGGATTACCTACGAGGCATCCTTATTATGCAATTCCAACCACTGAAAACTAACATTTAAACAATTTCCAACAGATTTTGACTAGAAAAAAGACCTAATTTTGGGTACAAATGGTCTAATGTTTAACTTGCTCCATGAAAAACTACAATTTTCATATAATTTTTTTTTATCAAATTCAAATAACCTTATAAAAATGAAAAGGATATCAAACCCGAAGATCTCACACAATCACTTTTCAACTTCCACTGACACACTTTATATCACCTTCACTGATACACTTTATGCACTTAAGAATGCCCAACTCTCATTTACTGCAACATTTAATAGACAACAACATTCAAGTGGGAAATGACCCACTCTCATTTACCGCAACTACCCTGTTAATGGATGAAATAAAATCTCTACTAGTTTCTATTTGCCCATTGTTCAGAGATTGTACACTTTATGTAGTTCAGCATTAAACTTGAAGTTGTATCTCTAACGATCAATGTCGAAAGTGTACTAACCCTTTTCACAGAAAGGGACAGCTAACTTTCACAATGCCACAAGGAATTTTGAAACCCTGCGCATCATTTACACAGCTCTATTATGGCAGCAGGTGATATATTAAAGTTGGTTGTTTCAAAGTCATCAATACATCCACAATACACATCCGAGATTCACAATACACATGAGTGTTAAATTTATAATATGCTAAAGTGGTCCGTGAATGTAGATAGGCAAAATCAACCACTTAGTTTTATAAAGATAGTTAACCATTAAACAAAGGCTAAAATATATAATTTTATATCCATATTCATACCAGATTATTAGAGTTAATATAAACACAAAATAAAAAATATTTAAGAAACAAAAAAACAAAAACCATATAAAAAAACACAAAAACAAATTGTTACCAGCCACCCTTTCGACTTAAAATCTCAATCAACATGCATTTAAGCATAACAATACAGGACCACCATGAAATGAATCCCTGCTGTACACTTGTTACACTTGAGTTAATCAACAAATCCAAAATCTGTAATAATATGTAAATTACTATAGACATAATTATTTATAAATAATCAATTTAGAAAGTTAAATTCTTTTGACTGTTTATTAATTAAACATGGTTTGTTACTTTCCATGTTTTTTTTCCATTCATATTTAATTCATTTTTTTTATTAAATCAATTTTATATATTTAAATTATAAATTTTTTTTAATTAAATTTTTATTACTATTAAAATTATAAATTATTTTTGTTTACACTTAATTGTTGGTTAATTAAACATGGTTTGTTGCTCTCCCTGCATTTTCCCATTCATCCTAAAAGTTTGGCAGTGATTTAAAAACTACCCCATGAAAGAAGATATGGCGTGCGTTTCAAATTTAAATGATTTTTCACTTCACAAATGGTCTGAAATGCAATTGTTGTTTATTTTCTTCTGTTTTAATTTTTAGTCTTTTGATTAGTTTCTTATTACTAAAGATAAAAGTAAAAAGATATTATAGTAATTCCAAATTTATTATTGTTTTTTTCTCTTTAAGTTCAATATTATGTGAACTTTTGTTTTATTTAATTATAATTTTTTTTAATTTAAATTATTGAAAAAAATTATTATATTATATTTTTGTAAATTAATTCACAAAAACAGTTTACTATTTAATATATACTTTTTGATAACTAACATTCATCTTTTTCAATTTTAGATAATTGAAATTTTAATGAATGCTTGTAAGAATATTGCTCATTTTCATTTTAATATATACAATATTTTAATACATGAAATAACGGTTACCCTTTCAATTTAATTTTAATAAATGCTTTTAAGAATAATCACTAATTTCTTTTTAATATACAATATTTGAATGAATGTTGAAATCCCTTTTACAATTTATTTGTCTTTATTGAAACCAGCCTCACTTGTCTTGGAAAATGTATTTATATGATATGTTTTCATTGATTTTTAGTAAATTGAAGAAATTTTTGGAAGTATTTATATTAATGTTTAGGAATTTTTTAATAACCTCCAATCTAAGTTTGATTTTTATTCTGACTTTTAATTTTGGAAGAGTAGGTGTTATATCTTAATTTATGAAATATTAATATAAATAATTATAAATATTATTTAATTATTAAATAAGTTGTACATACTTACAAATTTTAATAAAAAAAAATGTTTATTTCTTTTATTTTATTCGTGTAACTTGTTGTAATATGTATAATTTGGTTGTGGAAAAATTTGTCATTTACTATTAAAAATGTGTAAAAATAACTAATGTTTGATTCTTACCTTGAATGGACACGTTATACATTTAAATGACATTTATAAGGGTGACTATGTCGACCCTAATGTTGCACCATAAGGTGATATTCTTCTTTTCGAGTTAATGGTAATCATAGAGGATTTTGTTGGGGGTTATGAACCCAATCTCAACATAGTCCTACACCCTCCACTACAAGGTGGCAAAGGTAGCACATCAAGTTAATGAAAAGAAGGACTTTAGCGCAAGGTATAGTTTATAAAAAAAAATTGTGATGAGATCTGTACTTAGTGCTAAAAATGTTCTAATGGAACTAGTATCCCCATTTCAAGGTAAATGAAACCATGAAGGATCTATTGAGGTTGTTCAACACATCATTCTTGGCTCTGGATGGATAGAAGCATTTTCTATGGGCTAAGGCCTAGGTTTCCTTCCTTATTATGTCCAAGGTCCCAAGACACATACATAGTACTTAGAAACCCCTAATGGTTCCCATATCTCCATTCAAAACAAAACTATCAACATAACTATCAACATGAGAGGTCATCTATGGTGATTCAAGGTGTTGTTCATGGACCTTGAGCCCTAAAAGCTAGTTTACAACCTAAAATTAAAGATTTATGTACCAACCATCATTAACACCTTATCCTCCATATCTAATGCTAAAAAAATCATAATCATGGTCATATCCCAACTTAAAGGTTGATGATACTCTTAAGAGATCATGTGTGTTTGTTTGAGGTGTTGTTCTTGGCCCTATATGTCTATAAGATTCATTTAGGGACTAAGGACTAAGTTTCCTCCCTCAACCATGTCTATGGATATGTTTCTAGTGCTAAGAGAATTCTAATGCACTGCATATATTCTTTCTTAGATGCAAAATATCACATACGGAGGTCCTATGTGCGGGTTCGATGCCTTGTTCATGGATCTCAAGCCTTAAAAGATACCTTTAGGACATAATTCTTGATTTTCCTCACTCAAGCATGGTCAAGGGACTATGACCGATACTTAGTTCTTAAAACCTCCTAATGGTGTCCAGATTACAACACAAAGAAAAATTATGTTATTGGGAGGTTAGGCATGGTTGTTTAAGATGTTGTTCTTGATGATGCTAAAATATTACTATAGGTCCTAAGTCTTGATGATGCAAACTATTGTTTTTATTCATTTCCCTAGCCATACATTAAAACCATTTTTTTTGTGGTTCTCCATAACGCGTGCATGTTTTGCATCTCCAAAACGCGTGTGTGTTTTGCTTCTCCATAACACGTGCACGTTTTGTAACTATAAAACGCGTGCGCATTTTGTAACAACAAAACGCGTGCATGTTTTTGCCTAGCCTAACCTACGTGGCATATGACATGTCAGGCTCGAGATTAACCAAACCAAGCATTACATAATGTGAGAGCGTTGTGCTTTTATGTATCATAAACGTGTTTCCAAAAAGTAAGATTACATTTAAAAGGTCCCTCAACTTCTTGCACACACCCTTAAGAAATTAATATTATATATAAATATTACATTGTAAACATGAATCTTTCACATATCAAATAGTTAAATAATTAAACATTTATGTAAAGTATCATAAATTATTTTAAATAAAGAACCATTAAAATCTTTAATCAATTTTTATAATAAGCAGACAAGCCATTACCAAAAAAGAGTTAAAGGCTATAAATAAATAATATTGATTGATTTTATACATTATTCTCTTTCTTCCATACAATAAATGCAACATTTTAAAAATCACATATAAGATAATAACAATTTTAACTGTTTATTTTTTCTACACACTTTTTGTTATGCTTAGAA
>LPNX010894514.1:2680-18256 GCA_001517045.1 Pseudotsuga menziesii
ACTGCCAACAAATGGCGACAACCTGGGTGAACCAGTTATCTCTGCTCATACAACTTACAATGATATAACCGAAATCTTAAAACTTATTAAAAATAATCAAGAATTCTTTATCTAAAGAAAAACCATTATTTTATTCATATTCGTAAGTATAACTCAGAAATATTCCATCTTTTGAAACAAAAATTTGATTAGGGATAAACTTAAAAATATCTTGATCGAAACAAAGTACTTCATAGTAATAATAACATGTACCATCAGCATAGAGCATAGAAATCTACTTTTCTGAAAGCTTTCCAGAATCTGTTCCATAAACATAATAATTTTCTTTTGTTTGCTTTTTATTTCCTTTAAACAATAATTCTGACTGAAGACTACTATCTGGGTATATTGTCCCAATGTGATAATATCATTCACGAGAGATGCTTAAATAAGCAAGCCGACTCGTGATGAAACCTCTTGTCTTTTAATTTTTAAATCAAAAGCCATCACCTTGGTGATCAGAAATGAAGTTATCCCAGACAACACTGATGATCATGATTAGGCCGGCTCGTGATGAGACCTCCTATTCTTCAGTCAAAATTTATGTTTTTCTTTCAATTTCATTTTTATTTTATTTTTTATTTTGATGTCATAAAATGAGAGATCATTACCCAGCATGGTAACCAAATGGTAATGTCAGTCATTAATATCACCAGAAAATGAATCAGCTGGCTCGTGATGAGACCCCTTATCTTTTGGTTTTTAAACCAAAAGCCATTACTAGTTTCCTAATAATGTCATACTAGTGATATTTACGATTCTGATCGACCCGACTTATTACTAAGACATTCCGTCTCTCATTTTAGCGTTTTATCAACTGGAACAAATCCTAAATAGTTTTCAGATGGTAGATACTTTTGAAGACTGATGATAGAGGTTTGTAAGAGTTTTTCAAAAGTACAAGCTTTGATGAAGACATTTAATAAGCTATCCCCACTTTTACAAGAAAATAAAAAGGTGAGGAATAATCTGAGCAAAATTTACAAATAAAAACAATGGTAGGTCTTTTATAGATTTAAGGAGCCTTGATCATCTTGAATTTTTTTTTAAAAGATTTCAGTCAAATATCATAATTTTTCAGGCTCATGAGCAAACTGACTTTTGAACTTGAAGATTTATTTATTTACATTTTTTTTCTTCAGCTGCTAACTAAAGATTACTGATTGATTATATACAAAAATTTGACAGTCTGAAATTTTTGACTAAACAGAATTAAAACTTACTGTAATAACAACATGATGGATTATAATTCAGTTGATATACAGAAATATAAATTTATTTACAATAGCAATCAAAGTTTATGTAGAAAAATATAAATTTTATTTACAAACAGCAAATAAATTATATACATTTTAAGACAGAAAATATTAACAGAAATATTTTTTCAGAATCAGTCCATTCACTGGGAATGTTTCGGACTGACCTTCAAGTGTTTGCAATCGAAAGGTACTTGGACCTATTTTTTCAGAAATAACAAAGGGACCTAACCACAGTTTCTGAAACTTAGTATGATCTCCCTTATCCTCGTGGACTTTATCCCATTTTAAAACTAAGTCTCCCACCTGAAATTCTCGATTGGAACTAAAGGATTGGTCAAACCAAGAATTTACAATCTGTTGATGTTTTGTAAAGTGCTGTTTTGACTTTTCTCTTTCTTCCTCGAGCTTTAGCAGAGTATTAATTCTCTTTTCCATTGCTGAGCACTCTTCATCTTGAACAGACTGAGCTAACTGTAATGAAGGCAAGAACAAATTTGGTGGTAAAATAGCTTCAGTTCCATATACTAAGAAGAATGGTGAGTTACCTATCGCAGCCTTAGGAGTTACTCTGTCTGCCCATAGGGCATTGACCAATTCTGTATGCCAATTACGATGGTGAACTGAAATAGTTCTTTTGAGAATTTTCAATAAATTTTTGTTCGTTGATTCAGCTAGACCATTCCCATGGGGATGATAGTTAGCTGAATATCTGATTCTTATTCCCTTCTCTAAAGCAAATTGAGTTAATTCAATTGATGAAAAATATGAAGCATTATCAAAGACGAGGGAATCTGGGATACCAAATCTTGTTATGATAAAGAATTCCAAAAATAATATAACCTGATTGGTATTTACAACCCTTAATGGTGTAGCTTCCGCCCAACGAGTGAAATAATCGGTTGCAGTTATTATATATTTGTGTTGCATAGATGAGGGAGGATTTATTGGCCCTACTATGTCGATACCCCATTGCTGAAAGGGTCTTTCAGCTGAAACAGGTTGTAAAGGAAAAGCAGGTTTTTTAGCCCTTCCTGCAGCAAGTTGGCATTCTTGGCATTTTCTGACAAAAGTATAGGCATCTCGAAACAAGGTGGGCCAATAATAACCAGCCCGCAGAATTTTATGTGCAGTAGTCTCTCCACCAAAATGACCTCATGCTGGTCCAGAATGTAATTCTTTCAGAATTACTTCTGTTTCATCTTTATCTAGACATCGAAGGTATACTCCGTCTGAATTTCTCCGAAAGAGGATATTATCAATTAATAAATAAGGAGCAGACTTCAATCTGAGTGCTCTTTTCTTCTTTGGTTCTAAGTAATCAGGAGCAACTCCTGTTTCCAAAAGTATCCGTATGTCTGTATACCAGGAATCTTGAGGTGGTGGATAAAAATAAATTTCCCTGGTAAGTAAAACCTCATCAATGACAGTTTCAGCTTTATCATTAGGTAAATGAGCAACTTCAGCAGCTAATTTACATAGTCCTTGACCTTTGATTATCATTGAGGGTTTAATCTCTAAGTCATATTCTTGAAGCGCTGTCATCCAAGGTGCCCTCTTTTCACCTAAGTCTTTCTGTACTAACAAGTTTCTAACTGAGGAATAAGGGACAATTATTTTCGTTTTAGATTTCAGTAAATATGGACGAAAATGTTTAACAGCTTTAAAAACAACAAAGGCTTGTGTTGTGTGTATGCTTTGATTAGTGCTATTTTTCATCATTCATTACATCTCATGCTTAGATCACTAATTGTTAATTCATCACTTCTAAGATTGATTACTCAGTTTAATTGTTTATCTTTCTAAGTTAATCAACTACTTAAAGCTCTTGAATCTCACCATAAGATGGATCAAGAGTGCTCTCTATCAGAGAGTTTAAGCAACTAATATCATCTTGTGCTTGTTTAATCAATTAATAATCAATAAGTAAGACTCTTGAACTTGCAGAAATACAAGTCAAGAGCACTCTCTATCGAAGAGCATTTTAGATTTGCATAATCCCTGCATTAGCTTCATATAGATTAGCTAAGTCTCTTGAACCACGGTCATAAGACGAGGTCAAGAGCGCTCTCTGTCGGAGAGTTTTAATTAATTAACTTAATAAAATTCGCAACGCACACCCCTTTAATTAATTAACCCCCTTCCCTCCTTGCCGGAGTATGCTCTGACCGATCTTAGATCGGAATACCCGGAAACGACATTGGATCTCTAAACCCCACAAGAGGAACTTAACTAAAACTTTTCCCCATAACCAACGCACCGACGTTGTTCGATAAATACCGAGGCATGTGGACAAAGTCCAAGTGTGGGCACCGGGCTACCTAATCTGGGCATTGGTAGTTAAGTTATTGAACACTTACCTTTGATCCTAGATAGGTCCGTCATGTCTTCGAACGGAGCCACTGAAGGTATTTCCGGTTAGGACATCCAGCTACCATAAGCGAAGATCACAAGTAAAAACTCTTAAAACTTACCAAAGAGCACTTACAAAACCTAACATTCATTGGCATCTTGTGGGATTCACATCATATTTACATTCGATCTCTGATAAGTTGACTCCATAGGCACTGGTCCTATCTTTTACGCACTGCTGATAATCTGGGCCATTTGTTCGTTGAATGTTTTGATTATAAGTCATATCTGTGAATGTTTTATCAATTTCGTGAAATCCTCAAATATTTGTCTATCTTTAATTCCGGTGATAACAACGTGGATTGCTTTGTCTTATGTTCAATTCATCACATTAATCATTTAAAATCACATTAACTCCTAAACAACACCCATCCGCATCCAAAAACATCTAAAAATTAACTTAAACATTGAGCCATAGAAAACTCTTTGTTAGGGACTACCCCCCTAGGCTTCGTTAGGAGTTAGCCTAAACAGAGGAGCTAGGAGTAGGTGACAGTACCTAGCTCTGTGCTTGCCCCCAAGGTCACACCTCTCCCACTTTCTCAAGTGAGGAGACAACTTTCGGAAGATTTTTGCTGCTGGTGTGCAATCGGCGGACAACACAAGGAAAATAAATCATAAAGAAGTTACAACTCCCTAAGAACCAAGAACAAGTTATGGCTACAAAGTAAGTCTCCCCACCAATGTGCCTCTCTTAGAATCGCCTCCTTCAACCTGCAGATAAATGGGTACAAGGAAAGGTACAAAACTATGCTGGATTGATCTTAGCGCAGAAGAAAACCAGTGCTAGTCATCATCTCATTGATTCATCACAAAAGAAACAAGTATGTAATCCCAGACAAAATCTCTATATTCAATATTTCGGTGCCAGAGCTCATACCTTACAATGGGGGGATCACCTCTCCTAAATAGTTTGAGAGTGTGTCCACATTTCAACTAACTATCATGTGATGGTTGAGTTTAAGACATTATCAACGGTGGAGATCAAAAAGTACAAAGATCATCACATGGATCAAAGTGACCACATCAAAAGGGCGGCGCACTTTGCTCTAGGATGCCTTCCTAAAGTGAAAGTCACAACATAACATAAGATATGACATGATAATACATCAAAGGGGGTCACGAGGGGCTTAATTCACCCTAGGCCCCATTACAACCTCATAACATATGATATAAAAATGAAATACATCAATTAGCCAAGTTGAGGGGCGCCCCTTGGGGGATGTCCTCGCTGGATGAGCCAAAATAAAATAATCAAGACAATAACTCTGACTGCAACTACTGAAGAATTGTCTTGGGAGCCAAACCACATGATCTGACAAATTTCCAAGCCATTTCCTTGACCCAATTGGCCAAATCGATTTTCTCAGTGAATTTCCTGGTTCAATTTTTGGTGGTACATCTTTTGAAACTGATAAAAGTCATCATAATTCTGTCTAGGCTGATAACTGGGGCAAATTGACTACACTTAGTGATCCGGAGACACAAAAGAATGGTGTAAGTGACTGCTCATACCCCCTGGAGCAATGCAATGCTCTAGGAGAACCAAAATCACTGCCAACTGTAATAAAATTTGATCATTTGGCCAATAATAAAGTGATAATAATCAATGATCAAGAGATCCGGGGCCAAACTCTCAAAACTGAAACCGCAGTATGGGTCCTAGGCATGTTTGGAACAAATATAGGCTATGTTGTTTTTTGAGTCACTACCTTAGGAACCGTGTTTCACTTGGCCAACTGGGTTGTCCGGGTTAAAGTACCCAAACTGGAGGTGAGATACTGTATCAATATGATCCTGCATGCATCCAAGGTAAGAAATGCTGTAATGGTGTATATCAAAACCAAACTTAAATCATGTTATTCATAATCATGGTGACAATAATAATAATAATAAGTAAGATATACCTGTGCTTCTAAAAAATCCTAGAATCTTCTAGAAGTCTGCTTGTTCATGCCATACTTACGAAGCTTAATCAATGTGCTAATGCTGGGTGAGGATGGAAAACAAGGCTAGGTAAAGGGGAATGACTTATGACTGGCTTTGACTATGTGATCTCTCTGAATGAAAACCAATACACTCAACCAAAGTGACATATACATGGCATATAGAAATAGGGGATGGTGGTGTCTTACAAGTGGATGAAGTACTTGGGTTTGCTTCCTTCAGACTATAGCAAGTTTTCCTTTGCACTAATTTGCAATATAGATCAACCTTCAAAGGAATATGTCCTGAAAGCCTTCTGGGCTCTAGTACTGACAAAGACATAGCCTTTGTAGGTTAGTCCCACCCTATTGCCCTATGGGGGCAAATGAGCCGAACAATATACAAAGAGTGAGTGCTTATCCTTACCATTGATCTTTTTCAATAACTTTGTTTTTCACATAAGATAGTAGCCAACCTACAAGAGCAGATACCCTAGAAAGCCTTTTGGGCTCTAGTAAATGACTAAGGCCTAGCCTTGCTGCGAGCGAGCAGTCCATAGCCCCGATGGGTTTGCCTCTCCCTGCTGCCCCTGTGGAGGGTAGCTGAGCCTTACGTTATACAAAGAATGAGTGCTCAACCCCTTGGCCACTGACTATCTTTTAAGCATTTATACTTAGCATCATTTAGATATAGCTTTTATGCGTTTCGATGCTTTAGTGTTTAGCAACACTGTTTGGTGGAGCACTTGTTTTGAGAGCTAAAGGAGAACTTCTCGGTGAAACCAGCCACACTGGCCAAGCAAAATACTTCATATCCAAAGACACATAACAACATGGAGTCTATCATGCATAGGGGTCAAGATGGAGAAAAGATCTTCAATCTCACAAGTCTCAATCAACCTAAGTCATGGGATGAAATTCAACAACGGATGAACTGAATGTATGGGGACAAATGACACATGGAGCCAACAAAGCACTAAGGTTTACTATTTGTACAAGCATGGCATGAGCAATAGTCTTCAACATCAAATCCTTTGATTAGTCTTAACACAAGTTGAAGTATTAGTACCTATATAAGCATAGGTTACCATAGTCATCCTAACAAGACAAGCATAGGTGTTTGATATACATCATAGAGCAAAATCAAACTATATAAGCATACACCTGATCTCACCATATATACCTGTCTCCAACTGTAAGGGCCACTCTGTAACTGTGTGTACCACTTCTAATCTGCTACTCTGCTCAAATGAACTAGGTCATCACTGAAATCATCTCAATGGACCAATGAATCTTAGTCCTGGCAAGGAAACTTTTCTAAACAAGGCTCTGCAATGGTTGAGGCTGTAATGATCAATGCTAAAACCCTATGTGAAATAAAGCTCAGAATAAGAGATAAGGCTGTATGCTGCATCATGGTAGCCCAACTGCAAATGTATATGTGATAACAACACCTTTGCTCATTGCTAGTTTGCGTTCTCTTCTTCCCCCACGCAGTCTTGTGTCTCTCTTCCTATCCCAGTTCTGTTGTTTCCTCCATGTGCTTCAACTACGCACTTTCATCGCCTTCGCCCACCTACACTAAACATCTCCACGCCTCGCCCCATCGGACGCCTCCTCTCATCTCGTTGCTCTTCGTGCACCCCCGTCCCCTTGCTCCAACCCCATTGCTCTTCCATTGTTTTCGTTTCCGCTACCCACGCTTCCTTTCGTTGCCTCCGCTCACACACTTCCACCACTAGTTTCACTGCACTCTTCCCTCACGCCATTCCCATTTCCCTTGCTACCTTAAACACGACCTCAACACGCCTTTCATTATTCATCGTGCCCTACTCCCACTCCATGCTGCCATAAACATGGTTTCCATTGGCATCTAGTATCACACCTCCTCCATTTCCACGTGCGCCACCCCTCCAAATTGCCTCTCCTTCATGATCCTTTCAATCTCCAATTTTTCAAATCACCACCATTCACCTTAGGGTTTGAAAATCCTAAGTGATTTAAATTAAAAAAAATTTATAATAGTATTATTATAATATTTGAAAACCTATTAAAAGATATTCAAAATAATGTTATTATTACAAATAATAAAATTATTAGTATTTAATAAATGTATTATTACAATTATTGAAAAAAAAGGGGACAAAGGAAGATTAAAGGATTACATTGTTTTCTTGCACCTTGTGTTTGCTATTATCTAAGAAAAGAAGTTAAAGATTGTTTATCGTCGAATAAGTCAAGTTAAGGAAGATTTAAGGACCACATCAAGGTTCTTTCGCCTTTGCACCCAATTATTGTTGAGGAAGTTTACGAAGGATAGAAGTCGTAATTACGGCGATTATAGAATCAGAATTGCGGTCGCAATTACAATGGGTACTAAGCGAGTTAGAGCAATATAAAGCAACCAATCATCATCTACAATTTGAGATGAGTAAGCAACACCTTCTTAATGAGTTGAAAAAAATCGGAGGTTGGAAAAAGCTAATGAAGAATTCAAGAAAATGTTATTAGATAAGGATGAGAAAATATCACATTTAAAAAATCACAATCAAGACCTTGAAGACAATAAAAACATCCGAAAATGATGAAGAATCACCTTGTAGAAGCAATACCGAATTAGAAGAAGAAATATGTCAACATCAACAATAGATGAAAGAATTCCATCAGAAATATGATGACACTAAGAAGACGCGCAAGTTGGAAATAACGAAAATCGTGTCCTGCTCCCATTATCAAGAACTAGAGGAATCAATTAAGAAGTTAAAAGATAAAAATTGCATGAAGAAAAGTTCAAACCCAGAGGGAAGCATCCAGACTCAAGAAAACAAATTCAAGTTGAGGAACAAGAAGCCATTCTAGAAAAAAAACATACAATAAGAACTCCTTATTGACACCCAAACTATAAAAAACATTTTGACCAACGACAGGGTCAAAATGAACATAATTGAAGGAGTTATAATTTCAGAAAGGAAACAACACGGAATCAACAAACAACTCCAATGCAGATAGATCTCAGATGGACCACTTCATGAACAATGCGACATTTTTTTGGGTATTCGTAACTCGTATCGTCATGTTTCGTCAAGTTTTGCAGCTATTAACACAAAAGATCGAGAGATGACGTTGTAAGCAAGAAATCAGACATAAGCCGTGTCTTCAATTAGATTTGAGGACAAATCTTCCCTTAAGAGGAAGGTAATGTTATATAAAAATATATATAACATGATAAGATATATGACTATATATAAACATTAAGTATCAATATTACTTATTAATATTATTATATATTAATATTAATAATTAATAATTAATAAATAGAAATGATTAATTAATTAATTAGAAAAAAGTTAGGAGATATACCCTTTCATCTGAAAAGGAACCATAAGGCTTATATAAAGCCCTACCAATGTAATTGTAAATCATCATATATCTTTTATCAATATAATTTTTATTATATCTTATGGAGCATTTGTCTTATTTGCGTTGGAAGTTTCTGTAGAAACAAGTTTTCCTTGTTTCATTTTTTTGAAATCATTTCTTTCCTTCACTCGCTTGTTAATTTTTATTGTTGGGTATGCACTTCATATTGAAAATTTTCTCTTATATCTTCAAGATGTTTATTTATTTTCTCTTGGGCTACATGTTCCTTCTTTCAATTTACCACTTCTTATGTCAAGGGATTGACTTTATTTTCGAGAAGTTGATTTTGATTTGCATAGAAATTAAAATTTGTTTGAAGTTGTTCTAATAAGTTCAAATATCTCTATAGTTATTTCCATCGATATTACTATGGTTGCCGTGGAGATTCTTTTCATAATTCTTTTAGTATTAAGTTGGGGTAAAGATTATGAGAGACCCACTAAAATGATTTTATTCACTTGGAATATTGCTTTTTGTTTGTATCAAGTGGACCTTTTTGTTCTTCTGTTTTTATGAGTTTGGATAGACAAAAAGTACTTTTATATCATTTGTACATCTAATTGAATATAGGTTGTTATCTTTACTCTCTAGTAATTCAATAGCTTAACAAGGTGCGACACCATAAGTTATTTCCTTAAGAGAAATGCACCTTTAGTAACTTAACCAGGCACCACTTTTCCCAACAGTCTTGATTCTTCAATTGTCAAAACGCGAAACTCTCAGATGGAGTCTAACCTTAAGTTATATATTGACTTAGAGGATAACTGTCAGAGGATATATATATATAACTGTCTAACCTTAAGTTATATATTGATTCTTCTCTTGAAACTGATAACTGTCAGAGGATATATATATATATATATATATATATATATATATGTTAAAATTTGCAGCAGTAGGATTTTTATTTAATGAAAATTCTGATTTTTTAAATGGCCAAAGGCCCCATTGTAGTAAAAAAACTGGAATTAGTGAACCTATGGTAAATGTGTTGCCAAAAGGTGGAATCAGCAGAAAAGGAGCTCTGATAGCATTTTAATGAACAATAGTTCATTCATGCGAATATCCAACAGGAGGACAATGAGTTGAAATTTAGATAGGATATATCAATATATATAATTAATAATGAATGAATGAGATGATAGATGCTTTTGACACAATGCCTTGTGATTGTATATTTATATGCATTGACTAGTACAAAGTTGAATGATTGTCCCTTAGGTTATGTCCTTTATTATTATTATTATTATTTCCCGTCTATTTTTTAAGTGACTATATTATAATTTATCACAAACTTTCATATCTTAGTGATTTTGTTTGTATCTTGTTACATCGGTTTATTGCCCAAATATCTCTGCACTCTACCTAGTTTGAGATGTCCATACCACGTTCTACTTTAAAGCAATGCAATCAACATATCATTTTTTCTTCCGAGAACAAAACTTGGTAATTGAAGAATTCATTTCCATCCTTGAAATCTCCCCTTCGTGGTTGTAATTTTGCTTCGTTTAACATCAAGAAGTTAGTTTACTTGTCCATTGCATGGGCCATTTTCATTGCTATTCATTGTCTTTAATTTTGATGTTGCATTCTAGAATGTCCACAAACTATGAGAATCATATATATGTCATTGCCATCTTTTTATCTCAAAGGAGTGACACTTTATTTTGGCCCCTTTGTCTTGCAGATCAATCTTGCACAGGAAACTCTTCGTGGACTTTTGGCACATTGGTTGTCTAGGAGACGACAACGGATGGCAACTCAAGCTTCAGCTAATGGAGATTTTCCAGCAGGGCAAGAAAATGCTCTCAGGAATCATATTTCATCCAGAGTAGATGTCCATGATGATGCCGAAACCCATATCTCCGGAATTCATGCAGCATTTGATTTCTCAACTACTTCATCCCCATCAATAATTACCGAAGGTTCCCAAGGAGGCCCGTGGCGAAAGAAAATAACAGATTTAGATGGAACAGAGGATGAAAAGGACTTCCCATGGTGGTGCCTAGAATGTGTGTTGCATGGACGACATTCTCCGAGAGAAAGTTTGAAGTAATTCTTATCCTCATTTTTTATTTCTTTTTTAATGAATGTGACAATTAGTTTGCGCAGAGTGGATATTGTTTATTTCTCTTTGCACCGTTGACTTACAAAATTGAAACTTTTATAGACATATGGTGAGTATTTTATAAATCTGACACCTCTTTTTCTTAATAGCTATGTTTACAGTCACTAGTGCCAGTCTGTCATTGGAAAAGTCATACCAGATTTTGAGACCACAAAAAATAAATATATTTGTTTTAAATTTTAATGATTTGAGAATATCTATAGCGATTGACACTGTTGATGAAGGAAAAAAACAAATATTTCATGATGATCTGTTAAATTGACAATCATCAAAATTCAAATACCATAAGATTCAAATGGGAAGCTGAAGAATGCAATATTCGAACCCGTAAATCAGCAAGCATGCTAGCATGCTTGTCTGATTGCACTAATTTGGTGATCATAGTTCTAAATCTCTAAGATATATAGGGGAGAATCGGAGATCCATGCAACTCTGCTTACTAGGATGTATAATGGCTTGCAAACTTTGTTTAGCTCACTTATGAAAGGCGCTAAAGATATTTCAGTTTTCTTTATTGTAATATCTGTAGCAACTAATATGCTTGCGATGGAAAAGGATGATCATAGAGAACACTTTAGGTTCCAGAACAGGAAAGGTAAAACATATCATAAACTCAGTTTGGGCATTGTTACTTGGTCTTCAAACTTCCTCCATCATTCAGTGCTCTATGGTAAGTTTTGAAGATTTCATCATAAAATTATTTGTAGATAAGATAATTATATTAACTTCCACAAGTGACCAAAATAGGTTAAAGGGACTGCCACAACAACCACAACAACCCCTATGGGACTACGTAATACAGCAAGTCAAAATAGTACTGTCAAAGTGCCACAACAATTCCCATGTATCAGAGAAAAAGAAAAGAGACAGAAAATAAAGTGGGGAGTAGCAAGGCGTATTCATATCAAGATGGTAAACCGTAATAGAGAGGGTTATAAATGCTTTCTGGAGCTTTTCTTTAATTATAATGTCAGAATTTCCAGTCATTTATACAAAAGGGGGGTTCCAGAAAAGCAGGCAACCACTACCACAAGCATGCGGAACTTAAACTATCATTAGACACTAAGTTACAGGTGGCTAGCTAAAGCAAACGAAAATGCCAATTGGCATGAGCACCAAAAACACTACATCCTGGCGGCACTAAGTTGCCTTACTAGCAGCACTGGGAACCGAAATCCACACTTAATCATCATAAAATCATATAAATAATTCATCAGTAGGAACCATTCTAGAGTGGGAGATTCATGTTTACATTACTAGACAACCCTCTGCAACCTTTGATTGCCATTTCATGCTTGGGAACAATGAGTTCACATCCATTTTTGTTGTGTGTAATGTAGGCAAATATACACTACATAATAATATTAAGCTACATCAGCGATTCATCATATTATAATATATTTTCTTTCCGAAATGGATTTTAACCCTGCACTCTATTTACATTGGATATTTGAGTAGTTATTGAATGGATAGTTTATAACATTGGTATCAGAGCTGCAATTGGGAAAATGCACATTCAAGTTCAAGACACATTGGCTTGTGGCCAGAATTCTCTGCTAGTGGCAAAAGTCCCCTGGCTCATGGGTTTTTTTTTCACTTTTGCTCTAGAAAGCCATCTTCGTTTGTGCCCAGATTTTCTTGTAGACACTATTGCGAAAGAAACATCGTGAAGGGAATAACTCATGAAGACGATACAAAGAATTAGAGGTATATAGGTCATGCCGCTGCCAAATATCAGTTTCAAGAGAAAGTAAAAGACTTCAGGAAATGATCAGGAACCATTGTATAAATCTCCATGGAATCATAATGATTTTTACTTGGGGATTTTAAAAAGTTCCCAGGGAATGAAGTTTCCCGTGGTTCTTAATCACAAGCAATAATCTTTGACATATACTAATTGGTGAACAATGAATTAATCAAAACAAAAGGGCATGTGGTGAGTGATGGGAGCTTGAAACATACCATTTTGTTATTTTGTGCTGAGTCCAAGTTTGTATCGGGACAATTATCTTAGCATCGGTGCATTTAACAAATCATCCCTTCTGCTGTAATTGATATATATTACAAAGGTGAGAAAACTGTTTTCCTTATGGAAAATATTAGTTTTTGAGAGAACTATGGTACAATTGGATCATCCTCCCCGTTGGCTGCTGCATGAAGAACTATAGTTGTGATGTATATTCTTAAAATTGTCTGAACTGGAAATGGAATTGGTTGGTATAGTCATTCTAACCATCTACCCTTCTAAATTGGCCATTGAACTGATTTGGGGGCCGATTCTATATGGAATTAGTTTGAACCGATTGGTTTGGTTGGGTCCATCCTGAACTGGTTTGTGTGGCCACATGGGGTTTCAACCCTTAAAATCAAAAGTGAAGAGAAGAAAAAAGACCTAATTCTATACTGTTCCATTCCTAAACCACAAAATACAATTGATCAATGATATGTAGTAGAAGACAATTCAGGAAATTACCAGAGACCATTGTATAAATCTCCATGGAATCATAATGATTTTTACTTGGGGAAAAAAGTTGCCCATCTATGTAGCATGGGTACCCGTACCTGGGGGAAAAATACACGTACCCGTACCGTGTACTTGGGTACTTGTAAGGTACGTAGCCTGCCGTACCCCTTACTATATACACGTGCCCAAGACACTGTTATAAAAAAAGAGGTACTTACATGCTAAATGCTATGACGTACCCCGTGTTTGGGTACTCCAGGGGTACGACTGACTCAACAAAAGTAAAATCTGTCGCTGTTGAGGGAGAAAAACTGCCTGTTTAATGAAATAATTTAATAAAAAGATTTAAAACGCTACCTCCAGTTGCTATTGATGAGCAGGAGCCTCAACTTGAGAGTGATGCCTATCTAGATAGCTTGCTGACAGAGGACCTTACTGTTGTTGATGACATTGATCTTGAGGATGCTGATGACATGGCTTGTGGAAGCCAAATCAACCATCTTGTTCATTGTTTACTGTTTTGAACTTTCAATTTTGTGTCTAGAAATGCCATTTGGCAAATTTTGAATGTAGTATGACAATGGACTCATAGAGTCGTGGACATCTAATATTATTAATTATATAACTTCCAGTTTTCCACTAGATATCTACCATGATTTTTCAAATGTTATGTTTCATATTTTATTATTTTCAATGTGAATGTCCATTGTTCAATTAATCATATTTTATAAGAAATCTGAAATATGCATGTGACTGTGACACACACACACACACACACACACACACACACACACATATATAGTAACCCCGACATACCCAAGTACCCTGTTTCAAAAAGTGGTGTCCCTGTCCCCGTACCCAAGTTTCTTGGTGTCTTAGTTTCCGATGGAATCAGGTGTCTTGTTTATCACCACTGTGGTTCTCAATCAGAAGCATTAGTTTTGACATATACTAATTGGTGAACTATGAAATAATCAAAACAAAATGGCATGTGGCGAGTGATGGGAGCTTGAAGCATATCATTTTATTGTTTTGTGCTGAGTCCAAGTTTGTATTGGGACAATTATCTTAGCACCGATGCATTTAACAAATCATACATTCTGCTGTGATCGATATATATTGGTGTCTTAGTTTCCGATGGAATCAAGTGTCTTGTTTATCACCACTGTGGTTCTCAATCACAAGCATTAGTTTTAAAATATACTAATTGGTGAACTATGAAATAATCAAAACAAAAGGGCATGTGGCGAGTGATGGGAGCTTGAAGCATATCATTTTATTGTTTTGTGCTGAGTCCAAGTTTGTATTGGGACAATTATCTTAGCACCGATGCACTTAACAAATCATACATTCTGCTGTGATCGATATATATTACAAATGTAAGGAGAAAACTGTTTGCCTTGTGGAAAATATTAATTTTTGAGAGAACTATGGTACAATTGGATCATCCTCCCCGTTGGCTGCTGCATGAAGATCTATAGTTGGGATGTGTGTTTTTAAAATTGGCTGAACTGGAAACTGAATTGGTTGGTATAGTCATTCTAACCATCAACACTTCTAACTCGGCCATTGAACTGGTTCGGGGGCCGATCCTATATGGAATTAGTTTGAACCGATTGGTTTGGTTGGGTCCACCCTGAACTGGTTTGTGTGGCCACACAGGGTTTCAACCCTTAAATCAAAAGTGAAGAGAATAAAAACACCTAATTCTTCACTTTTCCACTCCTAAACCACAAAATACAATTAATCAATGATATGTAGTATGCTAGTAGCATCTTTTTTTTTGCATTCTGGAGGCCTTTTAGAGCTTCATTGTTTATGTATTTTGTTTCAGAGATGTATTGCAGTCAATGCCATCTTGCTATATTCATACTTATATGACTTATATACTTTGCATATATAGGCTCTAATGGCTTAGAATCATGGATATAT
>LPNX010894514.1:20061-46365 GCA_001517045.1 Pseudotsuga menziesii
GCTCAAGGCCAGATCAACATCTCAACATCAATTGACACACAGAGAAAAGATGTCAGAATGTGGATTTGAACTTGGAGATGGAGGAAATAACTTTTCCTCTCAACCACTCGAGCTACACCCAATTGACAACACACACATACACATGTATCATTAAAATTCTCATATTTTATGTGTTTTTTACTAAACCGGTTCATAAACTGGGTCATCAACTGATTTTGATGAGAGTTCAGTTTGATCCTTATCTGGTTCCGTGTTTGATTCCAACTTTTAAAACATTGGTTGGGACCCACAAACCATTGACAAATGGAGATAGGGGGTGTTTAGTTGTTTCTGAAATTTGTTTCCCCCAAACAATAGTAGCAACAATCCAAGTATTCCATGGAAAGGGGACGAAAAGATTATAATTTAAACAAGTCTGATAAATTTTATATTTTTAAAAGCATTGTTGCAGATATCTCCAATTTCACTGATATTTCCAAATATTTTCGTGATTTTTAGTTTGTGGATTTTTTTGAGTTTTTTTAAAGCTTTTCAAGTTCAGGTTTATGGTTGCGGATATTTTCCCAGTATTTCTGTTAAGCTTTTTTTAGACCCGATAAGCTTCTTTTTAGACCCTCGCGATTATATTCCCTAAAACAATATTTGCAGCGTTGCTAAATGGTGAAAATGTAAAAGTGCACTTGGAAGAGTACAGATAGTGCAGCTGCAAGACCCATTCTTAGGGAGGATGGTACCCTAGTCAGTTAACTAGGGTTTTTGGTCAGTGAACTAGGTAGAGTGAGTCCCTAGAAGGTACGCTAGGGCCTCCAGCAGTCTCCTGGAGTTCTTGGTCTGGGACCAAGCAGGTTGATGCCATGGAAAGGTCCCTAGCATGTGGATAGGGCCTCTATATGCCTCTAGGGTATCCTGGTCTGGACCAGAGAGAGTCTTGGTCTGTGACCAAGTAGATCATGCAGGGTGAGGTAGAGGCTTCCTGGTCTGGGACCAGGAAGATTCTTGGTCTAGTACCAACAAGTTCCTGCAGGTACATACTTGGTTAGTTAACCAGGTGGATCTTGGTCAGTTGACCAAGATGATGATGTGTGGTGTCATTTTTTACTAAACAGTTATTGCTAGGTTGTTTCTCAAGGGACTGGCCACCCCTTGATGATGTTTCTAGCACTTAAGCCTTAGAAGCAGTATGGAGGACCAGAAGTCCTTTGGTCTTGTTGGTCTTGTGGGAAAAAGGGTTGTTTCCCCACCTTGGTGCACCTTGGTCCTGTGGGTAAAAGGGGTGCTTCCCCACCTTGGGTTTCCTTACCACCTAGTTGTGACCCCTCTAATTGACTTTGTTGGAGACATTTACCACCTTACACACTCTTTTGGTCAATTTGGCCTAGTTAAACCACTATCCTAAGTATTATTGACTTAATTGACATCAGAGGAGCACTAGATGACATCACCCAGATCACACCCACGCCTACCTTCAGTCAAGGAGGCTAACTTAGCCTTCTCCTACATTCGGGGAGGCTAACTGGAGCACTCCGGGGGTGATTTGAGTGTCATTAATACCCCATATTGCTAACTGATGGTTACAATCAGTTAAATAGAGTAGTGAAGGCGGCCTCCATCATTAAATTGATTATTTATTGATTATTTAATGAACTGGAGTCAACAGGGGCGCCTCCAACCACTTCTGATGTTCAGTTACACTTAAGTTAACCTCATCAGGGTTCATTGGAGTCATTGATGCGCTACCACTTGATGGTTGGCTTGTTGTGACATTTGTCTGACCTACTTTCAGTTAGACTTAGTCATTTATTGCACTCCGACTTCAGTTAGGGCTCAGTTGAGTCAATTAGGGTTTTAATCAGTGGTTAACTTGAGTGTTGACTGTGGCTTACATTCAGTTAAGCTAGACTCACTCATTCAATTCGAATGACCTCCTTGGGAATTCGAATTGCTTTGTCTTTCATGCTTGCAGCATGATCATTGTATTGTATTACTCATTCTTTGTGTGAATATACAGAGCGACTACTCATTTTGTAGCCCTATTACACCATTTTCATGACTTATTGTTATTAATCTTTGATGAGACATGTGTTTAGTCCCTAGATTACTGTGACAAATTAATATGGTATCAGAGCTCACGGCGGGATAAAGCTCAGATCTCTCAAAAACAAGGTTTTTAACAGATCTTGCATGAAAATTGAGCTAAAGCTCAAAAATCCAGCACTGCACCAGAAGCCAAGGCTTACCACTTAATACCCCAAGTAAAGGAATTGTTGGTCAATCTTGCTTGATCAACTATGCTGGGTGTGATGAAAACCTAAAATGTGCAGGCTGTCCGACCTTACGGTGCCCCTTTTGTTGTGATTTGCAGGTTTTAACAGGTACAACTTTGAATGGACTCATTAGTCCTTCTCACCCCATTCACAAGCTATTCAGAATGGAAGTTGAAGATGATTGCATCTCTAAAGAGACGATGTCTCTATGAGGTGTCTATTGGACTTGGAAAAGAGTCTTATGAGAATGAGAATGACTGGCTAAATGACGGTGATAGAGATTTTGGAGCAATATGTCTGGCCCTTTCTCCTAGCTTGCGCTACCTTATTGGTTCTGCTGAATACCCAAAGGATCTTTGGACAAAATTGGACAGAACCTTTGAAAAGCACAATGAGGATCATAATAACACTTTGGAGATCACATCCAACACCACAAGAGTTCTTTAACAAGAGTTCTTTACTCAAAATTCTCGGCCTCTACTCTCTCTGATGAAATTGTTCAAGATGAAGAAGAAGTAGAATCTTCTACACAGTCAATTCGAATTGAAGAAAGTCTCCTTGTAGTGACTCCTTCTCTTGATGCTCCGAAAGTTTGTGAGATCTTTGATATCTCATATCCTAATATGGCTGAAACAGAAGAAGACATTCGAATCTCTGATATTGAAGAAAAACACTACTGCACTTCCATGCCAACACTCTTCAGTGATTTTCCTTTGAATTCTGTGCAAAATTTGCCAGTTATTGCTTCTGAAAGTGAAGAGAAATTTGATTTTTCTCCCTCTAATGTTGCTGTTGGTGTGCAAATATGTGATACCTTGGATATTTTGGAAGAAATATCAGATTACCAGAGTGATCCATTCGCTTCCCATGATCTAGATCTTCCAGCAAATTCCCGCAGGATTGCATTGCATGCACCAAAATTTAGAATTTTGAAGAAGAAGAAGAAAGCTGTGCATCCATCATCTCGGTTGACCATTTATTTGGGTCTGATATGAACCTTATTGGATCTGATATGATCTTATTTAGATTTGATCTGATATTTCTTGGTTTAATATTTCAAATTCATAATCTTTCAGTACTGCTTGTCGCTGTTCTCATCAACGGTGTGAAGAAACAAGTACCGCAAGTCTCCTACAAAACTGCTGCTGGGGTTTTGATTTCATTTCACAGTTTTGGACTTGTTGTGAACTTATTTAGATCTGATTTAATTTCTGATATGATATTATTCTTCATATTTTAAAATCCAAGAGCTTTCACGCATGCTTGTAGTTGCTCTCACCAATTCCGGTGTGAAAAATCAAGTACCACACTTGCTCTTCAAAACTGTTGATGGGGATTTGGTGCGAGTTTCCTCATATGAGGTCGCTGATATTTTATTATGTGATTCATTAGCTATTTCAGAAGCTATATCAGATTATGGAGCTCAAGCATTCACTCTCCACAGTCCCAGGGCTTCTCTACCTTTGGTCACATGCTCATCTCCTCATAGAACTAGTAAAGGGGAAGACATTCTGCATCTGCTTGGACACTTGCTCCTAAGATTTGGGTTTGATTTTACCACTCATAATTTGCTGTTCAAGGCTGCAACATATCAGTTTCTTGAGTGTTCCACACATGGTTTGAATCCTCAAGAACCTTTGCTCTCTCTTCAGATGATTTCAGCTACTCTACATGGGTCCAGTTTTCACTGTGCAACTGTTTATATTTCTGATTCAATTGAGTGCATTGTTTTTCTTCCAAAGTGGAAGATTCCTCCAGACATATTCATTTAGTTTGGATTCAGAGGTTCACATGCACAGTCTCAGGATGCTGTTGCATAGAACAACCAATTCTTGATTTACTGCTTAGTTTGAGGGGGGGTATTTTTCCCATGAGGTTTTCCCCGTTTCCTTGGTTATATTAAGCAGTTACTTTATTGTACAGGGTGACCTATGGCCTTTGTTGCTGGGGCCCTAGCATTTTTATGCATTTATGTTTTCTAACTCCTCCTGAGTATAGCTTAAGGGGGGGTGTTGGAGACATTTACCACTTTACACACTCTTTTGGTCAATTTGGCCTAGTTAAACCACTATCCTAAGTATTATTGACTTAATTGACATCAGAGGAGCACTAGATGACATCACCTAGATCACACCCATGCCTACCTTCAGTTAAGGAGGCTAACTTAGCCTTCTCCTACATTCGGGGAGGCTAACTGGAGCACTCCGGGGGTGATCTGAGTGTCATTAATGCCCCATATTGCTAACTGATGGTTACAATCAGTTAAACAGAGTAGTGAAGGCGCCCTCCATCATTAAATTGATTATTTAATGAATTGGAGTCAACAAGGGCGCCTCCAACCACTTCTGATGTTCAGTTGCACTTCAGTTAACCTCATCGGGGTTCATTGGAGTCATTGATGCGCTACCACTTAATGGTTGGCTTGCTGTGACATTTGTCTGACCTACTTTCAGTTAGACTTAGTCATTTATTGCACTCTGACTTCAGTTAGGGCTCAGTTGAGTCAATTAGAGTTTTGATTAGTGGTTAACTTGAGTGTTGACTGTGGCTTACATTCAGTTAAGCTAGAATCACTCATTCAATTCGAATGACCTCCTTGGGAATTCGAATTGCTTTGTCATTCATGCTTGCAGCATGATCATTGTATTGTATTACTCATTCTTTGTGTGAATATACAGAGCGACTACTCATTTTGTAGCCCTATTACACCATTTTCATGACTTATTGTTATTAATCTTTGATGAGACTTGTGTTTAGTCCCTAGATCATTGTGACAGGTTAATAGACTTATGGTCTTATGTCTTCCTATTGATCCTAGTGCCCTTATTGTTTGTGGTATCTTGACCACCTTTACTATTATGACTTAACCTTATTGTTTTTATTGTTTTAGTCTTGTATGACCATTTGATCTTTGGTACCCTATTCTAAGTCGACCTAATTTTATTTTATGTTTTTAATTTGGTAACTATCCTAAAACCTAGGAATGTCTAAGTGACCCTTCTAGAAGGCTTGTCAAGATTATAAATTAAGTTCACTTCTCCATTCTTAGAGTGTCTTGAAAAAAGAAAAGAGGCTTAGATTTGGTCCCTTCACTACTTTTAGAGTTCGTTGCTGCAATTTTGTTGAAGTCTGGGGTGCATGCTGCTTTGGGCTGACGTCTTGAGGTTTTTGTTGATCTTGGAGTAGGTCGTGACTCTCCTATTGCTGGTTCTAGCAGGTCGTGACCTCTTTATCATTGACTGGGCTGATCTATGACCATTTTGCTGTTGGCTAGGTAGGTTGTGTTCATCTCTTGGATTGTTAGCCCGAGCGTCATTATTCTGGGGCTGCCAAACCTATTTTTGATTGGGACCGTGTTGATTAACAACCTTCCTAGGTTGGGTCGTGATTGTGGGCTTACCCTCTTACTGCGCCGTAGTCTCTCTTTGCTGAACTGTGGTTGTTGTGAGCCTTTAAGGCTGGGCCGTGACACCTTCTTGCTAGGTCGTGACTGTTTTGTATGCCCTTTGGATTGGCTGTGACTGTTGTTTCCTTCTCCTAGCAGGATGTAACTCTTTGGATGCCCTTTGGGATGGTTTGTGATTGTGTTGTCTTTATCCTAGCAGGATGTGACTGTATATGACCTATCTTAGTTGGGATGTGGCTGTGTATGACTTATCCTAGCACGCTGTGACTCTATATTCCCTATCCTAGCATGCTGTGATTGTATATGACCTAGTCTAGCTGGGCCGTGGCAGTGTATGACCTATCCTAGCTGGCTGTGGCTGTGTTAAGCCCTAGACACCAGGTCAATGATGGTGTTAATTGTGCTAGAGGGAGCTGTGATCTTTTGAGGGTGCCTAATTGTGGTTGGGGTTGAATGTAACTGCTGCCATCCTACCGGAGTCTTCACACTTGGTGACTGAGATATCTTGTTTGCTACTGTATGTGCCTAATCTTAACGTACACCAAGTTTTAAAACTTGGAATTGGGAGTCAAACCGGTCGAGAGTCAGCTCGTACCGGAATCAGAATCGGTAATAAATAGGACCGGTTTGATTTTGAATGACTCAGACTATTAAAAAATACAAATAAATTACAATTTTAATGAAAAAAATAAATTTTTTACTCAACTACTTCATGTTATAAAAAATATTAAAGTTTGAACATCATTTTATTATGAAGGCTCAAAAAATTAAAGTTAAAACATTATTTTATTATGAAGTCCCCCCTATGATATGAAGGTAATGAATGAGTTGAAAAAGGTATACATATGTAGCACGAGGACCACTCCCAGCTTTTAGGAAACTCGTTCCCGAAGTTCCGACGTTCCAAGAAACTTGGGAACTTGTAGGGAACTTTTCCAATCTAGTAGGAATTGTTTCGAATGGTTGGGAACTTATTGGGAACTTTTACCCTTTAAAATCGGGAACTTGGGGACTTTTTTTCCGCGTGTCCTTCCCTGGGAACTTCCAGGCATTCATGATTGACACGTTGGTGGTTAACAACATTCCTATTTCCTTGGGACCGTACATATACATGATTGACTCATAATTTTTTCTCTAGAAAACTAAGTTGCAATAAGTCTTTTTTGTGCTACCTTGTCGAGTCAGTGCACATATCTCTGTCTATCGCTCGTGCTAGAGTATTCACTTGTCCCTACGCTGAATTGCATTTACCGCTAATCAATAATAAATGTAAGTATTAATTAAAAACAAATAAATTTATTTATTTTACTATTTACTTTATGAATAAAAAGTAAAACTTTTAACTAATAGGAAATGGTTTTAGATCTTACTTTAAAACTAAATTCATATATTACATTTAAATAAAAATTATCTTGATTTTTATTTTATAATAATTTAAATTTGAATATTTATACACATTTGCAAATACCTTGGCATAAAATGTTTTGTAAATATATATTGTTCTAATACATTTTAATCATAGTTGACACAAAACTGAAAACTTACTCTACATATAGCCACAAATATAGAGTCTACCTTATATAAAGTCCCCACTTTAGAAAGAGTCTACCTTACATAATCAATGACGTGGATGGTAATCTTGATTTTATTGCCATTTCCATCTGCTAAGAGGTTTTAGTTACAACTGTAATACAATGGATAAGTTAAATCATCCGATTTGTGTTAATGATTATTTTCTTCTCTATGTTTTTTCTCTTCTCATGTGTTTTTAATTATTTTATTTTTATATTTTTTATATTTTTTTAATATATATTATTGACGTTCCCAACCTGCCGTTTCCTACAAATTTGGGGGAAAATACTAGACATATCTGACTCTCGTACCCACATTCCCTACGTTCCCGCGTCTGAAAACTTGTGCAACGTAGATATTTTAGAAAGGGCTGCCCATTATCTACTTTTGGAGCTTACACATTATTCAATGTATGGCGATACGTATGGAAAAGTTCTACTTATATGAAAGATCACCACCGTTTCATGATCATCATGTTACGATACAACTAACACGAGCCTGTAACCTGCTACCTGTCAACCATTATAGTGCCCAACTCCTCGGACATCGACCTCCTCAACATCGAATGAGTGAACTCTACAACCGACAATAAGAGATGAATAGGTTATTTTTAGTTTTATTTTTTAAACATTGACATTTTCTTTGTCGGACCCGTGGAGGAGAATCTCATACTGAAGGACGGTTAGTGATGGGCTCGGTTGACTTGTACTGTTTCGGTGCGTTGGAACTGGCCGGTTCATTACCAAATCGGTCCCTGACCCGAGTTTTATACCGATTTGAGGTTCCGTGTTGGTTGGTTGGTCAAACTGGCCGGTTCTGGTTCCAGTTTGGCCGGTTTTAAAAACACTGAACCTACAACACTCTAACCCTTTTCTCAATCTCTCTCAAGGTATGCCATCTGTTCCTTTGGCGACTTGTCCTTACAGCGATGAGGTCTGATTCCAAAAGTGTCCGAGTATAAGGGAGATCTAAACCAGATCTAAAACCAATATTGATAATGTTTACTAATTGTTGTTTATTAGTTTGTTTGTATAGTACCTCTCTATGGTTTATTTTTCTGTATCTTGCAATTAATAAATTGTATCTCAATGACCAACTTTAACACAGTGAACATTGGAGTGTTAAAGTTGAAAGAGATGAAAATTATGTTTTAAGTTATTACAGCAGAATTGTTCTGGATCTAACATTGTTTTTGATTTTTGTTTTATGCACAAAAGTACAATTTTGAAATTTCCTATATCAAACTCTAACCCAACCCAAATTTCAACACTATAATCAAAAGATATGTTAATTAAACACTACTATTAACTAGTGGAAGTCAAAAGGGGTTTATAATGCAACTTTGAAAAATTGGATGTTTCATTTGAATAAGACAAAGCATATTATTATAATTTTCATGGACCCTCCTACTTTGTGCACCCACTTAGTTCCAAAGTTGTTGAGTAAAACCCTTAGTAAAAGGAATCTTATTGAAACCATGGTGCACACATATCAAAATGAAATTGCAACATATGAGAACTATCTGGCACAATATCAAAACGAAATGGCACAAGGAGGAGAAGAATTTCAAAAGAAAATGTGTAATCAATACCTTCAAAATAAAAAAATAGAATCTCTAAACGAGCACCTCATTACAAAGATAAAGAAATTCGATTTTAAAGTTCCAAGATATTTATAACCTGCCCAGTTGAATCAACAACAATTGCAAAAGTAAAGGTACAAACAATAGATTAGAGAACTCTCACAAATTCAACCTGAGATGAAAATGTTGCAAATTTTTCAGATTTGACACTTGAATGAAAAACAGAAATTCCACCTTCTTTCTAGAAGGTTCCCCAGATTTTAACCCTAGAGTATTCTGCCTAAGGGCTGCTGTAAATTGAAGTACCAAACAGCATAGATGATTTACAGTAATTCACTTCCAAACAACCCTAAACTTGCCAACATTTCAAGGTGAAAAGATACCTAACGATAAGATAAGTTTCAGCCCCTTTTAGAGCAACTTATCAGCCAATAACCAGAACTGAGATTGTGTTTTTACAGCAGTAATTACATCAATATAATGGTTTTCAATTGCATGTTGCATTATGTGTTTAGATTTTGATCATGTTTCAGATTTTGTTAATTGTTTAGGGATAATAGGTATCTCACATCCTTTAAAATTTTGAAGTTTGAAGAATATGTTCTACTACTTTTTGCAATTTGTAATTGCACTGTATGTTTAATAAGATCATTGATGATTGGATTTTTGTTGAGGAAAATTGTCATTGATGCCAACATGGACTTGCAGTGGCCCCACAGATTGCCATTGATGCCACCAAGTCCCACTTGCAGTGCCTTGGACCGCTTACAAAGTGGGTTTGAGCCTTGGACCGCTTACAGAGTGGGTTTGTGCCTTGAAGCACTTTGTACCCAGTTGACAAGGTCCTTGTACCCACAAGGATGGATCTTGGATCCACCACCTTGTTGAAGATGCTGAAGACCCTCCTGATGGTGCTGAAGACCCTAGATTGTCCTGAAACCTTGATGGATGATGGAGAACCCCTAGATGGGTTGGAGAAGCATTAATGACCAATTCTATGGACATTCATGCTCTGATGGTATCATAGTACCCCATGAGAAGACCCAACTACCCCATAGATGATGTCATGATGGATCTTGTTCCTTGAGGGTCTCCTAGTGTGGTTGAGGTGGGTTAAGAAGCCTATGAAGCCTCTTGCTTGTTGAAGAAGCCCTAATGAAGCCCTTAGACCCTTTGAAGCCTCTTGCTTGTACTTGATGTTACAGTCTTTCGATTGGAGAAGCAATATGAAGTCATATTTGAAGAAGCTTGGCGTTTGGGAGATTATAATCAATCCACCCGCTCCATCAAACAAGAAGGGAAAATCAGCTGCACAAAAGGAAGCAAAGAAGGATGAAGTTCCTCATGGATGGACTTTTCAGCTCAGTGAAGGAAAGTGTAGGGGAGTACACTTCATCCAAAGATCTATGGTTCAAGTAGGAGAGCGAGTATCAGAAGGCAAGACCAGAACCCGAAAAAACAGATCAAGAATCAGAAGAGAAGCCCACATAAGAGATCAATCAAGAAGAAGACGAGCAAGAAGAGAAGTCTAGTAAAGGTATGGACTCTTGTGATTGTAATGATAGCTTGTGTGATGAAATTGAGAAGGTTCTTGCAGATGTTGAAGAAGGGCTATCAAAGGCTGCACATGAGATACATCTCACGTTGTTGAATATTGATCTCAGAGTCAATTGGTTTCTGAACACAGTAAATTTAAACCATAGTGACTTCACGAAGTTCAAAAAGAAAATCTTGGAATCCTTGAATGAATATCAGTAGAAGACCATGACAATGAAATTGTTGCTTATGAAACTCAAAAACAAGGACAAAGAGTTGCGGGATCATATGAAAGACAAGGATGCTGAAGTTGAACAACTAAAGAATGAATTGATTAGTTAAAAGGAAGAACAAGAAGAGTCTGCTGAAGAGCTTAAAGAAACTAGGGAGGCTAATCATGATCTGAAGACTTAGCTGGAGGAAGCCAAAAGGATAGAAGAAATCTTAAAGAATCAGTTGGAAGAAAAGAAGCAGACAATCTAGAAGATAGAAATGGAGGTAGTTGGTTTCAGGAAGAAAGGTGAGAAGAATGGTGCTTTTGTCAAGTTCAAGGACAATTTAGTTGTTATAGATAAGATCTTGGATTTCCAAAGATCTCCATGTGACAAGACTGGTCTGGGTTACAAGAAGGAGAAAGAAAAATATGAAGATAGCACTTGGTCTCCCAAGACTCCAAGAGCAGGTCCATCAACGTCCAAAGATGATCTCCATGCACCTTCACATGACAACAAGGACTTTGGAAGTTCAAATATGCATAAAAGAGTTAGACCTATTCCTCAAAGCAAGATCGGAAAAGAAACAACTCCAAGATGGAATCAAAGTCCCAGGTATGAAATAGGATTCACTGGCTATTGTTATTTTTGTTTTAACTTTGGTCATAAAGCTGCGGATTGTAGACTCTACGAAAGAAGAAGTGGTGGAAGGCCCAATGACTCAGTTAGATGATGGACATGTAATCAAGTTGGACATGTTGCTGCCACGTGTCACACATTGAGATGCTACACATGGAGTGGGTTTGGTCACTAAGCCCAAGAGTGTGCAAGTCAAAGAAGTCAACCTAGGAAGAGTCCTTCCTACACATCAAGAAGAAGAACCAGTGAACCTTGGAAGAATACCAATGTAGAAAGATTTGAAGATCAGAAGACAAGGCCTACAGTCAGGGATACTCTCTGGCATGGAGACATGAAGTTGATCAAAGATGTGTTGGAAGTTCCAACAACTCAGTCAGATGCTGGACATGCAACCATTTTGGTCACATTGCTGCATATTGTCGTACGATGAGGTGTTATGGTTGCAGTGGTCTTGGGCACAAAGCTCCAGATTGTTGGAGTACATGGAAACATTTCTTGAGCAGTTTCCTATATAGCTCATCAAGGAAAGCCAATACATATGAAGGAAAAATGCTGAAAAGATAGATGCCAAGAAGCAAGTATGGATGAAGAAGACGGAGCAACTATAGATAGAAGAGGTTGATCAGAGCAGGGAGGATGGTTGCCATATGGAAAACCAAGCCTAAGGTCTCTCAAAGACCTTAGCACACCTTGAGTTCATAAGGATGGAGGATGAAATCAAAGGAGAAAGGATGGTTACTCCAAGCATAGAGACATGTCCCGGGATCGTGCATTTTGACAGGGGGAGCAATGATCAGTAATTTCAGATACAGGTATGTGGGCATCCTTTGCCATTGATGCCAAAGGGGGAGAAATCAAGACAAAAAGGGGAACATGCTCACAGGGGGAGCATGAGTTGTTGTCATTAATGACAAAGGGGGATATTGTTGATGAAATTGTCATTGATGCTGACATGGACTTGCAGTGGCCCCACAAATTGTCATTGATGCCACCAAGTCCCACTTGTAGTGCCTTGGAGCCCTTACAAAGTGGGTTTGAGGCTTGGACCCCTTACAGAGTGGGTTTGTGCCTTGAAGAACCCTGTACCCAATTGACATGGTCCTTGTACCCACAAGGATGGATCTTGGATCCACCACCTTGTTGAAGATGTCGAAGACTCTGGAGATGGTCTTGAAACCTTGATGGACGATGGAGAACCCCTAGATGGGTTGGAGAAGCATTAATGACCCATTCTGTGGACATTCATGCTCTGATGGTATCATAGTACCCCATGAGAAGACCTAACTACCCCACAGATGATGTCATGATGGATCTTGACCCTTGAGGGTCTCCTAGTGTGGTTGAGGTGGTTGAAGAAGCCTATGAAGCCTCTTGCTTGTTGAAGAAGCCTCGATGAAGCCCTTGGACCCACATTTTGTGGTTTGCTGATCTTGCAACCCTTATTGGGGTCATGGAGCTCTTATGTGATGATGATGACCTTGTATGGTCCTTCACAGGCTATGGAACCCTTGGTATGATTAAGAAGCCCATGGAACCCCTGATGAAGATCGTGATAGCCTTGCAAAGGTCATGGAGCCCACTACTTGCACTTGACATGGTTAGATTGCATGATGATGTGGTCTTTGGTAACTTAATGAAGTCATGGAACCTTGTGAAGACATTGATGCCCATTGCTTGCACTTGATGTGGTTAAGGCACCCACACACATATTGGCTCGATGATGGTCCATTTAGTGACAAGCTTGAAGCCCATGATGACACCTTGCACATGGCATGCCATTAAAAGCCCTAGTGGCTTGATGCAACCCTATGAAGATGTGGAGGACACACTCCCATGAATTTTAAATGATGTGGTTGACTTCGGAGGATGTTTTAAAAGAAAAATAATAAAAATACATAAGGTTGACCATTAAGGTGGTAAGAAGTTTAAAGTCAAAAATAAAATTGAAATTCATAAAAAATCTTACCTTTGAATACAAGTCGGCCAGAATGAGATATGTCAACTTGAATGTGTATTTAAACATATTCTGACACTCCAAAAATATATCAAACATTTCATTTGTTCATCATCAATTCTCTTAGTATTTTCGCAACTCTTGGAGAAGAGTGTGAAACTTTGCAGAGGGGAAATTTTTGGGCATCTTCACTAAAATTGGCATAACTTTCTCATACGGAATCGGAATTACAAAATTCTTGGCTCGTTGGAAAGCTTGTTATGAGGGCTATGTGGTGACATGATCTAGAGCTTATTTTGGTTTTTCTATTGTTTCTTCATCTTGTGATTTTCGAAAAGTTATGGTTCATTCTTTTGGGTTTCTCTTGTTATGACACATGTCTTTCATGGATAGAGTTCATCTTTGATCTTAGTATGTGAGCCTCTATATTGGTATATATATATTTGGAGTCATAGAGGCTATGATGATGATGTTGCATACCTTTATGCTATGATATGATACACTTTATGATGATAATGCATGCGATAATGATGTACACTCTATGATGTTGATGCACTCCTATACAATATGATGTAGATGCATACCATATGATGATGCTCTCCTATGCTCTATGATGTATACTTGATGATGATGATGGATAAATGGTGCACACTGAGATGTTGATGATGTATATTTGATGATGAGGATGCATACCCTATGACGATGATGCATGTCTTATGTTAAGTGAAAGCATAGCATAATTACTTGTTCAGTAATTGTGTATGATGAGGTGTACTATGATGTGTACATGAGCAGATTGACCAGCTTGACCAACAATATTAATGAGCAGAAAAGAATGACCAACAGTGATGAGCAAAGTTGATGTGCAAAGATACTTGAGCAGCAGTGATGAGCAGATTGACCAGAGATTGATGAGCAGATTGACCAGAGATTAATGAGCAGTGTTGACCAACAGAGTGATGAGCAAAGAAGAGGTTGGTTGTGCATCAGAACCATATGATTGCTTGCAAGAAGAATCTTGCATTTGAAGATTGGACTCCTCAAACCCTTCTTAGTTGGAGCTATGAAAACTAGGCTGGGTCTTGTTATGAGAGTTGGTGCTCTTGTTGAAAAGTTACCTAGGAAGTGTTTGTTCACCTAGCATTGCCTTGGGGGTGAACAAGGACACTTTAATGGTGACCCCTAGCCAAGTTTAATTAATGAAGTGAGATGTACTTTATGTTTTTAAAGTGACTTCATTAAAAAAAGGTAAAAGTCACGGTTTATCTTAAGTTCTTATTTAATAAAAGTTAAGTGAGTGATTAATTAAAATGGGATACGCATACTTTATTAAATGAAATGAGGTGCACTAAATGTCATTTATTAATTTTTTTAATATAGCATTTAATGAGAACCCTTCATCTAATCTAATCTTGACCGTTAGATTGAAGAGGAAGTTGCCATGAACAAAAAGGGGCTAGGGCAAGGCAAACACATCTCATTATTTACTTTTCAAAGAGAAGAAGAAAAAGAAGAGGAGGGAGGGTTTGAAAAGATTTTGAAGCAGCAAGAGAGAGAAAACATTTATGGCACAAAAATCGAGGAGGACAAAGTTGGGCACAGAAATCAAGGAGATTTTTGTACAGCAAAGTTGGCACAAAATTCGAGTACTGTACAACTGTACGGATAGGGCGCCAATTTTGAGGTACTCTACACAAAAGTCGAGGACCGTATAACAGGATGGGCATTCACGGATTTTGAGGTACTCTACACGAATTTCGAGGACAGTACAACAATATGAACTTATGCACAGAAATCGAGGACCGTACAACAGTACGGGCTAGGCACATTTTCCAAGGAAAAAGTACAGAATTTAAGTCTGTTTGTACAAGCAAAATGTTGGCACGGGTTCTAAGGATGAATTTTGGCACAAAAATCGAGGTTCATAATAATAGTGAAGGTGTTCAGATTTCGAGAAGAAAAATTGATAAGTATTGTTGTTTAAATTTCTGTATTTTACCCTGAAGAAATAAAAATCTCTCTCTCAAAAACAGGTTTTCCCTTAGGTGTTTTATCCTGGACCATTGGTAAAAAATATCAATGTTATTTTCATGTGTGCTTGGCTGTTTTAAATTTCTGAGTTTTGAAATTCTTAACTGAAGAGAAATTTTCTGAATTGTTTAATTTCGAAAAAGAATTCCATGTGTTTTAGTTTAGTCAATTTTTGTTAAAAATTGTGCATACGAGGGTTTGTGCATTAAACCATGCAGAGAAGCTATCAAGCTCGAAATCGGTGTTGGGATTCTAAAAAACTTTCAGCTCTTTTCATCAGTTGGTGCTGATTGTAATCGAGAAGATTGTTGTCTTCCATGTGCCATAAATAAAGATCAAAATTCCATATATTCTTATGTCTCTTTTGATGTGATGTTGTGCTTATGACTTGTGATGAATTTGATTATGCAATTGATGACATAATGATTGATATACTCTGATTGATTAAAAGAAGGTAAACAAGTTTATAATTGCTCACACTGATTCACCCCCCCTCTCAGTGTGTCCTGTTGCCGCCTTTCACACACCTGGGTCACGTGGCAGAAATCTTTAAGGCACTCGGTGTGTCCTTGGGGGCAAGTCTCGAGTCAAGGCTGTCACCTTGTTCTTGACTCCTCCGTTTAGGCTCAACTCCTAACGAAGCCAAGGGGGGTAGGCCCTATTAAGTTACTAAGGCTAAATTACTTAGTATGATGATGTTAAACTGAATGAGTTACTTAGGAGTTTGAAAATTGACCATAAACAACCATAGATGACAAGATACAAAATGAGCGCACGGAAGCACAATGCTGAGACACAATATATATATATATATATATATATATATATATATAGCAAGAAAATAACCAGTGCCTTAAAATGGAGTCAAAAGAAAATCAATGTACTTGCATGTGCTTGGAGTGAATGTTTTGCAATTGTCTCTTGATACGTTTTAAGTTAATGTGAAATATGAGTTGATTAAAATTAGGCGAAGGGGTGGACTCTAGATATACCCGAGAGTACTTGGAGTATGTCCAAAAGTAAACCTTCACGGCTACCTGCAAGGAATATGTGGGTTGAATGGAGTCTTTGGGGCTATTGTTCATAACACACCCGTTAGGGTGTGACAGAGATTGGCGTCCCGAAGTCACTTTTCAGGAGCTCCCTCTTCCTTTGGGTATTTTGCCACCGTAATGGTTTGATCTAGGTGTTGGATTTTCACCTAATGGTTTGTCAATGTGGGAGAGTGAATCTTAATTATACTGGTCACTCAAGTGCTTTTGATACAACTTGACTGATCGGACGAACCGCAGCCAAGTGCAGAGCATACACACCGGAGTCTTATCAATTTTAGTAAATTTTGAGATGGATGTTCTTGTTAAAAAGAAAACCCTCCTGGAACCTCTTTCGATCCAAATGGATCTCAATCGGGGAATCAAGGAGGGGTTAATTTTATTAAAGCTGAAGAAGCAGTTGATGAAAAGAAAACCAAGATACACAATGCTGGTTCTCTAATTAGTCCTACCACGCATCTCTTTCCCCTTTCGGGTCAATCGAGAAGTCGTGGGGTAAGTATTAAATTACTTTGAAACCTTAGATATGGAATATGGAATTGATAATAAATCAAAGTATACTACCTTGCAGATTAGAACTATGCTAGATTGCAAAAAAAAGAACGAAAAGCAAAAAAAAGACACGGACGCAAATCCCCCTAGGGGGGATGGAGAATGGGCTCTGTTGTCCGTCGATTGCACATCAGCAGCATAAATCTTCCAAAAGCTGTCTCCTCACTTGAGAAAGTGGGAGAGGTGTGACCTTGGGGGGCAAGCACAGAGCTAGGTACTGTCATCTACTCCTAGCTCCTCTGTTTAGGCTAACTCCTAACGAAGCCAAGGGGGGTAGTCCCTAACAAAGAGTTTTCTATGGCTCAATGTTTAAGTTAAGTTTTGGATGTTTTGGATGCGGATGGGTGTTGTTTAGGGGTTATTGTGATTTAAAATGATTAATATTAAGGGGATGATGATTAATTAAAGCAATCCACGTTGCTAACAAGAGATCACACATATAAGCAAAGATTCCAGACTTATAACTTAAGCATTCAAATATAATCAATTGAAATGGAACATAGACAGTTGATCAAGATAGAAAATTAATCAAATATAACAAAGGACCAGTGCCTTATGGAGTCAAATAAGCGCGTGAAATAAAGTCTAGGAATTTAAGCTAGTGAGTATTAGGTTTTGCAAGTGCTCTTGGTAGATTTTAAGAGTTTTTTGTTTGTGATCTTCACTTATGGTGGCTGGATGTTCTAACCGGTAATACCTTCAGTGGCTCCGTTCGAAGACATGACGGACCTGTCTGGGGTCAAAAGTAAGTGTTCAATAACTTAATTACCAGTGCCCAGATTAGGTAGCCCGGTGCCCACACTTGGAATTTGGCCATATGCCTCGGTATTTATCGAACAACGCCGGTGCATTGGTTATGGGGAAAAGTTTTAGTTAAGTTCTTCTTGTGGGGTTTAGAGATCCAATGCCGTTTCCGGGTATTCCGATCGAAGATCGGTCAGAGCATACTTCGGCAAGGAGGGAAGGGGGTTAATTAATTAAAGGGGTGTGAGTTGCGAATTTTATTAAGTTAATTAATTAAAACTCTCCGACAGAGAGCGCTCTTGACCTTGTCTTATGACAGTGGTTCAAGAGACTTAGCTAATCTAGATGAAACTAATGTAGGGGATATGCAAACCTAAGATGCTCTCCGATAGAGAGTGCTCTTGACTTGTGTTTCTGCAAGTTCAAGAGTCTTACTTATGAGGATTAATTGATTAAACAAGCACAAGATGAAATTAGTTGATTGGACTCTCCGACAGATAGCACTCTTGATCCACCTTATGGTGTGATTCAAGAGATTTGCACAGTTGATTTACTTAGAAAGATAAACAATTAAAAGAATTGAGTAATCAACTTAATTAAAAAGTGATGAATTGACAATTACTATTCTAAGATTAATAAGCAAATCTAATTTAAGCATGAACAAGTAAACACAACACAATCCTCCCCAAATGGGGGAGGATGAGAGTGGGGACTTAAGAACCCCACTCAAGCACAAGATCTTTATTAAACTTTATTGCAATATGCCTTAAGGATTTTAATCCTTGAAATGACTTTTCCAATGAAAACAAAGTAACTCTACAATTATTAAAACTTGTAAAAAGGAGAGTGTTTTTTCTTTATTTGAAACTTTTCTTGAAATTTTTCTCAAACTTGTGAAAAGGGAAAAGAAAAAGCTTGAATGAAAACAAAAGAACAAGATAAAGGAAGGCTGAAAATAAGAATGAAAAGATAGGAAGAAGGAAGGAAAACAAAAAGAAGGTCAAAGACAAGAACAAGGAAGAAAAGGACAACCAACTATGAGGCCAAAGGAGTATAAAAAATGATGAAAACGGGGCAGCGATGAAGAAGGAATTTGGCTGTCATAAAAAATAAAAAAACAGGATAGCGAACAAAAAGTGGTCAAAAAGGCCAAAAACAAGATGGAAGAAAGCCCAAAAACTAGGGCAAAAAGAGGCAAAAAATGGGCATAAACTAGGGCACACTAGGGCTGTCCAAAAAGAAGAAAATGAGTGGTAAAAAAGAATAAAATGGGACAGCGATGAAGAAGGAAGATGACTGTCATAAAAATAAAAAAACAGGACAGCGAACAAAAAGTGGACAAAAAGGCCAAAAACAAGGTTCAAGAGGGTCAAAAAATTAGGGCAAAAAAGAGGCAAAAAGGGGGCATAAACTAGGGTACACTAGGGCTGTCCAAAAGGAAGAAAATGAGTGGTGAACCAAGGCAAAAAATGGGCAGCGAAAAAGAAAGAGTGAAAAAAGACAAATAAAGCAAAAAGGAAAGGGGCTAGCAAGCAAGGAAACGAAAGGAGGTCAAAGAGGAAAAAGAGAACAAGAGGAAGGAAGTTCGGTAACCAGGTATATTGTTTAATCTTTGTTGATGGAAGGAAGGAGAAACCCTGACTGTTGTATTTCTTTCTTGGATTGAGAAGCGCTTAGGAGAACCTGCAAAACGAAGGAATTAGATGAAAATAACCACCGGTTCATGAAGAAGAGCTTGATCTTTAAGCTTGTCCTTCACCTTTGATGATCTCTGCAAAACCCTTGAAAACAAAATTAAATCTGAACAAAATACTCATAAACTAGATTGTTAGCCCTTCAAGAGTATATATTGAATAATGATTTAATAATTGAAAAAGAGAAGGGTAAGAGAGATATCACCAAAAAACGGTGTGAATCCACAATTCCAATAGCTCATACATAGACCTCCAAAGTCACAACTTTATTCCAATCTTTAAACAAATATTACAATAATTTTGGCAGAGTGTTCATACCCAACATATCCATCCAATAGAGCTGAAAGAGCCTCTATTTTAACAAATGAGAGAGTGCTAAAACCCTAAAACCAAAAAACCAACCCTAACCAACTTAGCCACCTAACAAAGAGCCTAGACCTAAACTGGAGTACCGGGAGTGAGGGGAGGCCTCCACCCAGGCAAGGCGCCCCCACTCCAAACCTGTGCACTGAAAACAAGCCAAGGATGAGGCCACACATGTGAGTCTGGATGTAGGTAAGCTCATCCTTTAGGTCTGGCAGGAGCCTGAGCTAGGTTTGGGAAGCCCACTGATGGTGTAAGCTTCAGTTTTCACCTCGATCAAATCACCGGACCAATGAGAGCTCTCCAGCTCATTTTTAGCTGGAGATGACATGTCTTATAACTGATAATAAATTAATTGCTCTCTTAATGATGACTGAAGCTGAGTTATGATAACTCCAATCATCATAAGTGTTCCATGAGATGTCATTTAGTCTTTTATTTTACTAAATTTGGATTAATTTGGAGAGTTTTAGTTTTCTCCAAAATAATCATTTTTTTTAATAAAAATCATTTTTTTACTAAAAATCATTTTTTACTCCAAACTGACTTTTTTGAGTAAAAACGCATTATGTGTCCGATTGCTGATATGAAAGTTGGTTCTGACTGGCTGGTTGATCAAGAATGATTTTTGGCTTAAGGTTAGAGCCTTCAATCACTGAATTCTGAGTCCAGATCATGAACGGGTTTTTTCCATTTAATTTATGGAAAAATTAACCCAAAAAACTTAGGAAAAGTAATTAAAAATTAAAAAATAATTTTTCGCTGTTCGATAAAATTTTTTTTCGAAATTTTTTTATGTGTCCAGATGACTTAGGACATGACCATGATCTATCTAAATAATGTCTAGTAGGTTTATAACACTCAGTTGGGCTCTAATAACCCCCCAAGGCCCAGAATTCAACATCAGGCATTCCAGCTTTGGAGGAAGCGGGAGAAAACCTCGTCAATTATACTCGGCTGAAGGCAAAGCATAATTGTCAGGGGCAAAAAACTCCCTGGAATACCTTAGTTGGGATTCTACGTCTCAGGAGACCGAACCACTCAAAAATATCCTACTAGCACATTTTATTACAAACCCCGCGGGGCCATGGTCAAAATTATTCAAATAAAAAAGTGGCTAGCCAATATTGGCTAGATAAGCAGATGGATCAACTGATACACTGGAATCAGACTTTGAACAAGTCTGTCAATTGGTGGCTCCTCAGGTAACCCAACTTATGGTACAAAAAGTTGGATAACAGGCTCGAAAGAGCCTATTCAGAATTATTTTTATTACCAGCGGTTACAATATCAACAAACTGATATGATGCCTATTGATTCTTATACAGAATGGAACCAAGAGCTTACAAAGTGCAAAAATTAAAGATTCAGTCAAAAAGAGAGACCCTTTGGGGGATTCAGAAAGCCCAAAAGTCACTTTCGAACAACCGCTCCTCCTCTTTTCTGTTATACCTGCTAAAAACCAACAAGCTTATTAGACTGAAATATGCCCAAAAGCACTCTAAAAGTACCTTTGGGTCAGCTTACTTTTAACAAAAAAAAACTAAGTTAAAACTACTTAAAAAAGGTAAAAAGGGAACCAAGGAAAGCAAGCTTTCCTTGGGATCTTGGCTTGCCTTTTAGGCAGCCAATATGATGTGCACTGATTGCTAGATTTATCTTTTATAATAGAAAACAGAAATCTAATGCATGCAAGCTATAAATTCTCTTTAAAATTCCATGCAAAAATGACGATTTCCCTAAAGCTAGATCTAGAATGCTTATGAAACCTTTTAAGAACAAGATCTAGATTATGGGCTTTGAGAAAATAGATCTATGTTAAATTTACTTTAAGATAATAGATCTAAACAATATCAAAGCTGTGAACAAAGTAATCAGGTAAAAAAATTGATTTTGAATGAGGAAAAGGAGAAGAGAAGTGCTTGTTGCTGAAGCAGATCTGTAATGGAAACTTGTTAGTGGAATACAGAGGGGCAATGTCTTCACAAAGCTATTGGATGTACAGTGGAGTCAAACTAGATCCACAGCTCGTCCAATCCTTGCTACCTGAAAGCTAAACACACAATCCTGCACGAAACGCCATGAGATCTGGATATATATATGAAAAAGAGACAAGAATTACATGCAAATAAACTTATTAAACATGTATAATCTAGATCTTCTAACATATATGCTATGCGATATAAGAAAAACAAGTAACCCTACTTACCCAACTATACTCCTATTGATTCAGCGGAATCGTTCAAGCCAGACAGGGTTCAGATGCAGAAATTGAGAGAAAAGCCGACAACATCAATAGCCGTAAGATAATGCTTAATCCACACATATGAGAGCATTACACCATTTGGCCTCCAAAGCTTTTTTATTTCAACAATCAAAAGATTACAACAGTATTACAATAGCAAGCCCTTTAATCCAACTCTAACTAGCTTGGAAGAGGAGGCTTAAGCTTTGATTTATAGAAAAAACAGGAGATCCAGCCCAGGGGGGGCGCAAATCCCAAGGAGACAGATCAAATCAGCTGATGGAGAGTCAATCAATGCAGATCTGAAGCTGAACTGAGCCTACTTGTCAACCGGGGGGTTGATTGAGTTGACACATCAACCCATAAACCGACACATCAGTCCACAAAGCATCCAGGAGAGTCCACACGTGTGGAGGAGAGAGAGAGGGCGCAATTCACCATAAAGATTGCTGAAGATCAACTCTGGATCTGATTTGATCACCTCCTTCAGTCAAGGATTTGTCAGATCCAGTCAATCTGGTTTAGATCTAGAGAATCTACTGATCTATGATTTTGGATTTGCTCCATTATTCATCAATTTATTAATTAAAATAATCAATAATTGATTTTTATGGAAAATCACTCAAAACTAGGAAATAGTGGGTGCATGGGTTTACATGGTGCTCTGAGCTTGAAAATGAGCACCTACATGACTGAAACTGATTATTTGGCCCACTTTTATTACAAAATCAATTTTTCCAATTAAACTATTAAAAAATACTCTAAGTTTTGGAAAAATTAAATTTTAATAAAAAACACTGAAAAAACTAAAAAATTGAAAAATTGGAAAAACCTAGGGGGACTTAGACATGTTCATATGACTCGACCATGATGTCTAACATGTTTATACATTGACACATAGACTCTAATAACCTCAATAGGCCTAAATGCCAAGCCGACCACCCCAACTTTGGAGGTATGGAGTGAAAAACTTAGAAATTATCAGTCGTTTATTCAACAACCAATAATAACCAAGGGAAAAAAACACCCTAGGCTGATCGGATTGACAAATAAAGTCTAAGAGACCAAGTCTTTTACAGACACTATCATGTTAGAACATTTATTACAATTTCCCCACGGGGTATGAACATGTGATATAGTACAACAAGCACTTCCCAGAAGTACTTCCAAAGGCCTTTTGAAGTCCGAACAAGTTATCCTTGTCCGGTTCACCAGGTTCACTTGATAAAAAACCACTAAGTACAACTTAGGTGGTAACACACTCCAACACAGAGGGGGGATTCTCAAACACCCTTAGATGGGGTGGGGAAACTAGCCTATTGACAGTCTCTCTCAGGTACATGATTTCTGTGATATGATTTATTATGTATTTGCATTTCATATCTAGAATAGGGCATGGCAAAAATGTCTGCCTCGATATATTTGATGCCTCTACTAACTGAAATGTGTGCAGGTTAAGGATGGGACTGTAACTCCGTGAAGGAGTGGGGAGATTAGTTTTATGTTGACTCGCTCGTTGATATTTCAGTATTTTCTCCCGATCACTTTGAGGAGTGAGGAGATTGGTCCCATGATTGACCCCCTCGGTTAGAGGGAAGGTTGACTTTATTGCTTGACACATTGTGATGAAGTGGGGAGATTGGTTCCATGATTATGTCCCTCGCTAAGAGGGTAGGATGATTATACAATGCATTCTCTCGATCACTTCGAGAAGGAATGAGGAGATCTCTCGGACATCCTAAGATGGGATGGAGATGGCCAATGCATTCTCCTTATCACTTCGAATTAAGTGAGGAGATCTCTTAGACATCCTGAGATTGGATGGAGAGGCCATCGCATGATTCATGCATTCTCCTAATCACTTCGAGAAGGAGTGAGGAGATCTCTCGGATATCCTAAAAAGGATGGAGGTTGGCACACACTGTAGACACTGAGAGGGGGGGTGAATCATCGTGAAGCCAATTTTAAACTTTTCTTAGCTTATCACAGTTAGCTACCAATTCATCATTCCATAATCATTTCATAACCATCATAGCATAAGCATTTCATTCATAAAGAACCATAACACAAATGAACACAACACTATATAATTTTGTAATCTTTTTGTATTAGTTTTGATTCGGCTACAACCGTTAGGCAAAATCAGCACCTACTGATACATAGAGCACCTACTCTGCATCCAGGACCCTGCTTGGTTTTCTTAGACCCTGCTAAGAAGGGTTTGAGGTATCCTAACCTCAAAAGCAAGACAAGCTTGCTATTACAATTAAAGCTCACTGTCACATCAACATCATTTGTCTCTTCAATCTGTTCTGCTGCTAGTCAATTCTGCTGATCATCCGCTGATCACTCTCATCAACACTGCTGCAACACACTTCTCAATCTTCTCTGTTCATCAACACCTGCTCTTCAATACTGCCAAGTCATCAAGGTCTTCTCATCTCTGCTGTTGCTGGTCAACTGCTCATCAACACTGTTCATCATCTTTACTGCTGGTCATGAATCTCTGGTCAATCTCTGCTCATTAACCTCTGCTCAAGAAGCCTCATCAATCCACATGTCATATTCAATCTGTCAAGCATCTCACTGTGTAAGCACTGTCAATGTCATCAACCTGTTACTATCATTTGTCATTACATATCAGACTGCTGTCACTGTTTGTTTGCATCATACAGAATGTATTAGATCAAAGCATCATCATCTTAGTGGAGTATGCATAAAAAAAATGCCATCATCATCATAGGGTGCATCATTCAATTATCATGATCATATCAAGGAGCAGTATCCATCATCACATAGAAGCATGAATCATCATTATAGGGTTGCATGCATCTTCATGTGTGTCATCATATCATATCATAAACTTGTCAAATCTGCTTCTCAAGAATCTGTTCATACTCTGATTATGCCATTAAATTATGCTAACGATCAAGACAATCAGCTATGTACTGCTCAAGTCAATTCATCACAGGTTTGTTTTGTCATCAAGAATTTTCTTATTTCAATGCACTGCTCATTGCTCATAAACAGTCTGCTTATGTACCTAAGTGTCTTCACTTATCATGTCTCGTACTTGTCACTTTAATACTTATCACACCCTGCTCCTCATTTGCTCATTAAAGTCTGTCAATGTCTACTCAGGTTATCAATCAACTACCCCTGGCTGTCACACATCTCGGATCTGCTGCTGTTATGTTAAAGATCAACTCTTTTTACTTCTGCTCATCAAAGAATACATTTATGCCAAGACCAAGACACAGAAATATTCCTGCCCTCTTATCAGTCTGTCTTCTAATTCCTAGTGTTACCTGGGAATTGCTTTTTTTTGGATGGCAGCCAGCTCAACAGTGGTGTTGACTGAAATAGGACCTTAAATCAGCTGTAACAGTACTTTGATTTTTCTCGAAACCAACCACTGGTTCAGTTCCTTAAAGATGACTGTCATATGTTCCTTGTTGCCCAAATGCCTTCAAAAGATTCGGCCTTCAGCACTGAGAATTTGAAAGATGCACAAAGAACCCAGTATATATAATATACACAATAAGCTTGCCCAAATTACATGCTTGACAGTCTTTAGTCAAAGATTTATAGCTGCTGTTTGGATGCCCTAGAAGAGTTCAGACTTTCAGAAAGCTTTGCTGTCTCTTTTTATTCCAGAGGGGTCCAACATTTTAAATACTTGCTCATGCGCTTATGCCAAGATTACTATAATTTCTGTTATAGCCTTCAAGATCAAACCATTTCTCCACTGATGCTTACACAAAAGAATTAACCAATTTGCTACTATGGTAACACTGTTTTGAAACTCGGAGCTAGAAAATCATAAGCTTGGGACTTGGACTGTTGTGCATCAACCTCGGACTTGGTATGATGTTTAGGAACAATTCGGGACTGCTAATAAAAAGCCCTAAGTCCAAGCTGGACTGTCACAAGCAGCAAGAAGATTAACCAAAAATCAATCTGCTGTAACCTTCGACCTAGCAGCGGCCTTAGTCCACCTCAGCCACGAAAAATTCTTCCTCAGTCCACGAGTTTACCAGCTTTCAAAAAAAGGATGCCTGCTCCCACGAATTTCTTCCCTCAGTCAACGAGTTAGGCATCCTCATGCTGCCAGGAGGTCACCTCAGTCTATTGCCCACGAGTACCTCAGGCAAGACTTCAAACCATCAAAAAATTGCAGTCTGCTGCTGCCCAAAAAAAAATCAGTCTGCTACTGCCCGAAATTTGCCTCAGTGGACAGTCCGAAATTTCCACAGTGCTGCTGCTCCTTCTGCGGCTACCTCAGAGACCTCCGAATTTACCTCAGTCTGACCTCTGAAATTGCAGAGCTAATTCGAAAATTTTGTCACATCAAAAATTAATTTTGATGGGGTATTTATACTAGATTCTCCTCCATAATTTTAGGGCCGACATACATATTTAATTTATTTTTAATGGGGCCGACATACTATAAAAATA
>LPNX010894514.1:56273-121845 GCA_001517045.1 Pseudotsuga menziesii
CTTTTGGCTAAAGATTCAGACCTTGTCTGGTCATTTCCAGAGTTTCTTTAAACTGGTCCTTGACCACCAACCGACTATTGGCCATTTCAAAACAAAATCTGTAAAAACAAAATTCTGTAAAGACCACATCACTCTTTGTCGCGAAAATCAAAATTAAGCTATTGCCAAATTCGAAGTCAAGCCAACAATCACAGTTACCGTCAAAGATAAAACTAAGCAGACATATTACTTCAAGTTTGGGAGTCCTCGAGAAGTGTCTCTACCTGCTATTGTGGTTTTTCCATGTCATGATCTTCATTGTCTTCTGGAATTGCTCAAGTTTTGTATCTCGCATTCTTGTTTCTTCAGGTTACTTGACCTCTTAAATATGTAGCCTCCTGGATATAGAGTATGTTGAGTCCTCATCAAAGATTACAACTCTACCGATGTCGATTTTCTTGAATCCTGGGAAGTATATTCAACAAACCTTTAATGTATCACTGTACCCTACGAATACACCCTTCCTCCCAGAAGGATCGATTTTGGTCCTCTTCTTCTTTGGAATATGTATGTACACTAGGTAACCAAATATTCTAAGATGGCTAACTTCTGGTTTCTTTCCTGAGAAAGCCTCTTCCAGAGTTTTGTTGTCAAGTACTTGATGAGGAATACGGTTCTGTACATACACAGTTGTCCTTGCTGCTTCCACCCAAAGGTGCATTGGAAGACCTTGGTCATGTAACATTGTTTTCCTTGCTTCCATTATGGTTCAGTTTTTTCGTTTCGTAACCCCATTTTGCCGAGGATTGTATGGAGTGCTCAATTCTCTCTTATTCCTAGACTCTCTGCATAGTTCTTGAATTCTTCTGAGGTGAATTCTCTGCCATTATCTGATCGCAGAGTCTTGATCTTTCTTTTGGTTTGGTTCTCGACCAAGGATTTATATTCTTTGAACTTATTGAATACTTCATTTTTCTCTTTCAATAAATATATCCAAGTCTTACGTGAGAAATCATCTATAAAGGAAACATAGTACACATACTCGCTTAATGAGCTAGAAGACATGGGTTCGCATACATTCGAGTGTACTATTGCTAGTATTCCTTTAACCTTGCTTTCACTGCTGGGAAATGCCTTCTTTGCATTATTTCCTTGTGCACATCCTTTGCAAATGCTTTCATGCTTTGCCTAGATCTTTGGAAGTCTAGAGACTGCTTTGCTTGCCATCGGTAGTGCTCTGTAGTGCACATGTGCAAGTCTTCGGTGCCATAGTACACTTGGTTCTATTGACTCGTAAACCAATGCTTGTTTAGGATGTCCCTTTAGCTTGTACAAGCCTTCGTCTTCTTCTCCAATCACTATTGCATCTCTATTGTCTTTCTTTTAGGCCACATGAGAATTTGGCCATCGACAAATGCAACTCTCATTCCCTTTGCATTTAGTGCAGAGATGGAGAGAAGATTCTTCTTCAATCCTGGAACATATAACACATTCTTCATCTTTAAAGTTTTTCCTGAGTCTAGCTTTTATGAAGTTTCTCCACTCCCTTTTATGGGGTATTGATAATCATCTCCAAGTTTCACCTTGTGAGGTGACGAATGCTTAGACATATTGACGATGTTTCGTTGTATTTCGTCATGTGTTTAGATGCCCCACTATCCACAACCCAGTCATTGCTCTCCATGTGAGATAGTGCCCATAAGTGCCGAGGTTAGCACATACTCTTCACTTGAATCATCTTTGTCTCTTCTGAATCTTTTGTTTGTTGGTTCATCGTCTTCGGCAACATGAGCATTGTGTCCCCTTTTCCTGATGGCATAGTCTCTTGCAAAGTGTTCGCTTTCATCACAAGTATAGCATCAAACATTGGAAGGATCTCTCTTGATCTTCTTTTGTTTCTTGTCCTTCTTCTTGTCGTGATGATGGTTCTCCTTCTTTTCCTTATTCTTGTAGTTTTTCCTAGTGTGAACTGTGTGAGCTTGATCTTCAGTTGATCCCATCTTTTCTTCTCTTGTTACGAGTCGAGCTTCTTCTTGTGTGCATTCTTCTCGGAGTTAGCTAAAATATATCACCTTCCTTCTTGCACAGATTCCTTGAATGAATTAGTCTCATGATTTAGGGAGGCCATTCAAGGTAGTAATCACAATTTCTCCTTTTTCGACATTCTCTTCAACTGCTTCAAGTTGTTTCTTGATTTGAGCAACCATTGTGAAGAAGGACTGTACAGTCTCTGAGTTTTGTATCTTCACATTCTTCAACTGGTTCCTCAAAGTCATCTTTTGGTTGATGTTTTTTCCTAAGAACATCTTTGTCAAAGCATCAAACACTTCCTTCATTGTCTTGAATGATGACACACGGGGGTTGATGTGACTCTTGATTGAATTTGCAATGATTTTCTTGGCTTTAACTAAGTTATTTTATGAGTAGCTTTAGCCTCATCTCCCTCTGGCTCTGGAACTTCTCCATCGATGTACTGATCCAAATCAGTTTATTCAAGGATCAGGGAGATTCTTTACTTCAATGCTCGAAAGTTATCAGCCCATCCAAGCTTGTCCTCAACCTGAGTATGTTAAGTCGTCTTTTAAAATGAGAACGTTAAATGGAAATAATAAAGATTTAGATCTCACTGAATTGAGGTGTCCGACCTGGTTTCAGAGCTGGTTGACCTAGGGTTTGCTAGATAAATCCTAATTTTTCAAACATGGAGTTTGAGAATTCTGTTTGGACAAAAAGAGGCACCTCCTTGAGGGGAGTTGCTTAGCAGGTTCATTTTTTGAAGATTGAGGTGGGAAGCCTCTGAAACTTGATGCCCTAGTCTCTCCTGGCACAAGTGACATGGTCAAAATTGAAACTTCTTCAAATCTGAAACTACTTCCACCAAAATATGCGCGCTACTGAGGCGAGTTAGCCTAGCCCTCTTTTATTGATGATCCATGGAGAGAAGACCTTGAACTAGGAAGCCCTGTTTTCCACTGTTGCATAGTGCCTTCTTTAAGATGGACTTCGATTCCATGTTAGTTTTTCTAGATCTTATTAGTTTAGTTAGGATCTTTATCTGAAAGAATAACAAGTACAACAATATGCATAAGATAGAACAGATACACAAGACACAAATATTTTGACCGAAGAAACCATAAAGGATAAAACCTCACAAACTTCCTCATAATAGTTCAATCACAAAGACTGTAACATAAGATGGACAAACCCAATAATAAGAAGTCTTCAACAGTCTATCTCTCCTCCTTGTCTTTCTCTCTCTACTCATGTGAACTTGAGTGAGTGCAAGTGTGTATAAGTGAGGGAGGACGCCTCCCTATTTATACCTTTCAAGTGATTGACCTAATACATGACTGGGGCTGACCTATTACCCTAACAGTGCCGACTTCTCATAGAGAGACTCCAAAAATACATTACATGATGTTACATTGGGGACTATTCCAAGGAAGGGATGGAGGTTTCAGAATCTAGTATATTAGACTGTGAATTAGAAACAAATATATCTGAGATAAAGATATGAGAAACAGGTTTGACCCTAGCTCCCAAACCATACAAGCCTTACCATCTTCTTGTTCCAAGGAGAGCTTGCCTTCTTCTCTTCTTGCAAAATATAGGACATAAATATTATTTTCTTCAAGTAGCTGGGTCATGATCTCCAACTTCCTTTTGAAACAAGATTTTTCATGATGTGAACCTCTACAATAACCACATTTGATCTTCTCTCTCTTACTCTTCATCCTCTTTGATTTCGAATCCTCATTTGTTGAACTTGAGCTTTCTACATCCGGAATGCTTCTTCTCCTTCACTATTTGGTGCTTCGAAACCTTGGATTTATTCTTGCCTTTGGCTTGATTCAACACACATGCAACAAGGGATTGATCATTGGTGGATTTGATGGTACCCATTTGAACCAACTTGTCTTGTTGTTGAGTCAAAGACTCAATGAAGTATGCCAAGGTAGGCATTATCCAATTTCAAATTGTCAGCTTTCTTGAATGGAATGTCGAAACAAACACGGAATACTCAGGCCTTAGCTTTGAAAGGATATACAAGATCAACCAGTCTGCTTTCTTCTCGGTTCCACGTTGTTTCAGTTGAAGCACAAACAATTTGAACTTTGTGAAAAAATCTTGGATCGTCTCAAAGTGAGTTGGGCTCAATGTGATCAACTCATTTTCGAGTTGGTGTCCTCTCATCTCATCAGTCTTCCCAAATAGCGACTTGATCTTGAGCCAGAATTCATTGAGTGTAGTAAGACTATCTACATGGAAGAGAAGATCCCTTGAAACATCGAGACAAAGCATCTCGAATGCCTCTCCAACCTGTTGAAGTACTTCGATTTTTCCACAACAAAGTTGCGCTCATTGTCAGTCCCTATGGTGAATCTCTAGAGGCCTTTCAACCTTAGCTGGATCACCATTTCAACATTCCATTCAAAATAATTGAATGGGGTAAGCAAGACATGACTCTGCTCAATTTCTGCTTGCGTAGTGAGTGGCGAAAACATTAGAACTACCTGCAATGCAATCACTCGAATTTCTCTGGAGGAGGCCCTATATTGCGACTCAAACTCTCTGAATTCGAATTGCATCTTGAAAGAGCTTTGATACCATGTGAAAATTGTTAGACACTTAGAAGGGGGGGGAATCATTGTAAAGCCAATTTTAAAACTTTTCTTAACTTGTCACAATTAACTACCAATTCATCATTCTAATTTCATAAACATCTTTCACTTCATCATTCACATATCATAAGCATTTGAATCATCAAGAACCATAACCCAAAAGAACACAACACCATATAATTTTGTAATATTTTTGTATTAGTTTTGGACCGGCTACAACCATGAGGTAAAATCGGCACCTACTGATACAAAGAGCACCTACTCTTCATCCAGGACCCTGCTTGGTTTTCTTAGACCCTGCTAAGAAGGGGTTTGAGGTATCCTAACCTCAAATGCAAGTCAAGCTTGCATTTACAATTTAAGCTCACTGTCTCAACACATTTTCATCACTGTCACATCACACCAACACTTATCTCTAACATCTCTTCAATTAGCAGCTTGTCTCTATCCTCTTCATTTTGTCCAAAAGGATTCTATCAAGAATAATATCAGCAATTCAGCACATCATTGTCAAGTGCGTTGTCCCTGTCATAATCATTCTGCTCAAGTATCTCTACACATCGATCTCTACTGCTCATCGATACTGCTAGTCATTTGCTCATCAATCATCTGTTTATCTGCTCATCACTGTTGCTAGTCATTTTCTCATCAACCATGTCATCTACACTGTTGCAATACTACAAAGTATTCTCTTCAACACTGCTTATGAAGTCATCAAACATAAAGTTCTGAACATCATCAAGGTTTAGGCTGTGTATTCATCATATAGGGTGTACCTCAACATCATAGTATGCAACATCATCATCATAGGATATTCAATCTAGAAATTCATCATCATACATTATTCATCACTGTATATTGTATATTGTAAATATACCACATAAAGGTTCATCATCATCTTCATACCTTGCTTTTCCATTCACCATTGTACTGGACATATACTACAGTATACTTGTAAGTATCTTTCACCACTGTATACACCATTGTATACTTATTGTATGAATGCCACTCACACACCACTATTGTTCACACATGTACATTCATACAAAGGATTGCATATATCAAGGTCTAATTATTCAAAGTAATATCATCATGGTATGCACTGTTTCTTAGCTCCTGTATGTACATCACTGTACACTCACATTCACAAACACTTCTTGCGTACCATTGAACACATGACTTCAAAAACTGTTCATAGGGCATCATATATTCTAGCACCTCACTGTAAAAACTTTATAGGGAACACAAAAATTTCTGAGCATACGTACCTTCATCATTTTACTGTATGGGAATGCATCATTACTCTTCTTTTAAAAGCATGCCACTGTATTGTAGCTGCTACTACAACAGTCACCACCGAGACTATGTAGATTAGGGCACACTCTTCACTGCTACCACCAAAGTTTTTATAGTAATGTCTGTTGCAAAAACAAACCGTAAAAGAACCTTGGATCCTCCTTGATCACTGCTGCAAGGTTCAGGTCTGTTTGAACTTTGAAGTGCAAAACAAAGATGGTGTTTAGCTGCCTCCACCAAATATTTACCTTAGTAAAATTTCCTCAGTAAGCTACACCTCTGAAATGGTAACAGTCAACAAGCTTTTACCCTTGTCATGGTTTTATAGATCAAGTTCAAGACCTAGAGAAAAAGTGTTCTTGCTGCTGCAAACATTATGTCCTGGATCATGTTAACTGTTTATGTCATCTAAGATCACTCATCTCCTCATGTCAAGTATCTCTCATGACAAGTGTTTGCTCATGCCCATTTTCATCAAATCTTCCAGTTTGCTGCTCATCCCTTCAAAATTCGCTCATCTTTTCTTGTGACCGTCTCAGAGCTGCTTCATTACCATAGAATCTCTTCAAGCTCGAAAATCAGAGATAGAAAAGATATTGTACTAAAAGACTTCTGCTCCCAAAAATCAGAGCTAAACTCCACACCACCGAAGTTTTCTACTTGTTGTTGTTGCCTCAAAGTACACCTGAAAATATTAGAGAAAATCATGAATTTCAGAGCTGTCGTTTACACCAAAAGAAAAAATTCGGCCACTGTGTATTTCTGCGTTTTTCAATAGTCGGAATTTCCTTAGAGCTCCTGTTTTCACCCATGAAATCTTACACAAACAAATGGTACATGTGTAGGGTATTTATAGTGATTTTTTCATGAATTTTACTGGGCCGACTTTCTAAAAATAATTTTTGTTTTTGTTTTTATATTTGTCACATTTAAGTGAGCCAACATTTCATTAAGAATTTAAATTTAAATTAATTTCTTTTTCCTTTAGCTAGCCGACTTGTTGAAGAGGTTCTTTTTGTAGTCTTTTATGTGCAAGATTTTATTAAAGCAAAACCTTTGTACCACATTGGGGTTTCAAGGCCTTCTTCAATGGCTCATCTCTTTTTATCAATAACTCCATTAACATGTGCAAAGGGTTCATGTTATTCATCAAGGGTTCCAACATCTTTAAGAGCTTCAAGCATCATAATGTCATGGCCAAGGGTAATGACTTCTTCACCATGGGATCCACCAAGTCTTCATCAATAGGTCAACCACATCATTGTTCAAGAACTTAACTACCACACACTTGTGGGATAGATGATCATCATAAGTGCCACAGACTTCTTGAAGCTACATGGTCATCTTGAACATATGACCAATTCAACTATATTCATGATCTTTAGTTTAGGTGTCAAGGACCCATGAGTAAGTGGTTCTAAGACAAAAAATATTCCAAATACATGATCAATGATCATATAGTGTCCAAGGGTCATCTTACCATCATGTCTTCATCACCATACATCAAGGGTTCCACATAAGGACATGTTCAAGGTTCAAAGGGCTTCAACATGTCAACCAAGACTTCCTCAAGAAACTTGTGGGATTAAGGACCATCTCCAAGGGTTCCAAGACTCCATCAAGTCATCAATAACCATGCAAACAACTTGTGGGTTTACCAAGCCTTCTCCTAGGGTACCATGACCTTATCATGACATCATCATAGCATGAATGACCATAGAATGGGTCATTAATGCTTCTCTAACCCATCTAGGGTTTCTCCAACGTCAATCAAGGCTTCAGGACCATCTCGAAGGTATTCAACGCCATCAACAGAGTCTTCAACATCTTTAGCAAGGTGGTGGAATCAAGATCCAACCTTGTGGGTACAAGGACATTGTCAACTGGGTACAAGGTGCTTCAAGGCACAAACCCACTCTGTAAGGGGTCAAGGCACTACAGGTGGGACTTGGTGGCATCAATGACAACCTGTGGGGCCATTGCAAGTCCATGTTGGCATCAATGACAATTTCATCAACAATCTCCCCCTTTGTCATTGATCACAACAACTCATGCTCCCCTTGCGAGCATCCTCCCCTTTTTTCTTCATCTCTCCCCCTTTGGAATCAATGGCAAAGGGTGTCTACATACCTGTGTCTGAAAGCTCTGATCACTATTCACTGCTCCCCGTGTCAATATGCACGATCCTAGGACCTGTCTGTATACCTGGAGTAACCATCCTTTCTCCATTGATTTCATCCTCCAGCCTCATGAACTCAAGGTGTGTTAAAATTTTTGGGAGACCTTACACTTGGCTTGCCATATGGCAGCCATCCTCCTTGCTCTGATCAACCTCTCCTATCTGCAACTGCTCGGTCTTCCTCATCCTTACTTACATCTTGGCATCCATGCTTTGAGAATTTGATTCTTCATCTGTATTGTCTTTCCTTGATGAGCTGTATAGGTAACTTCTCAAGTGTTGTTTCCGGGTACTCCAACAGTCTTGAGCTTTGTGCCCAAGGCCACTGCAGCTATAACACCTCATCGTACGATAATATGCAGCAATGTGACCAACATTGTTGCATGTCCAACATCTGATTGAGCTGTTGGAACTTCCAACACTTATTTGATCAACTTCATTTCTCCATGCTTTAGAGTGTCCCTGATTGCAGGCATTTGAATTTTGATCTTCAAATCTTCTTGCTGATGTATATGAATGACTCCTTTTTGGTTGACTTCTTTGAATTGCACATTCTTGGGCTTTGTAGCCAAACCCACTGCAGGTGTAGCATCTCAATGTGCGACATGTGGCAGCAACATGTCCAACTTGATTACATGTCCAACATCTAACTGAGTTGCTTTGTCTTCTAATATTTCCGCTTCCACAATTTATTGCCTTGTGGCCAAAGTTTGAGCAAGAAAAACAATAGCCATTAAATTCATATTCATACCTTGGACCTTGTTTCCAGCTTGGAGTTGAATCTTTGCTTTGAGGAATGAGGTCAGCTTCTTGATGTGTTCTTGAACATTCACCATCCTTGTTGTCATGTGCAGGTACATAGGATGCATCCTTGGTCATTGATGGACCAACATTTGGGGTCTTTGGAGACAACTTGTCTTCTTCTAGATTGTCTTTTACCTTTCTAAACCCAAGATTAGATTTGTCAAAGGGAGACCTTTGGCAATCCAATAATTTATCCAACATGACAGAGCTGCTATTGAACTTCTCATGATGCTTTGATTTTTCAATCTTCTTTCTGAGATTGACGATCTCAAACTCATGTTTCTGATTTGTCACTTCTTTTTCTTCCAATTGATTTCTTAATGCTTCTTCTATTCTCTTAGCTTCTTCTAGCTGAGTTTTCAGATCAAGATTTGCCTCTCTTGCTTCTTCAAGTATTTTTGAATCTTTAACATGCTTCTTTTGTTCTAGGGTTAGATTGATCAGATCAATATTTAGCTTTTCTTTTTCTTCTTCCTTTTCCTTCAACAATTTTAGCCACACTACTCCTTCATGCTTAAGTAAGCAACTCTTTAGTTCAACATTCTTCTTTTGGAGATTATCCATATAATCAAATGTTGTCATCCTAAACATTTTTTAATCAGATTGATTGAGATCAACTTTGTTCAAGTACCAATCAACTCTGAGATCTATGTTGCATACATAGTTTATAATTCTCTGTTTAGCTTTCAACATTGCTTCATCATCATCTGCAAGAATCTTCTCAATTTCATCACACAAGCTATCATTATAATCATAAGAGTTCATACCTTTACTGGAGTCCTCTTCTTATTTGTCTTCTTCTTGATTGAGCTCTTTTGGGGGCTTGTCTTCTGATTCTTGATCTGTCTTTTTGGGTTATGGTCTTGCCTTCTGATACTCACTCTCCAACTTGAACCATAGGTTTTTTGCTGAAGTGTACTCTCCTACACTTTCCTTCACTTAGCTGGGAAGTCCATCCATGAGGAACTTCAAGGCTGTAGTGTTGTCCTTCTTTGCTTCCTTCTGTGCAGCTGATTTTTCTTTCTTGTTTGATGGAGCGGGTGGATTGATAACAATTTCCCAAATACCAAACTTTTTCAGATAAGCCTTCATTTTGCTCATTCAACTGAAATAATATGTAATATCAAGTATACGCACATCATTGCTTGATGACTCTTTCTTTTCCTCCATTGTGTCTAAGGATCTCCTTCAAGCTTGCTAGGTTTGTGATGAAGGCCGGCTCTGATACCAATTGTTAGACACTGAGAGGGGGGGTGAATCAGTGTAAAGCCAATTTTAAAACTTTTCTTAACCTGTCACAATTAATTACCAATTCATCATTCCAATTTCATAATCATTTCATAAACATCTTTCACTTCATCATTCATATATCATAAGGCATTTGAATCATTAAGAACCATAACACAAAAGAACACAACACGATATAATTTTGTAATATTTTTGTATTAGTTTTGGACCGACTACAACCATGAGTTAAAATCAGCACCTACTGATACAAAGAGCACCTACTCTTCATCTAGGACCCTGCCTGGTTTTCTTAGACCCTGCTAAGAAGGGGTTTGAGTTATCCTAACCTTAGATGCAAGTCAAGCTTGCATTTACAATTTAAGCTCACTGTCTCAACACATTTTCATCACTGTCACATCACACCAGCACTTATCTCTAGCATCTCTTCAATCATCATCTTCTCAACAACTTGTCTCTATCCTCTTCATTTTGTCCAAAAGGATTCTGTCAAGAATAATATCAACAATTCAGCACATCACTATCAAGTGTGTTGTCCCTGTCATAATCATTCTGCTCAAGTATCTCTGCACATCGATCTCTGCTGCTCATCGATACTGCTAGTCATCTTCTCATCAATCATCTTGTTGTCCGCCGATTGCACACCAGCAGCAGAAATCTTTTGAAAGTTGTCTCCTCACTTGAGAAAGTGGGAGATGTGTGATCTTGGGGGCAAGCACAGAGCTAGGTATTGTCACCTACTCCTAGCTCCTCCGTTTAGGCTAACTCCTAACGAAACCAAGGGGGGTAGTCCATAACAAAGAGTTTTCTATGGCTCAATGTTTAAGTTAAGTTTTAAGATGTTTTGGATGCGGATGGGTGTTGTTTAGGAGTTACTTGAGATTAGAAATGATTAAGTTTATGAATGTGACACGTAAATAAGAGCAATCCACGTTGCTAGCAAGAGACTGAAAGATAAACAAATATTCCAGACTTGTAACTTAAGCATTCAGATATAATCAACGAAAAATAAACCATAGACAATTGATCAATGATAGAAGATTATTCAATTATAACGAAGGACCAGTGCCGTATGGAGTCAAATAAATGCGTGAAATGATGTCTAGGAATTAAGCTAGTGAATATTAGGTTTTGCAAGTGCTCTTGGTAGATTTTAAGAATTTTAAAGAATGCTCTTGATTAGGGTGTCAACGAAGGTTTGTCAAATCCGAGAGACTCTTCTATGTTTCCTCCGTTCAAGACATGTCCGGCCCGCCCAGTTTCCCAGGCTGATATTGTCAAGTGACCAGCTAGCCGAGAATCTAAGACAGCGGGAGGTTCTGGCGCCTCTAATAGGAAGTAATTTGGAAGGATCCCTACAACGCCGGTGCGTTGGTTAAGGGTGTTTAAGGGTTATTAAATTACTCTTGTAGGGTTTAAAGATCCAATGCCGTTTCTGGGTATTCCGATCTAGGATCGGTCAGAGCATACTCCGGCATGGAGGGAAGGGGGCTAATTAATTAAAGGGGGATGTGTGTTGAAGATTTTATTAAAACAATTAATTATACTCTCCGACAAAGAGCGCTCTTGACTCTGTCTTATGACAGTGGTTCAAGAGATTTAGCTAATCTATATGCAGCTAATGCAGGGATTGTGCAAACTTATGTTGGAATATATTAAACCCACTCACAACTTAGGATAAAATAATTAATCATTATTTGATTAATTATTCACCCACTAGCTTAATTAGTTGGCATCCACTTGCACCTTAAAGTCAATACATGCCATCTATATCCTAGGAATGATTTATTTCCAATTCTGGGTTGATCTTGACCACCTTTTGACCATCCAGAATTAGTATATAGGACTTTACAGCAGATTCTGCTTTATTCTGCTTTTCCTGCTTTTCTATGGATAAGATAAAAGCTAATCAACTAGGAAACTGAGAGCTTTTGTTTCCAACCCATCCTCCATTAGTTTTTCTCCATTTTCTAGGATTAACATGTTATTTCCATCTCCTTGACAACTCACTCATGCTTTTGCCAACTCGTGAGGTCCTTGATATATTTGGTAAGTGCTTTAGCCACCTATGGGGGTTTGCTATATTTTAGTAAGTCAACCTTTTTGAGCTTTATGAGTTGTTTCCATACAATTCGATTTTCCTATGAGGGATGTACTATTTATGTACACTATTATTCATAATTATTCAATGGAAGGATACACACCAATATTCATCTCTTTATTCATGTGATTCAGTCTCTTTTCTTCTCTCTATTTTTCCTGTGTATGCTTGTGAGAATTCTTAGTAGCAAGATCTATTTCCTGTGCTTCTTCTTAGCATCATTGCACATAGCATTGATCTATTATTTCTACAGCAACCTCCATCAGTTTGTAAGCTTTTGTATCATCTGCATATCCCAACATAATGCATTTGCTACTTTGGGCTTGGAAGTCCTTTCTCTTGTCAAGTGGTGTCCTGGACCAAGATTTGGAACCAAAAAATCTCAGATGAGGGACATTTGGCTTATACCCATGCAATGCTTCGAATGGTGTGACCCCAAGCATTAGCTTCTGAGGCACCCTATTTTGCAAATATGAAGCATAGTTTACTGCTTCAGCCCAAAGAAAAGGAGGTAGATTCTTTCCATGGAGAAGGCATGTTACCATCTCTTTTAGTGATCTATTCTTCCTCTTAGCCACACCATTTTGTTGTGGTGTGTATGGAACTGAGTGTTCCATTCGAATCCCCTCTGATTCACATAAATTATGGAAATATATTTTGACACATTCTCCTCATCCATTGGATCTTATTGACTTGATCTTCTTATTGAAACTGTTCTCAACAATAGCTTTAAAACTTTTAAAACCCTCAAAAACTTATGATTTTAGTTTCGTGAAGTAGATCCAGCAGTACCTAGAACAATCATCAATAAAGGTCAAGAAATACTTGTAACCATTAATGGAGTTTGTGGGAATAGGTCGAGCTACATCACTGTGTATCAGGTTGGAAGATTGACATGTGATTCACATCACAATTTTGCATCTATTCAGGGAATTGGGTGTGAAATAAATTGCCTTAACTTTTGTACTCTTTGGGAAGGAGTATGCACATATCTCTTTTCCATTTTAGATTATGTTTGCAGATCAGAGTTTGAAAGCAAAAAGAAGCATTCAGATAATGCTCCTACTTCATCAGTTGATGAGATACAAGGAGTCTCTCATCTTCCTTCTTGCAGGTTCTACACTCCAGCGCATGATCATGGAGTTCATGATTTCTTCAACAAGTCCTTCATCCAGAAGCAGTTCAGTCAGCTCATTAAAGTGAAGATGAAGATATGTTGAAGACACGTTTTAAATTTTGTGCCTTGTCCTATCTCGAGGGAGGATTTTCCCCATGTAATTTTGCCTCGTTCCTCACTTTTCTGGACATAATAATTGTTAAAGGGTAACCATAGCCTTGTTGCTGGGCCCTATATGCATCCATATTTTTTTTTTCATACCATTATAAAGTCAGACTTATAGGGGGGTGTTGGAATATATTAAACCCACTCACAACTTAGGATAAAATAATTAATCATTATTTAATTAATTATTCACCCACTAGCTTAATTAGTTGGCATCCACTTGCACCTTAAAGTCAATACATGCCATCTATATCCTAGGAATGATTTATTTCCAATTCTGGGTTGATCTTGACCACCTTTTGACCATCCAGAATTAGTATACAGGACTTTACAACAGATTTTCCTTTATTCTGTTTTTTCTGCTTTTCTTGCTTTTCTATGGATAAGATAAAAGTTGGTCAACTAGGAAACTGAGAGCTTTTGTTTCCAACCCATCCTCCATTAGTTTTTCTCCATTTTCTAGGATTAACATGTTATTTCTATCTCCTTGACAACTCACTCATACTTTTTCCAACTCGTGAGGTCCTTGATAGATTTGGTAAGTGCTTTAGCCACATATGGGGGTTTGCTATATTTTGGTAAGCCAACCTTTTTGAGCTTTATGAGTTGTTTCCATACAATTCGATTTTCCTATGAGGGATGTACTATTTATGTACATTATTATTCATAATTATTCAATGGAAGGATACACACCAATATTCATCTCTTCATTCATGTGATTCAATCACTTTTCTTCTCTCTATTTTTCCTGTGTATGCTTGTGAAAATTCTTAGTAGCAAGATCTATTTCCTGTGCTTCTTCTTAGCATCATTGCTCATAGCATTGCTCTATTATTTCTACAACTGAGGATGCTCTCCGATAGAGAGTGCTCTTGACTTGTGTTTTTGCAAGTTCAAGAGTCTTAAATAATTAATTGATTAAACAAGCACAACAATTAAGATGAAAGTGGTTGATTAAACTCTCCGACAGAGAGCACTCTTGATCCACCTTATGGTGAGATTCAAAAGATTTTGGTTCTTTTTATGATTTGACAATTATATAACAAGATACCAAAATGTAATAATAAATCTAGCAATTAGTGTTTATGCGAAGGAACAACTAGCAATTAACAAACAATGGAAACGAAGACTAAGCAAAGAACTAAGCTAATTGCTTAAAGGAAACTACACTAAAAAATCATGAAAAATGACACAACACCCTTCCCCCAAATAGGGGAAGTATAAAAGAAAGGAGACTTGATCCTAGTAGCCCTTTTTATTAGTTTTTTACATTGATGATGTGTTCTTTGCTTCTTGGAAGAACAGGTAACGAAGGGGATTGAGAGAAGAGGGAGAGAGTCTTTTTGTTCTTTTGCACTCTTTGCTTGCTTGTGGCCTTTGGGCTCTCCTTCACCTGCCTGAAACTAAGAGCTCTATACATACACTTGTTATAGGATTAGTTGATAAAAAATAACTGGAAATAAGTCTACAAACTAGATAAAAACAACTACCCAAACTTACAGAAAAGAAGAGAGAGAAGAGGAAAGAGAAAGGCAAGGCAAGAGAGGGGAAAAGGGAGTGAAAAGAGGACAAAAGGCAAGTCAAAGAAGGCTACAAACTAAGGGAGAAAGAGGGCTGCAAATGAGGGTAAAAAGGGCTGAAAGTACAGCCCAAAAGATGGTTGAAGAAGATGATGGAAAGGGGTTGCAAAAAGTGGAAACAAAGAGGCAAAAGAGGGCTGTCCAAAAGGGTGAAAATGGGGACAAGTGGAGAGTGAAGAAAATGAAGGAAATACTGCAAATAAAAGGCCTAAAAGGCTGAAAGTACAGCCCAAAGGATGGCCCAAAAATATAATGGAAAGGGGATGCAAATGAGTGGAAAGATGAGGCAAAAGAGGGTTGTCCAAAAGGGTGAGAAGTGGGGAAAAGTGGACAGCGAACTAAGGGAAGGAATGACTGCAAAAAGAAGGCCTAAAAGGCTGCAAAAAAGAAACAGGGCAGCCAACCGGGGCAAAGGCTAAGTGAATGAATGTTCACTTTAGCCAAAACGTGCCCTAATCCCAAGGAAATAAAGATTTTATAAGAATTTGAGAGATGAATAATATGAAAGAAACACTCAAACCTGTGGTACTTTGATGGGGCTTGGATTCTTTTGGATCTTAAAAATTTGGAAGTTTCCTTGGCTTCGAGAGGAGAGGATGCACCTGAGCTCAAACTCCCAGTCGCTTCAATGAGATGACCTGCACAATCTCGATTCTCAACTCAATACTTGCAAACAATGGATTAGATCATGTATGTTTGGTAAATAAAAATGTAAAGAGCATGTCATACAACTGAATAATCGATGCTACTTTAATTCTTAGAAACAAAAACATAAAAGATCAAATTGTAACATCAAATGATCAATCTTACGCGCTTATAGAAGCTTTCTAAAGCATGAGCTATTATCCAATCCTAAGCAATAAAAGACATAAATTGAAACATTTCACCTCATTCGCCAATTGTTCATCCACATTCACACACCATGTATGCCTCCAAATCCTTAAAATTTATTATACGGTTGCAAAAGCAACAAGCATTACAGTAATTCACTAGAGGTTCTTTGCATAAAGATCCATCCGAATAGAGCTACATGAGCCTTTATTTGTACAATGAGAGAGTGCTAAAACCCTAAAACCAATCCTCAAACCCTAACCAGCCTGGCCACCAAACAGAGATGCTAGACCTAAATCGGAGAACCGGGAGTAAGGGGAGGCCTCCACCCAAGCAAAGCACCCCCACTCCGACCCTAAACACTGAAATACACCCACATATGAGCCCACACGTGTGGAAGGCGCCCTCAGGAGAGAGAGGGGCGTGAGCTGCTGAAGGAGGCACCCTGCTACATGGAAAAGTTGCCTGCTATGTCTGGAAACCTACTTTGTTAGGTTTGGGAAGCCTACTGATGGTGTAAGCTTCAGTCTTCACCTCGATCAAATCACTAGACCAATGAGAGCTCTCCATCTCATCTTTAGCTGGAGATGACATGTCTGATAACTGATAATAAATTAATTGCTCTCTTAATGATGACTGAAGCTGAGTTATGATAACTCTAATCATCATAAGTGCTCCATGAGATGTCATTTAGCCTTATATTTTATTGAATTTGGATTAATTTGGAGAGTTTTATTTTTCTCCAAAATAACTATTTTTTATATTAAAAATTCATTTCTTTACTCAAAACTGACTTTTTTTGAGTAAAAAGGCATTATGTGTCCGGTTGTTGATCTGAAAGCTGGTTCTGACTGGCTGGCTGATCAAGAATGATTTTTGGCTTCAGGTTAGAGCCATCAATCACTGAATTCGGAGTCCGGATGAACGACTTACCACGAATGAGATTTTTCCATTTAATTTATGGAAAAATTAACCCAAAAAACTTAGGAAAAGTAATTAAAAAATAAAAAATTTAAAAATAATTTTTCACTGTTCGAAAAAAAAATTTCGAAATTTTTTTATGTGTCCAGATGACTTAGGACATAACCATGATCTATCTAAATAATTTCTAGTAGGCTTATAACACTTAGTTGGGCTCTAATAACTCCCCAAGGCCCAGAATTCAACATCTGGCATTCCAGCTTTGGAGGAAGCGGGAGAAAACCTCATCAATTATACTCGGCTGAAGGCAAAGCATAATTGTCAGGGGCAAAAAACTCCCTGGAATACCCTATTTGAGATTCTACGTCTCAGGAGACCGAACCACTCAAAAATATCCTACTAGCACATTTTATTACAAACCCCGCGGGGCTATGGTCAAAATTATTCAAATAAAAAAGTGACTAGCCAATATTTCCTAGACAAGCAGACAGATCAACTGATACACTGGAATCATACTTTGAACAAGTCTGTCAACCGGCGGCTCCTAAGGTAACCCAACTATGGTACAAAAAAGTTGGTAACATCTGGCTCCAACTGTGGGACAGGTACTTGCTTGATCTATTGATCAAAAAGAGTGCCTGAGAATCCATGAATCTCTGGTACTTGCATGTAAACATAAGTGTCTCAGTTCCATGTATATGATAAAAATATGCCATGATGAAATACCAAAAAATATTTATTGCTTTTTTCGAAATAAAGTACATGGAAATAAACTTCTTCTTTTTTCGCATATATAGAATGAAATATGATACAAATGCTAGTATACAAAAGTAAAGTACATAGAAATATAACAAGGATGGGTTTCGAAAAGCCCTGTGATGACCCCTTGGGTCATCTTGGAAGTTGTTTCAATAGAAAGGCTTCAAGTGTTGGCCATTCATGAGTAGGTTTAAAATTTCTCCGTCCATAGTGTTAAGGAAAAAAGAATTGGTGCCAGCCGTGTCACGGATGATAAACGAGCATTTCCAAAGGCTGTCAAATTTCCCATGCTTTCCAGGCTTCTCCCTTCTCTTATCCCATAAGAGAACAATATCTCCAATTTGAAAAGTTCTCGGCCTGGCTGACTTTTCAAAAGTGCCCTTCATACTTTCCTGATGTCTGAGTGACTGATCAAGGGAAGCTCTTCGGGATTCATCCAATTCTATAATCTGGTTTATTCTCTGCTCCATTTCTGCTTGTTCTGTGCCATACTCACTTAGCATCCTGAATATCGGAATCTGCATACTGACCGGAAGGGTGGGTGTGAGTCCATACACCGGCTCAAAAGGTGATTTACTAGTTGAGTTCTTCTTAGTGATTCTATCCGCCCACACAGCATACTTAATTTTACTATCCCATGATCTCTTATTATCCCCCCACAGTCTTCTTGAGGATTGACATTAAATTTTTATTGGTGGACTCAGTAAGTCCATTTCCTTGTGGGTAATAATCAGATGAGTGTGATAGGATAATGCCATATTTAAAACATAAGTCATTCATTTTTTCGGAACTGAAGGCTTTGGCATTATCGGCTGTTATTTTTAAGGGAGTCCTGAATCTGGTGATGATTCTTTCCTCGATGAAGTCTATAACAACCTTCTTAGTGGCAGTCTTAGTGGGTATAGCCTCTACCCACTCGGTGAAGTAATCGGTTGCTATGAGAATCCAACAAAAACCATTGCTAGAGTTATCCTTGAATTTTCCAATAAAATCAAGCCCCCACTGCTGAAAAGGGGCGAGGACAACAACCAGAGTAAGGGGAAGAGCTGCCAACTTCTGCTTCCCAGTGAACAACTGGCACTCTTGGCAACACTTGATATGCTTGTGAGCATCTGCAAAAATGGTTGGCCAATAATAACCAGCTCTCAAGATTTTGTGGGCAGTTGTATTTCCTGCATAGTGGCCTCCACAAAATCCTGAGTGAAACTCTGCTAATGTATTCTTAGAATCATGTTCGTTGATGCACCTAAGTATAATACCATCTGGGTTCCTCCAACCCAGACCCTCTTAGGTAAGGCAATACATAGAGGTCTTAAGTCTCAAAGCCCTACGCTTATGCCCTTTGAGGTGATCCGGGCAAGTGAGAAGGAGGAGAAAGAAAATGATGTCTGAATACCAGTGGTTGTCAAGGTTCTGAAGGGCAGGAGTCATGGTAGGCTGTGGGATATCATTTTCTGCAATCATCTCAATGGCTTCTTCGTTCTTTTGAGTAAGCATTCTTGCCAAGCCCTGTCCCTTGATTAATTTAGTAGGTTTTATCTCAAGGTCATACTCCTGAATCTTGGATACCCATGTACCCCTTATTCCTAAACAATCCTTTTGAGAAAGGATATCCTTGACCGCAGTGTGGGGAACATATCCGATAACCTTGGAATACCCAATATAAGTCCTGAAATGTTTTAATGATTTAACTAAGGCATAGGCTTGCTTCTCCATGATGGTATACTTTAGCTCGGAATTCTGCAAGGCTCTACTCATGAATGCTATAGGTTGCTCAAACCCTTCAATGTTCTTTTGGAGCAACACACCGACAATGGTATCTTCAGAAGCAAATGAAAAGGCCATAAAATCTTTTGTGTAATCTGGGCTGACTAAGACCGGAGACCTGGTAATGGCATTCTTTATTGAATCAAAGGCTTTCCTTCCTTCAGTGGTCCACACAAACTTGGCATTTTTCTTGAGTAGGGCCAGCCTAGGTTTCATTAATTCGGCCAAGTTTGGAATGAATCTTCTGATAAAATTGATATGACCATTAAATGAATGAAGGGCTTTAACATTCTTAGGGAGAGGGATATTTTTCATGGCCTCTACTCTCTCAGGATCAATTTTGACACCGTCTTTGTTGATGATTTTGTCTAAGAGTTTTCCTTCTTCTACGCCTAACACCGACTTAGACGGATTCAGAGAAATGCCATACTTCCTATACTGCTCGAAAATCTACCTGAGATGACCAACATGGCTGGATCTTTCCTTCGAAAAAACAGTGAGATCATCCTGATAGATCTCAATGATTTTTCCAATCAACTCCTTGAAAGCATAATCCATGGCCCTTTGGAAAGTAGCTCCTGCGTTTAAAAGGCCAAAGGGGATTCTCAGATACTCAAAAGTGCCGCAAGGAGTTTTGAAGGTGGTCTTATGCCTATCCTCCTCTTGAATGACTACTTGATTATAGCCCGAAAAACCATCCAACATCGACATCATGCTTGATCCAGTGACCCGTTGGAGGAGGGTCTCCATGTTGGGGAGGGGGTAATTGTCCTTCTGACATGCTATGTTTAGATTCCTGAAATCTATACATATTCTTATGCTGCCGTTCTTCTTCCTTACAACTACTAAGTTAGAGCACCACGTGGAATGTCTAGTGGGAGCTATTATTCCTGCTGCTAGCATTTTCTCTAACTCCTTCTTGATGATTGGTGCTAACTTAGGATTTATTTGCCTAATTTTTTGTCTGAAAGGCTTGCCTTTTTGACATTCTGGCTTTAGGGGAATAGTATGTTGAAATACATCTTCCCTATAAGATTTGAGCTCGTCATAAGTAAAGGAAAATACATCCCTATACTCTTTGACCAAGTTTATGAGGCTATTCCTTTCTTTTTCGGAAGTACCTTTTCCAATTTTTATAATTTTGGGTTCTGTTTCTGTCCCAATGTTGATTTCAATGTAATCTCCTGGTTTCATCTGCTCAACATTGCTTTTTATTCTGTCTTGTCTGTCAAAGATGTTTTTTAATGCAACTAGGCTTTGTGGGACATGATTGTTAAACTGGTCACCTTCTCCATAATATTCTTTATTTTCTTTCTGATCATTTACTTTAAAATTAAGGAATTCATCGACATTATGAATGAATCTCAAAATATGCTCATCGTTTTTGAAGACCTGCCAATGTTCAACATTATCAGGAATGGAAGGTCTGAAGTTAATCTCTAATGGACAATTCCCCTCTAACATTGCATCCAATGGTTGAAGAGTTGAAGCTGAAACAGCAAGATTGTCGGAGGCACTATTTTGATCTCTAGGGACTGCTTCTAAGTTAAGGGCATCAAAGAATTCCATTGTATCCTAGATTTCATTTCTATATTTCTTAAGTATTTGACACTTACATGCAAACTGACCCTTAACTTGTTGGACAATCAAATCAGAGTCCCCTTTAATATCAAGCAACTTAATCCCCATGTCCTTGGCAATCTCAATGCCCAGTAGAAGTGCCTCATATTTTGCTACATTGTTGGTTGCCTCAAATTCTAATCTAAAAGAAAAGTTGAAAACTTTACCTTCAGGTGACATAATGACTATCTTAGCACCTTTTCCTGCTCTAGAATAGGCTCCATCAAAGTTCATCCTCCATAATTCATTAAGCTTTTCGTTTTTGATTTATTCACATATAGGCTCTAAGAAAGTGGAGTTAATTTGGTACATCCCTAGTTCACCTGAGTAGTTGACATACTCATTTGATGGATTCCTCGGGTTTTCTACATGATGTCTTCGTTCTTTCTCCGTATGTAACTTAACTAATGAGTCTTATGATGCAGGTACAGTGGCGTAAGTCCAGTCCATTTGGATGGATCCCCCTAAAAGTTGCACCGAATTTTCTAGATAAGAGCATGCCCCATTTATCTGGTACATCTATGACGAGAATATCCATGGTAACATGGATGTGTGGATACTTTTCTAATCTCACATTCTGCCTTTCGATCATACCCTCAACTTTGACGGGTCTAGAATCCATGGCACATACATTTTGGTAAGGGTGAGTGGTTCTAAGGCCAAGTTGCTGCATAACTTTCTTGGTCATAATATTTGATCTTGATCCTGAATCTAGCATACAGTTGTGCAAGAGAAAGTCAACTATCATCAATGACATGTAGAAGGGCGGGTGATCTTCTTTTCTTGGGTCCCTAGTATGCAATATTACAGGGGGATCTCCGCAAACATTTTCTTGACTAGGAGGAAGATGTTCTATAGTGTTGGCAAAAGTTACATTCTTTGGAGCTTTAGGTTTTTCAAGTGCAACTATTTTTGAGGTAGGAGGGGGATCATTGTTAATTTGAGGCTCAAGCATTTTCAACAATTTCTTCTTTTGACCAGGAATTTTACACAATTCAAGCATGAGAACCGGGACTTTAAAGTTTGCTAACCAACTACCTAAATCAAAAGTTAGAGCAACTGAATATGACTTATCATCTATTTTAGGAGGGATGTCAGAAATTGTTACCTTTGGAGCAGTTTGGGTAATGGTCCTTCCCTAGGTCTTCTTTGATATGTCATGCCTTTGAAATTTTGAACATTGTTACTATTCGAAGGCATTTCCCCGTAATGCTCAGTTAAGTAATCAACCCGTTGATGAAACTAGTTAGCTTGATTCCAACTATCCTTCTGGTCAACATGGATGTCTCCGACATTGTGAATGAATTCATGCTCCCTTGTAGACATACTAGGATCGTACCCCTTGAGATAACCATGCTCCTGGACATAACAGGCATAATGGCAGCCAGATTCCTCATGGAAATCTCTGCATGCCCTACAAAATGGTTTGTAAGGTTCAACCACAATAGTGGCCTCTAGCTGATGAGGAGGCCTCTGCTCATGGTTGGGATTCTTTTTCTGCCATATTGGCTTGGTACAAAAAGTCCTAGGAGCAGGCTGAGTTTGAGTTCTTTCCATTGTTATTACCCTATTCTGAATTTCCTTTAACTGCGCTAAATGTTTTTGTTCTGCCTCCTCCATATTCTTCTTCATCTCCCTTTTCATATAGGTCATCTGTTTTTCATAGGCATCCTTCATAGCTGATAAAGGATAGACTCACCTTGAATATCCGTGGAGGTTAGACTCACCAGATGACTGCATATTCTTATCAATTCTGACAACCAAACCCTGAGCTAGAAGTAAAGTAGCCGGCTCCTTATCTCTAATTTGGTATTGGATTTTACCACTCGAAGCATCAATGTAATAGTCCAAAACAGAAGCTGCCGGAGGAGAGTAAGTGAAAGGGATGGAATTTGCTAATTCAGTGAACCTGTTGTTGAATTCGTCCATTGTTTCAGTTTCATACTTTTTTATGCTGGTCAAAGCCGCTACTAGATGTCTAGGCTCCTTTTTGCTGCCAAACTTTCCAAGGAAAACAGCCTTAAAGTCTGCTAAGGTGGTGAAAGAATTGTTTGGCAAATTATTGTACCAGTTTCCAGCCTTGCCATCCAAAGACAAGGAAAACAAGGTCATGTAAACATCTTCATGCCTATCAATACCCCTGCCATGGGCACCACAATGTCTGGTGAAATTCTTGATATGCTGCTCAACAGAGAGGGAGGCATCAATGCCATTATATGTCATAAGCTTGTCGATATCCTTGTTATGGATATCATGAGGATGACCTACTATCTGAGCAAAGTTAAGTTGAGTAAAAAAATCACCCATTGGATTAAGGAAACAGTTATTATTTTGCAAATTTTCTAAGTTTTCTAGAAATAAAAGATGGATGTCTGAAACAGACTCAGATCCAAGTTCTGCAAGGATCCTGCAAGAAGATAGTTTGTTTAATATCCTCCTTAAGACCTTTTCGGGGTTAGGGATCAAATCGACCAAACCTACAGATTTTCTTCTAGTAGAATACCTTGAGGTGTTAACTGACAGTGGAGTCGCCAGGTGGACTTAAGTCTAATTTCAGAAAGTGATTGGACTAAAAATATACCAAAAAGGATAAAAAGGTAAAAAACTAAAAGAAACAAAGGTTGTCCAGGAATAAAAATATTTCTCCCCGGCAATGGCGCCAAAAGATGTTGTCCGCCGATTGCACACCAGCAGCAGAAATCTTCTGAAAGCTGTCTTCTCACTTGAGAAAGTGGGAGAGGTGTGGCCTTGGGGGCAAGCACAGAGGTAGGTACTGTCACCTAATCCTAGCAACTCCATTTAGGTTAACTCCTAATGAAGCCAAGGGGGGTAGTCCCTAACAAAGAGTTTTCTATGGCTCAATGTTTAAGTTAAGTTTTAAGATGTTTTGGATGCGGATGGGTGTTGTTTAGGAGTTACTTGTGATTAGAAATGATTAAGTTTATGAATGTGACACGTAAATCAGAGCAATCCACGTTGCTAGCAAGAGACTAAAAGATAAGCAAATATTCCAGACTTGTAACTTAAGCATTTAGATATAATCGGCAAAAAAAACCCATAGACAGTTGATCAACGATAGAAGATTACTCAATTATAACGAAGGACCAGTGCCTTATGGAGTCAAATAAATACGTGAAATAAAGTCTAGGAATTAAGCTAGTGAATATTAGGTTTTGCAAGTGCTCTTGGTAGATTTTAAGAATTTTAAAGAATGCTCTTGATTAGGGTGTCAACGAAGGTTTGTCAAAGCCGGGAGACTCTTCTAAGTTTCCTCCGTTCAAGACATGTCGGGCCCGCCCAGTATCCCAGGTTGATATTGTCAAGTGACCAGCTAGCCGTGAATCTAAGACAGCGGGAGGTTCCGACGCCTCTAATAGGAAGTACTTTGGAAGGATCCCTACAATGCTGGTTCATTGGTTAAGGGTGTTTAAGGGTTATTAAATTACTCTTGTAGGGTTTAAATATCCAATGCCGTTTATGGGTATTCCGATCTAGGATCGGTCAGAGCATACTCCGGAAAGGAGGGAAGGGGATTAATTAATTAAAGAGGGATGTCTGTTGAATATTTTATTAAAACAATTAATTAGACCCTTCGAAACAGAACGCTCTTGACCCTGTCTTATGACAGTGGTTCAAGAGACTTAGCTAATCTATATGTAGCTAATGCAGGGATTGTGCAAACTTAGGATGCTCTTCGATAGAGAGTGCTATTGACTTGTGTTTTTGCAAGTTCAAGAGTCTTAAATAATTAATTGATTAAACAAGCACAACAATTAAGATGAAAGTGGTTGATTAAACTCTCCGATAGAGAGCACTCTTGATCCACCTTACGGTGAGATTCAAGAGATTTTGGTTCTTTTTATGATTTGACAATTATATAACAAGATACCAAAATTCAATAATAAATCTATCAATTAGTGTTTATGCGAAGGAACAACTAGCAATTAGCAAAAGATGGAAACTAAGACTAAGCAAAGAACTAAGCTAATTGCTTAAAGGAAACTACACTAAAAAATCATGAAAAATGACACAACACCCTTCCCCCAAATAGGGACAGTATAAAAGAAAGGAGACTTGATCCCAGTAGCCCTTTTTATTAGCTTTTTACAATGATGATGTGTTCTTTGCTTCTTGGAAGAACAGGTAAAGAAGGGGATTGAGAGAAGAGGGAGAGAGTCTTTTTGTTCTTTTGCACTCCTTGCTTGCTTGTGGCCTTTGGTCTCTCCTTCACCTGCCTGAAACTAAGAGCTCTAGACATACACTTGTTATATGATTAGTTGATAAAAAATAACTTTAAAATAAATCTACAAACTAGATAAAAACAACTACCCAAACTTACCGAAAAGAAGGGAGAGAAGAGGAAAGAGAAAGGCAAGGCAAGAGAGGGGGAAAGGGAGTGAAAAGAGGACAAAAGGAAAGTCAAAGAAGGTTGGAAACTAAGGGAGAAAGAGGGATGCAAATCAGAGAAAGAGTGCTGCAAATGAGGGTAAAAAGGGCTGAGATTACAACCCAAAATATGGTTGAAGAAGAGGATGGAAAGGGGTTGTAAAAAGTGAAAACAAAGAGGCAAAAGAGGGCTGTCCAGAAGGGTGAGAAGTGGGGAAAAGTGGACAGCGAACTAAGGGAAGGAATGGCTGCAAATAGAAGGCCTAAAAGGCTGCAAAAAAGAAACAGGGAAACCAACCGGGGCAAAGGTTAAGTGAATGAATGTTCACTTTAGCCAAAACGTGCCCTAATCCCAAGGAAATAAATATTTTATAAGAATTTGAGAGATGAATAATATGAAAGAAACACTCAAACTTGTGGTACTTTGATGGGGCTTGGATTCTTTTGGATCTTGAAAATTTGGAAGTTTCCTTGGCTTTGAGAGGAGAGGATGGACCTGAGCTCAAACTCCTAGTCGCTTCAATGAGATGACCTGCACAATCTCAACTCAATACTTGCAAACAATGGATTAGATCATGTATGTTTGGTAAATAAAAATGTAAAGAGCATGTCATACAACTGAATAATCGATGCTACTTTAATTCATAGAAACAAAAGCATAAAAGATCAAATTGTAACATCAAATAATCAATCTTACATGCTTCTAGAAGCCTTCTAAAGCATGAGCTATTATCCAATCCTAAGCAATAAAAGACAAAAATTGAAATATTTCACCTCATTCGCTAATTGTTCATCCACATTCACACACCATGTATGCCTCCAAAGCCTTAAAATTTATTATACGGTTGCAAGAGCAACAAGCATTATAGTAATTCACCCGAGGTTCTTTGCATAAAGATCCATCCGAATAGAGATAAAGGAGCCTCTATTTGTACAATTAGAGAGTGCTAAAACCCTAAAACCAATCCTCAAACCCTAACCAGCTTAGCCACAAAACAGAGATGCCAGACCTAAATCGGAGAACCGGGAGTGAGGGGAGGCCTCCTCCTAGGCAAGGCACCCCCACTTCAACCCTAAACACTGAAATCCACCCACAGATGAGCCCACACATGTGGACGACACCCTCAAGAGAGAGAGGGGGCTTGAGCTGCTGAAGGAGGCACCCTGCTACATGAAAAAGATGCCTGCTAGGTCTGGAAACCTACTTTGTTAGGTCTGGGAAGCCTATTGATGGTGTAAGCTTCAGTATTCACCTCGATCAAATCACCGGACCAATGAGAGCTCTCCATCTCATCTTTAGTTGGAGATGACATGTTTGATAACTGATAATAAATTAATTGCTCTCTTAATGATGGCTGAAGCTGAGTTATGATAACTCCAATCATCATAAGTGCTCCATGAGATGTCATTTAGCCTTTTTTTGATTGAATTTGGATTAATTTGGAGAGTTTTATTTTGCTCCAAAATAATCATTTTTTATATTAAAAATTCATTTCTTTACTCAAAACTGACTTTTTTGGGTAAAAAGGCATTATGTGTCCAGTTGTTGATCTGAAAGCTGTTTCTGACTGGTTGGCTGATCAAGAATGATTTTTGTCTTAAGGTTAGAGCCATCAATCACTGAATTCGGAGTCCGGATGACCGACTTACCACGAATGGGTTTTTTCCATTTAATTTATGGAAAAATTAACCCAAAAAACTTAGGAAAAGTAATTAAAAAATAATTTTTCACTGTTCGAAAAAAAAAATTTCGAATTTTTTTTATGTGTCCAGATGACTTAGCACATGACCATGATCTATCTAAATAATTTCTAGTAGGCTTATAACACTCAGTTGGGCTCTAATAACCCCCCAAAGCCCATAATTCAACATCGGGCATTCCAGCTTTGGAGGAAGCGAGAGAAAACCTCATCAATTATACTCAGCTGAAGGCAAAGCGTAATTGTCAGGGGAAAAAAACTCCCTGGAATACCCTATTTCAGATTCTACATCTTAGGAAACCGAACCACTCAAAAATATCCTACTAGCACATTTTATTACAAACCCCGTGGGGCCATGGTCAAAATTATTTAAATAAAAAAGTGACTAGCCAATATTGGCTAGACAAGTAGACAGATCAACTGATACATTGGAATTAGACTTTGAACAAGTTTGTCAACCGGCGGCTCCTCAGGTAACCCAACTATGGTACAAAAATTTTGGTAACACATCTGTTTATCTGCTGATCACTGCTGCTAGTCATCTGCTCATCAACCATGTCATCTACACTGCTGCAATACTACAAAGTCTTCTCTTCAACACTGCTTAACAAGTCATCAAACATAAAGTTCTGAACATCATCAAGGTCTGATCATCATCAAGGTTTAGGCTGTGTATTCATCATATAGGGTGTACCTCAACATCATAGTATGCAATATCATCATCATAGGATATTCAATCTAGAAATTCATCATCATACATTATTCATCACTGTATATTGTATATTGTAAATATACCACATAAAATTTCATCATCATCTTCATACCTTTCTTGTTCATTCACCATTGTACTTGACATATACTACAGTATACTTGTAAGTATCTTTCACCACTGTATACACCATGGTATACTTATTGTATGAATGCCACTCACACACCACTGTTGTTCACACATGTACATTCATACAAAGGATTGCATATATCAAGGTCTGATTATTCAAAGTAATATCATCATGTTATGCATTGTTTCTTAGCTCCTATATGTACATCACTACACACTCACATTCACAAACACTTCTTGCATACCACTGAACACATCACTTCAAAAACTGTTCATAGGGCATCATATATTCTAGCACCTCACTGTAAAAACTTTATAGGGCACACAAGAATTTTTGAGCATACGTACCTTCATCATTTTACTGTATGGGAATGCATCATTTCTCTTCTTTTAAAAGCATGCCACTGTATTGCAGCTGCTACTACAACAGTCACCACCGAGACTATGTATATTAGGGCACACTCTTCACTACTGCCATCGAAGTTTTTTAAGTGATTCCTACTGCAAAAACAAACCCTAAAAGAACCTTGGATCCTCCTTGATCACTGCTACAAGGTTCAGGTCTGTTTGAACTTTGAAGTGCAAAACAAAGATGGTGTTTAGCTGCCTCCACCGAATATTAACCTTAGTAAAATTTCCTCAGTAAGCTACACCTCTGAAATAGTAACAGTCAACAAGCTTTTACCCTTGTCATGGTTTTATAGATCAAGTTCAAGACCTAGAGAAAAAGTGTTCTTACTGCTGCAAACATTATGTCCTGGATCATGTTCATTGTTTATGTCATCTAAGATCACTCATCTCCTCATGTCAAGTATCTCTCATGACAAGTGTTTGCTCATGCCCATTTTCATCAAATCTTCCAGTTTGCTGCTCATCCCTTCAAAATATGCTCATCTTTTCTTGTGATTGTCTCAGAGCTGCTTCATTACCATAGAATCTCTTCAAGCTCGAAAATCAGAGATAGAAAAGATATTGTACTAACAGACTGCTACTCCTAAAAATCAGAGCTAAAATCCACACCATCGAAGTTTTCTACTTGCTGTTGTTGCATCAGAGTACACCCGAAAATATCAGAGAAAATCATGAATTTCAGAGCTGCCGTTTACACCCAAAAAAAAATTCGGCCACTCTGTACTTATGCGTTTTTCAACAGTCCGAATTTCCTCAGAGCTCCTGTTTTCACCCATGAAATATTACACAAACAAATGGTACACGTGTAGGGTATTTATAGTGATTTTTTCATGAATTTGACTGAGTCGAATTTCTAAAAATAATTTTTTGTTTTGTTTTTATATTTGTCACATTTAAGTGAGCCGACATTTCATTAAGAATTTAAATTTAAATTAATTTCTTTTTCCTTTAGCTAGCTAACTTGTTGAAGGGGTTTTTTTTGTAGTCTTTTATGTGCAAGATTTTATTGAAGAAAAACCTTTGTACCACATTGGGGTTTCAAGGCCTTCTTGAATGGCTCATCTCTTTTTATCAGTAACTCCATTAACATGTGCAAAGGGTTCATGTTCTTCATCAAGGGTTCCAACATCTTTAAGAGCTTCAAGCATCATAATGTCATGGCCAAGGGTAATGACTTCTTCACCATGGGGTCCACCAAGTCTTCATCAATAGGTCAACCACATCATTGTTCAGGAACTTAAATACCACACACTTGTGGGATAGATGATCATCATAAGTGCCACAGACTTCTTCAAGCTACATAGTCATCTTGAACATATGAGCAATTCAACTATATTCATGATCTTCATTTTAGGTATCAAGGACCCATGAGTAAGTGGTTCTAAGACCAAAAATATTCCAAATACATGATCAATGATCATATAGTGTCCAAGGGTCATCATACCATCATGTCTTCATCACCATAGATCAAGGGTTCCACATAAGGACATGTTCAAGGTTCAAAGGGCTTCAACATGTCAACCAAGATTTCTTCAAGAAACTTGTGGGCTTAAGGACCATCTCCAAGGGTTCCAAGACTCCATCAAGTCATCAATAACCATGCAAACAACTTGTGGGGTTACCAAGCCTTCTCCTAGGGTACCATGACCCTATCATGACATCATCATAGCATGAATGACCACAGAATGGGTCATTAATGCTTCTCTAACCCATATAGGGTTTCTCCAACGTCCATCAAAGCTTTAGGACCATCTCCAAGGTAATCAACACCATCAATAGAGTCTTCAGCATCTTTATCAAGGTGGTGGCATCGAGTCCAGCCTTGTGGGTACAAGGACCTTGTCAACTGGGTACAAGGTACTTCAAGGCACAAACCCACTCTGTAAGAGGTCAAGGCACTATAGGTGGGACTTGGTGGCATCAATGACATCCTATGGAGCCATTGCAAGTCTATGTTGGCATCAATGACAATTTCATCAACAAAAATCCGATTCATAGAAAGATATAGAATCTAAGAGAATCCTCACAACTAAAGGGTTTCACAAAGTATGCATAAGGTAGAGTAAAAGAGAAAAATTAACACAGACAGATGGTGCCAAAAATTGGGGTTTCTATTATTGTCCAACTCATAAATATGTGTGGTACATGTTTATAATACAATGGGAGAAAATCGTTAGCCTTAGGAGGAAAATTGGTGGCATACATGTGGCAAGATTAGGTTGGACCTCAAACCCCCTATGTTGACCAATGAGATCCCAAACCACCTAAAATGGTTACAAATGGCCATGTGAACATGGGTGAAGCATGATAAGACATAAATGAGGTCAAGATAGGCGTTCTAGAGTGCATGGGTGAGTGGGAGTGGCTCTAGGCATGCTTTAATGGTCCAAAAGGGAAAAAAATCACCCAAATACATGCATGGGCACCTCTGGTCAAACCAGTTTCCTGTTTTAAGGAGTGGGAGTGCCCCAAGGACTGAAATGCAATTAATGAGGGTGCTCATGCTCCTAGTTGACCAAAATGTGGGAGCTTGGGTGCATTAATGAGTCCAAAATCCCTATATACCTTGCTAGACCAACATAACCAAGGTTTGGACCATATAACATAAATGTAAAACAAATGAAGTGTGTCCTAGGTGGTATGTGACCATGGTACTAGGTTGTATGATGCTGTAACAAAACAAACAAATCCAATGAATATAGATCTTGGACGGGCCACTTCACAAACGATGTGACATTTTTCTTGGGAATTCGTAACTCATATCATCTTGCTTCATAAAGTGTCACAATTACTAACACAAAAAAAATGAGAGATGCCATTACAAATAAGAAATTAGACGTAAGTTTCGTCTTCAATAAGATTTGAGGACAAAGCTTCCCTTAAATGGAAGACAATGTTATATACAAATATATATAAATATAACATGATAATAACTATATATCAATAATATCATTAATATTAATACTAATAATTAATAAATAATAAATAATAAAATAATTATATCAAAGAGACATGCCTCTTAGTTTTGAAAGGGAACAATGAGATTATATAAGGCCCACCATTGCAAATGTAAATCATCATCACTTATCATATATATATATGGAGTTTATATCATATTTATGTTGGGTTTTCCTATAGAAACAAACATTATTTATTTTAGGTTGACATTCCAATAGGGGAACTATGACATCTAAATCTTGTTGATTTCAAAAAGAATTTACATGGGAGAGGAGGTGAGGGTGTCCACTTATAAATCAATGCCATTGAAATATACCTCTAATTTTGAGGAGCAAGGTCATGAAATAACAATAGACAGGGTTTTCAGATTGCATTCTATTATTGGTATTAATCACTATTGCTAGACAAACTTGAATGTAGATTACTAAATGACTTTGCACAGACAATGCACACAGATGTAAGAGATTGAGAATTTAATGTTTCTCATGTTTGAGAAGTTTGAGGATTTGTTGTATTTAATAATTTGTTGGTTCATTGGATGAGGTTGCTAACATATAGTTAGAAAACATGTGTAAGCTCATTGGCATTAAGAATGATTTTTTAAGAGCTCTTTCTATTCCATAAAGTGGATTTTAAACACGAAATTTCAGTCTTTGCATCCCTGTAAAGGAATAATGCTTAAATAATTACTTGAAACGCATGCTTATTTTTTTGTCAACTATCATCTTGTTGTTTTCATTCTAAAATGTATGATTTATTGGCTTGGTTGTGTTGGCTGATTATTATATGGACATTATTTATATGATTATATGAGATAAATTATCCGGGTTAAATAATATTTTCATATAGGTTTATTGCAACTGTATTTATTAATGTTCCATACTCTTATAAAGCATCAAACAATTAAATTGAAGTTACTTATATTTCACAGTGAGTATTTTTAGCTGGTCTTTGTATCAAAGCCCTCAAGTAAGATTTGTAAGAGGCGGGGTTGAAGTGATAAGATGTGGAGGTATTAATAATTATCTATAATAATAATCCTCCCTTTGGAAGACAAATGGTCTGAAAGTTTGATTGATAGAGTTTTGACTGAAGAAAAACTTACATCATGTTGATAAAAATCATTACAAATTAGTGGTATGAAGTTGTTGAAGTACTTGAATTTTAAAGTATTTTAGGACAAAGGTGCATGGCTTGTTTAGCACTATACCATGCTTCTAGTAGAGGTTAACAAACATTAGGACATAATATCAAATCAGCTAAAATTACTTGAGAATCCTAAGATTAATTAGGTGATGATGTTGTTGTTATCTCCAATGCAGGTTTATTTCAATGCAACTCACTGAGTCACATTACTTCTTGATGTAGCTGCAATTTAAGAGAAAAGTAGAGGTCCATAAAGAATACCAAGGACATATCCTCATTTGCATTCATGTTTTTATTTGCTACAATGCCTTAATAGACCAAAGAACCGCTCTCCAGGATTGGAAGGCTACTTAGATTTGGCGATGAAGATTGCAACTCAGAGTTAGAGAGCATTGTGATTGAACACATTGTTTCACTATTTCCTATAGGATACTATGGTTTCCATGATGGCTAAGGAATTCCTTTGTCCGCAGTAAGTTCCTCCATTATAACATTTTCCACTTCTCTTTGCAAACACTTCATATAAACACTGACATGTTGCTACCGATACCACCCATGGACTGTTTGATGTACAAAATACTTCAATGCAAGGATTATGTATGCTATCACTTTTCTTCCATTGTTTAAATGATGGAAGCTCCTTCTTAAATCCAACCCAACAACTAATGTGATATTATTTGGTTTTGTCGTAAATCCCTTTCATGGCATTTACGACAAGGGAAAAATATTGAACACAAAGTGAGACTAGCCACCATCATCGATCCTCTCCTATACACCAATGTGATTAGCAGCCGTTTTAATTAGCGTCCATAAATCTAATCATAAATTGCACTTCTTCCCTTTATTTAGCTCTAATCAAAGGACCTTCAATGATATCACATGGTGAATAATCATCAGGTGAAATATTAAAATTAGTCTCTTCAATCCTTGGCAAGGATTATTATAGACTTGGAATTTTATATTTCTGAAGTTTAAAAAGCTTACCTGAGCTAATCCAAACATTGCTACCATTGGAATAAACTCTATTAAATAGTTAGGGATGACACTCCTTGAAATATGTTGGCTAGGGAAGTTTGCTTAAATTAACCGTTTCTATTGTGCCAAAATATGTGCTAATTCTTTTGGCTTATCAATGATCTAGCAAAAAATGTAATATTTCTAGAGTACTAGCTGCTTACTTGATTGTGAGTGTTGATTTTTTTATTTTTTATTTTTATCTTCAGTTGAAGGTTCTTAGAAACAATAAAACCCATATGATGGCATGTTTTCTACATCTACATAAACCATTATTCCAAAATTAAAAAATCCATCCAAGAATCCACAACTCTATTAGTCACTCGATTTTAGAAAACAACATCTACTCCCATGGGTGGGAAAACCCCTCCAATCAATGTTTTCTACCTTTACAAAAACAATCCCTTTGGATCGTCTCCAATGCATTGTGTTCCCTCTCGGTTTTACATTATTCCACCAGTTCAATTTCCATTCTACATCACACCTTGATTTACAAAGATGTATCAAGTAGTAGAGGCCCTCATAAAATTACTCATGGTGAAAGTAGTGTCTTTTCTTTCTCGATAGCTCCTTCTAAGAGGCCCTATTAATGGGATTTCTCTTAACTTGTTTACCTTTTGCTTAAATGATTTATCATTGATCAACTTGCTAGTTTTTCTACTTTAATTCAAATTGATTAGGATATTTATCTGAAAGAATAAAAAGCACAACAAGATAAATAAGATGCACAAGACACAAATATTTTCCTCGGGAAAACCATAAAGGATAAAACCCTGTGGAATTCCCTAGAATAGTTCTGTCACTAATAAAATATCACAAGATGGTAAAACACAAGAATACGAATTCTTCTGCAACTCTCTCTTTTTCCTCTATCGAACTCGTCCTCTTTCTCCTAATGCACAAATGAGAGAGTGTGTGAGTGTGTGTATAAATGAGGGAGGGCGCCTCCCTATTTGTACACATCAAGTGATTGACTTAAAACCTATCTGGGATGACCCCTCACCCTAGCAGGGCCAACTTCACCTTGGGAGACTCAAAAACACATTTTATTATATTATTATTGGGGACTACTGCCCCGACTTACAATGAAGGATTTACCTCAACGACCATATACAATACTGACATCGTGAATGGAGGGAAAACATCTCTGACGGAGGTACAACACTATACAATGATAATATACAACAAAATATATTTTGAAGTTACAATTATAACAACACATCCTCTTAACTAGGAAGATATTCTCTCGCCACACTTATCAACACTTCTGGTGAAGTCATCATCGTTGGATAATCATTGTCACTGCTGTTGTAGCCCTCACCTTATCAATCATTGATTAGTGAAATCTGTCGGATCTATCCATCATATGAAGTTTCTACAGAGTCAATCTTATTTCATGCTGGATGTAGGCATATCCCTCATCTAGGTCTTCATCATATCCATGAGAAAGCCATCGCGTAGGTGCATCCCAGGACCATTCATTACATTGCCATTGCAATAACCTGCATCTCCTACAGTCATCTCGTCGTATCCATATTGTCTCATCATCATACATAGAGAGCAGCCCAGATGCACACCACATGTCCAACAAACAACCTGCGTTCTACCAACATAGGAGCATGCCAGGGCTCATTACGTGTCATGGACAACCCGCATCTACCGCTATGCAAGAATCACTTAGGATCACACTAAGTGCATTACGTCTCTCCATGGTCTTCCCATGTTATACCAACATAGGAGAACTCCATGACTCATTACGTCTAGAGGACAACCTACGTCTACCACTATGTGAGAATCACCTAGGAGCACAGAAAGTGTCTTATGACCGGTGGACATCTCATCGCCTCCAATATTGGAGCACGCCAGGGATGCTTACGTCTAGGGGAAACCTGCATTCTACACCAGGACTGATTACATCCAGGGACTAATGCATTCTACTCTAGGATTGATTACGTCCAGGGACAACCTGCATTCTACGCCATGATTGATTATGTCCAGGGACAACCTGCATTCTACACCAGGACTGATTACGTCCAGGGACAACCTCTGTTCTTCGCCAAGACTGATTACATCTAGGGACAACCTATGTTCTACGTGAAAACTGTCTCCAACATGAGATCATGCTAGGACTGATTACATCTAGGGAAAAAATACGTTCTACGCCAGGACTGATTACGTATTGAGGATAACCTGCATCTACTACCATGTGAGATCTCACTCTAGTGCATCTGCATCTTCCAGTCTCTTGTCATCTCTAGCATGGGAGCATGCTAGGACTGATTACATCTAGGGACAACCTGTGTCTACCCCCATGCAAGAGCTTGTCACTCCCTCTTTCTACAGACCTCGATCTGGAGGACACCAAGTCTCTTTCTGAAGTACTCGAACTTCACAATGGCTAACAGATTGGTCAATACGTTGGCTATCTACTCATTTGTTATATAAAAACAAATATAAATATAACTTAATATTAAATAAATATCATTAATATTAATGTTAATAATTCATTAATTAATTAAATCAAGAGACATGGCTCTTAGTAAGGGCACCATGGGATTATATAAGACCCATCATTGTAAATGTAATATTATCATTTATCTTATCAAATATATTTTATTATCAGTACATGGATTATTTATTTTATTTACATTGTGTTTTCTGTAAGAAATAGAGTTTCTTTGTACCAGTGGTATCAGAGCCCCTTCCTTCTCAGGCATTTACTTTCATCCCGCATTTACTTTGATCCTGCCTTTGGCAAAAATTTTCAGAGCTTGTCTAAATTTGTATTTTGGATATCTTTAACAACATCAATGTAAACCTTACTCTCTTCCTCCAATGCTCGTCCTTCTTCCTCCCGCGCTCATCCTTCATACCTACTCGCTGCCCACATATTCTCCAATTCAGTTCCCCGTGCCAAGTGCATCCGTTGTTCCCACTCCAGTGCCCTCATTCCAACACTTTCACGCGCCATACCGTCCATTCTGTTTTTTCACATCTCAACCACCATTCATTCATCAGAGCGGAAATCATCCTCCCCTACTCCACAACACCCACACCTGTGCGCACATTCCATCTCCCACGCATTGCTCCTCTCCCAAATCGCCTGCTAGCTCCTCATGCACCATTCACGCTTTCCCTTGCTCCATACGTCATCAGCATTACCTTCAACCTGCAGCCACTTCCACCTGCATCTACCTTTCTTTGATGTTTTCCTCCTTTATTTTCCCTGATCCCCCACTACTTCACCTTCCTTTGCGTCCTTTTTCTCCTGTGTCCCTTCCCGTGTTGTCCCACATCCTCGTTCTTCCCCCACTCCGCCTTCCATTCGGGCCTATTCTCCATCTCTATGCAGGTCGTCCTCCACTGTGCGCTCCTCCACCGCGCGACACACTCCTCCGTGATCCTCCTAAACACCTCAGCCTTCCGCTCCCTCTTGCGCGTCTCCATCTACGGCTTCTAGCCTCGATCGCAAATCCACCTCCCATCCTCTTACAACCACTTTTTATAATAATAACTATTTATTAATTAATAATTGTCAAAAAAAAACCAAGCCAAAAGAAAGAAGATCAAGAAGATATTAAAAAGAGCAAAAATCAAGCCGTGGAAGATATTGACAAAATCATTAAAGCCATTGTGGATTTGTTAAAAAAATTACGGATTCCATATATAAATCTAAATTTTGGACTAAATGTCCTTATTGTGAAATGGAATTCCAATATCCGACATTGTTTAAGAATGACAATTGCTCCTGTCCAATATGTGGTAAATATTTTATCATGAAAGACGAGCAAGGTAACTCATAGTTGCAATCACAAGGAAAGAGAATTAATATACTACAAGGAAAGCAATAAAAAATTGCAATTTGAAAATGACAAGGAGAAGTATTTTAATGATTTAATAAATAACAAATTGAAAGATCGTATTCGGGAGTCCACCAAACAAACTAAGAAATTTGAAATTGCGAGAAACAAAATCGACAAGGACATAAAATCTGAAATGAAGAGATCATATTCATAAATTGTTGATTCAAATCAAGAAGATGAAGGATAAAGTTCAAAGCAGTCAAAAGTTACAAGGGAAGATTCAAGTTCTCCATAAAAAATTACTGGGAAAAGACGAAGAAAATTCTTCCCTTAAGAAGGTTAATGAAGAATTAGAGGAATAAATCGAGAAGTTAAAAGAGGAAAAAAAAGTCTTAGGATGATAGGTGCGAGAAAATTCAGAGTTATAACAATCAAATAGAGAACAAAGTAGCACAAATCCAGAAGGAAGCATCTAGAGTTTCCGAAAAGAAAATTCAAGTTGAGGACGAAGAAATAAACACAAATTCAATCTTCGTCACATTTCAAAAGGAAGTCAATCTAGTAGAAAAACAAACAACAAAAAATTCTTATCGACAACCCAATTATAAACGCCATTTTGACCAACAATAGGGTCAAAATGAACATACACAGAAGAGTTATGTTGTCAGACAAACAAGAACATAAAATCAACATACTAAGAAAAAAATGAGAAGAAATGCCCATCAAAACCATCAAATAGTCCAGATGAAGATAGATCTCAAATGGACCACATCAGTGAAGATGCAACATATATATATATATAATTAATATTAATGCTAATAATTCAATAATTAATTAAATCAAGAGACATGTCTCTTATTAAGGGCACGATGGGCTTATATAATACCCATCATTGTCAATGTAATATCATCACTTATCTTATCAAATATATTTTATTATCCATACAAGGATTATTTATTTTATTTACATTGGGTTTTCCCGTAAATAGGGATAATTTTAGGGGCGAAATTTAGCCCATGGGCTATTCTTCCATATTTTTCTCCAAAAAAAGATTCACCATTTTACATTTTTTGAAGCCCCGTTTCGCCCAATTTTGATGGGGTAAAAAATTTTCTCCCTAAAAATTGCCAAATTATTATATAAACGATATAAAATCCTTGGAAATTGATTTTTTTTTGAAAAATATTACCAAACATTTTTATAGTTGGCGTTTGAAGAATTGGTAAGATTTGCCAACATTTTTACACTTCTAAATAAATATGGTTCCTTAAAATTATCCCTGCCCATAAGAAACATAGTTTCTCTATTCCTTTGTTCCATCATTCGTCACCACGTACTGGATATTCATTGCTCCTCTCTGCACCATATCCCTGATATAGTAATACTTGATCTCCATGTGCTTCAAATTGTCATGGAACATCAGGTTCTTTGACAACTTCACACAACTTTGGTTGTTGCAAAATATGCAAGTCTCCCCTAACTTGAGATCAAACAAATCAGATAGTCAAATACATACTTCCTCAAAACTAGCCGAACAAGCTGCAACATATTCTGCTTCGGTTGTACTAAACGCCACGCAGGACTGCTTCCTTATAAACCAAGATATCATATTTGAACATAAACTAAAGCAACATCTTGAAGTGCTCTTCCTATCAGTGGCACTGTCTTCCCAATCCGAATCAACATAATCGTGCAGGTTAATATTTTGATTTGTGTCACACTTGAGCATATAGTCAATTGTACCATTCAGGTGACTCAATACATGCTTTGCAGCAATCTGGTGAACATGTCTTGGATCCATAAGGAACTAGAGCAAGGTGTTAATATCAAAGCTTATGTCTAGTCTAGTTTTCATCAAGTACATCAATGAACCAATCATTTGACAATAGATCGTGGAATCAACTATCTCTAATGAAGCATCACATGGTAGCTTCAAGTTTGATTCCATAGGCGTGTCCATTGCCTTACAGTCCACCATTCTGAATCTCTTTAGAATCTCTATGGCATACTTTCCTTGAAAAAGGATAATTCCATCTGCAGTCTACCACACCTTCATTCCTAATAAGTAGTGCATTATTCCTAGGTCTTTCATCTCGAACTCAATGACAAACCTCCTCTTTGCATATACAGTGCATTCATTCTCGCTTGTAAGAAACATGTCATCAACATGTAGCAGGAGTATCAATGGTCTTCTACCTTCAACCTTGAAGTAAAGTTTGGAATGTGATTTTCTCTTGGTAAATCATAAGCTCATTAGGAAGTTGTCCATCTTGTCGTACCATGTCAAGATTCTTTAACTCTGAGATATTTTGTATTCACTCCTTTTGAAGCAGAGCACCATCCTTCCTCTGAATTTTGTACTTTTTCATTAGTTCATTCTGCACTGGAGTGATAGGCAACCTCCTTTTCTATTGATCTTGTATGTATCCATCTATGTCATCTCTCAAGGTCACTAGATGCCAAGATCATTTATCTCGAACTTTGTTGAAAGTTCCTCTTGCACCCATCTATGATCTTGTCATCCTCTATAGGCTTCCATATTCAACATTGTAGTAAAGGTTGATATCTCGATCACTTTAAGTGATATTCAAACTCATCGTGTAACTATATGTGCTATTCCATGGGTGCCTTCTGATATCGTACAAATCCTTCTATGCACATGTGGTTGTCTGCTTGATATGCAATTCTACTTCAGTGGAAAAGTGTGTTTGGTCAATGGAGTATGTCTTGCCATAATCTTCTCCCTCTTTATGAGAGAAACCAGGAACCTTGCTTTGTATTTCTTGATGCTTCCATCTGATGCATGTTTAATCTTGTATATCCACATGGAAGAAACTACGAACTTCCCTTTAGGTTTCAAAACCGCATCCTGGACATCATTCTCCATGGTCAATTGGTACCCTTTGATCATAGCCTCCTTCCATTATTTTTTCTCGGCTGCTTCTTCATAGCTGGAAGGATCTGTATCAATGATGTAACACAACATTTCCACATCACCGGAGTGTGTTCTAGGCCTCTTCCTTTCTCTGGAAGTCCCATTTGGATCACCATACCTTTTCTTCAGATTGGATGATCTATCATGTCCAAGCTGGTCTTCTTTTGTGGGTGTTCGCCTCTTGAGGTGGATCTACAGGTCTCTGTGGTTCGGGCATATCATGATTCTTCTGAAGCTCTTTCTTCCATCATGGTGTCTTTGTCCCTGGGAGCTTCAGGTTCCTCTTTATTTTGTTGGAGTGAATCCTCTAGCTGAACCGTCATCACTGGTTCTTCGAAACAAGTCTCATACTTCTTTTCTTGTAGGTGATTGTACGTGATATTTCTCATAATTCAAATTTAGTTGCATGATTAGAAACATTTCATAATTTCCAAAACATATTTTTAATAACAACGAATTCTTATGTATATGTCACACAACCATTCAACTATCTTAGCCAGTGCAAGATTTATCCATATCCCGTATACAAACAGTAACTTTTTATATGCCTTCCATCTCTACTAGAATATTATTACGACTGTGCACTACTCTTAATATGTCAACAAATAGGTTTCATTCTAGATAAGTAGCAATGGAATGTTGTACAACACCATAGGCTACTTACCTATCACATGCAAGTTAGTAGTATACTGTTCATAAATGCAGACACTCAATCATACATAATACATCAATTGAATATAAATATGTACACATCTAAACAATATCATTTAACTAACTAGATATATAGAAAATGGAAATTTAAGCACTTATATATGTTTGTTTGGTTGGTGGAATCCTTCTTGATCCTTGTCTTCTTGCAGGAATTATTGGAGTCTTTGACAATGCACTCTACTTCATCATCTAATTCTGAGTACCTTTTTCTATCTTTCTCATTCTTGAGCTAGTATTCTATACCATATATCACATGGGACTATATACTGGTTCTGAATCTGAGTGTCACTTATTCATTCACAACTGCATCTCTTCTTATCCAAATACTGAGATGGATAAGATGCTCTTCTTTATCATGTGTTGAATCCTTCTGGACTAAAGTACATATTCCTCATCACTTGAGGAATCAAGCCTTTCTTATCTGATTCTTTTCCTTGTTGGTTCATCATCTTGAACGATGTGAGCATGATGTCTTTTCTTGTTCGACTTCTTGTTGGAGGAGCCTTTGTTTCTAGGACAATCTATGGATTAGTGTCCCTTATCATCACATGTGTAGAATATGATATTAGCTATATATATTCTGGGTTTCTTTTGAATTTTGTGATGATAATCCTCCGTCTTGTTCTGATGATGGTACTCCCTCTTGTTGTGATTTATTTTGGTGTGGATTGTGAGAGCTTGATATTCAGTTGCTCCCATATTTTCTTCTATGGTTATGAGCCTAGATTCTTCTTCCATGCATTCTTCCCAAATTTTGCTAAAGGTAATCGGTTTCTTTCTGGCACATATCCCTTGAATGAATGAATCCCATGATCTTGGGAGCCAATTCAAGGCGATCATAACAATCTCTCCTTCTTCTACCTTCTTTTCAATTGCTTCAAGTTGTTCCTTGATTTGAGAAACCCTTGTAATGTAGGATTGTATGGTATCTGAGTTTTGTATCTTCACATTCTTCAACTGGTTTCTCAATGTCATCTTCCTATTGATGTTCTTTCCTTCTAACAACTTCATCAAAGCATCAAACACTTCCTTAGGTGTCTTCAAGGATGATACCCGAGGGATGAGATGATCCTTAATAGAATATGCATGATTCTCTTGGCCTTGACCAATTTCTTCTTATGGATAGCCTTAGCTTCATCTCTCTATGGAGATGGAACTTCCCCACTGATATACTTGTCCAAATCATTTTCTTCAAGGTTCAAGGAGATCCTATACTTCCATGCTCAGAAGTTCTCAGGTCCCCTAAGCTTATCATCGAGCTAGGTGTGATGAATCATTTTATATTACAATAGGTGTGATGAGTCTCTTCTCAAATGGAAATAGAAGAGAATTAGATCTTACCAATTTGAGATGCTCAAGATGATTCTGGAGCTAATTCCATGCCATAGTTTCCCCGACAATAGTGAAGAGGCCAAAACTAAAAATTCTCGGAACCGAATTCTGACTCCACAGAAAGATGCGCCATTCTAGGGTGAGGCTCCTACTGTACTCCTTTTTCTAGTTTTATGGAGGAAAACGTCAAAATATTGATGCCCTAGTTTTCTCCCGACACTAGTGTCTCGCTCAAAAATGAAAATTATCCAAATTTGATTATGATTCCTCTAAAATATGCACCCCCCTAGGGTGATTTATCCTAGCCCTCTTTTTCTGATGATCTAGGGAGAGAAGACCTTGAACTAGGAATCCCTAGTTTCCCGCTGCTGCACAATTCCTTCTTTCAGAGAAGCTCTGATACCATGTTAGTTTTTATACTTTATTTCAAATTGATTAGGATATTCATATGAAAGAAGAAAAAGCACAAAAAGATACATAACATGTACAAGACACAAATATTTTCCTCAGGGAAACCATAAAGGAGAAGACCCTGCAAACTTCCTTAGAATAGTTCCATCACTAATACAATGCCACAAGATGGAAAAAGCCCAAGAATATGAAGAATTTTTCAACTCTCTATTTATCCTCTAGTGAGCTCATGCTCTCTCTCCTAATGTGCACATGAGAGTGCATGTGAGTGTGTGTATAAACTAGGGAGGGAACCTCCCTATTTATACACATCAAGTGACTGACCTAAACCTAACAAGGCTGACCTCTTACCCTAGTAGGTACGACTTCACTTGGGGAGACTCATCCATACATTTTATTATATTAATATTGGGTATTACTGCCTCGACTTACAACAAATGTTTTACCTCATTGACCATATACAATAATGACATCCTGAATGGAGGGAAAACATCTCCTAAAGGGGGTACAACAATATACAATGATAATATACAATAGAATATATTCCGAAGTTACAATTACAACAACACAACTCTTCGACTAGATTATTGAAAAATATCAAGAGATTACTGAGTTTGTCCTATTTTTTTCAAAGAAATATATAACCTCTACCAACTAGTTATTTCAAGATTTTAGTAATTTGAGCCATTCCTTTTTCTTTCTTTAATGCCCCTTTTCTAGGCTCTCTTCATTAACATCTTCCCAAAATTCCATCTTGTAAATTTGGATTTGTAGAGTTTGGGACCAATTTTGGCCACACAACCCAAAAGGCTTTCCACATAGATGTGCCACTTTTAAGGGGCTTTTTTATGAAACAAATCAAGAATTGTCAAAGAATACTATTCAATATTTTGCGAACAACACATACACAAATAAAAAAACAACTATTGTAGTTTTTCTCCTCTATTTTGAAGCTAGCAAATAGCCCAATGCCTTAAATGAGCATGAACATACACTAGTTGAGTTGATTGGCTTGAATTTACATTTTTTGTGAGGATATCACAAAATCAAGGAGTTTTTTTAACAAGATTTAATGTACCATTCTAGAGGCATGCAAAATAGAACAAACCTAATTATACATTTGACTAAGAGTAGGTGATTTTGCCCATTAAGTTGAGGTGTTTCACATCCTTCCAAAGAGATACAAATTTTATTTGAAAGGGGGGACTTGTCATTCACTTTAAATTTACCAACCCCAATGTGACTCCAATGTACTTGGTTATTTGATGTTCCTTTAGTAACACAACTTCATGAGTCTAACGAGTTTTAAGCCTTGTCTATTTGTAATTAAATAGCCGACATTTCGGGTTTTTTAGAATTCACCTTTTCTTTTGAAGTTTTACAATAGATATTGCACATTGTTTTCAAATATACTTCCCAATGTAAGGCCTCTCATTCAATTATCACGTCATTTGCAAATAATTGGTGGCTATATTTCATATTTTGAACTACTTCAAAACTTGCAAAGAGTCCCATTTCAATCAATCATTTTCACCTATAGGCCTCCAAAAATTAAAATGTTCAATAAAAAGGATATAGGCAAACTTTGAACAACTCAAGGTTGTAAACAAATTAGTAGGATGCCCATTAACTAAAATAGAAATAAATTCTACTTATCTAAAGGACATTGTGCCAACTATTTTATTTTACTTGATAACTTCAACGTTTTCATTTAGAAGGTACATAGCATTGTTATAATCCTTCTCTGTCTCTATATTTAGGAACATGACTAGCTTCTTTTGTGTTCTAGTTGTGTGGAAGGCCTCTCCCACTTGTGGAATATGGTTTCCTTGATATGAATCCCACTTGATTATTTCAAACCTGATTAACCATGAATTCATTGAGTCTATTGGATAAGACATTTTTGATACTTTTATAACCAATGTTACATAGGGAGATTGTTCACAACTTATAATGTTTGATGTCCTTTCCTTCATTGGTTACAATAACAACATTATCTTGTGTAAGGACACATTCTTCTTATTTTTTTATTTTTATATCATAACATTGAGATAAGAATCACTTGTTACTCATGAGTTGAGAAATTTAACTAGCCATATAATTGGAGCTAGGAGATGTATCAAAATGAATTTTTTTGACGACATTGATCTCTTTTGACAACATTAATGGCGATTTTGATATAAGGCTTAGTTGTTCCCTTCCAGTCCTCCTTTGGATTTTGTTCTCCAAAGGTCCTTATCGTAATCTATGGTTTCACTTATCAAGTTTCGGTATGTTATTAGTTCATTTGGAGAACTTCCATATATATAAGATGATTTCTGTTTCTTCACAAAATTATAGAAAAAATAATTTCTATTAGTCTTTTTCCCATTTCATTTTGGCCCATTTTTTCCCATTTTCACACCTTTTCTTTGTTTTCTGCATTGACGGGTCAAGCTCCAAATAGTCTTTTTATATAGACAATCTAACCTAGAGATTCAACTATTTCTCTGGTTTCTAAAGGTTTATTTAGTTAGGATTCCTTGCAATTTCTAGTATTGATATTTACTTTGCTTAGACTTATTTTTCCTTTTGGGTTGATATTGATTGTCCTCCATTTTTCTTGAGACAAGGAGTTTTGATCAGTTTTTTTTTCTGAAGCTCTTTCTAGCACCCTTTTGGCTTAGTTAGGAAGTCCTTGTTGCAGAAATGCGAATTTCCTTTAGAGGAGATATCGTCTCGAGGGATTTGTATTTCTCAAGGGTTAGTTACAACTAAAACATGGGAATGGTTCCAGAAATAAATTTTAGAACCAACCTATAGCTGAAGGTTCTTAATTGTTCTAGGATTTCTGATGAGAATCAAATTCTATACAACCTTCTGAAATTTGATTGTTTTCTTTAGTTAGACCATATGGTATGTATATATCCTTGTAGGTCTACTTCCCTTAGGCCAAAGGTTATTAAAAAGAATTCAGTCCTTTGCAATCCACAAACATTTGTCTCTTTATATTTATTTGTCTCTTGATGCTTGATTAAATTTTATTAAGCAAATCATTATTTCTTGAGAAAAATTGTTCATGAGAATATATATATTTAGATTTCCCCAAAAGAATCTTGTCTCCATTTATTGTTTGAGGATTTCCATTGTCTCCAACTTCACTCATTTACACAAAATGCATCTTCCAAGTCCTTGTTACTTTATTTTTTTATAGTAATTTTATTCCCAGGAAGGAGGAAATGCCTCTTATATTCCAGAACAAAAAACCAAAGTTCCAAAACATTTGAAAGAAAGAAGGCAACTAACAAGGTATGGAAATTTTAGTACATGATATTAGGTTTTTGACATTCTTATTAGTCCAAATGGTCATTGATTAGTGAACTTATTATTATAATTAATGTGCCATTGATCTTTAGGAAATGAGTTCCATTAGATTTTAATTATTATGCAGTGTAAAAGGAATGAATAATACCCACTGAACAAATAAAATCTCACAGGAAACATACAAGAATTGCTCAGTATAATTACAATATAAACCTTCATTAATTCCAACAGTATACACCATTGTTACATAAAGGAGAATTCGAATCACCAACTCAATCTGACTACATGGCTAACTAGAAGTGTCTAAATCACTATCGAAACCGACTAGCTAAGCTCCAGTTGTCTAATCCAGTCTCTCAATCAGTTATAATCAATTAAAATAATATAACTGAGGTGGTAGGTGAGAAGTAGGTGAGAATAGGTGCCTTCCCACATGCAGCCATGCAAGACTCGCACTAACTAAATTGGGGGACATCTACCTGAATGTAATTGAAGCGTAACTAAGCTTGACCAGTCACCAACTTCCAACAATTGAAGGAGGTTGGTTTCGATACTCCCAGTGGATCCTAAATTGTAGGGATTGGTTTAGGAGGTGCATAGACTGATGCATGAATGTGAAATCAGTTGTAGATAGCCTCTGTCTATGTTCCCCACACTCTAGTGGCTAGTACATGTGGCCCCGTTAGGAAAAGTGGAACCAATGGTACTAATGGACCCAATAATAACTAGATGACTCCTAAGTTAGGAAAATATAATTTAATAGACCATTTTTGACAAGGGAGGATTATAAATCCTAACACCCCCTCTAGAATCCTAACTTGTACAACTGCGGGCCCTGGAAACAAGGCCAAAAGTCATCCATATACAAATCTAAAAGAATTAAAAAATGATGCTTAATAAACCGAGGAAATAGGGGAAAACCTCAAGGGAAGCCCCCACCATCAAAATAAGCAGGAAAAAGAAAATACAACCTATCTTTAGAAGAAAAGAATTTTCCTCCTTAGAAGATAACTTGTCAAAAATATGCTGTAAATTGCAACTTCTATGCAACAATATGGTTCTTGTGTGTAGAAACATCTTGAAGCTGTGCATGTGAACCTCTCAATGTCCTCCTGAACTGATGGACGTTGTATGAGTTTCTTCTGTATGGAAGAGGTAGAGAATGATCAATTTTCTTCTATTGTGGGCCAAGTGGTTGATCATTCACTATCATCATGTAGCACTTTCCTCGAACTTTATTGCACCACTCTATTGGGAGTGAATCTATGAGAGAGAGAGAAACATGCTCATTTTGATACTCGGACCTAGTTCTCATTCTGTCTTCTAGATTCCCAACACCATCCCGAACTGCAACAATGAGCTTTTGAGCCCATCTAGGCTTAGGCATTTGGTTTGGAATCGTTGCTAGATTTGGATCTAGAATATCATGAGATTTAGCCTCAATACCAAGATCATGATGATATTGATCCTCTTCATATGTATCTGAAACATGTAACAAATCATCATCATAAAAGGGTAGTGGAAGAGTGGTTATACCTTCTTGTGTTTCAGATGGTGGTGGATCACACAACCGATCTTCATCAAACTGAACACTCCGCTCAATGAAGCATTTCCTAGTTGAAACCTCCATCAAATTGTAAGATTTTTCATATTTTGCATATCCCAACAGAATGCATTCACTACTTTGAGCTTGGAAGGCCTTTCTCTTATCAATGGGCACTCTAGACCAAGATTTGGAACCAAAAACTCTCAAGTGAGAGACATTGGGATTATGCCCATGCAGTGCTTCAAATGGAGTGTCCCAACCATTGATTTATGAGGAAATCTATTCTTCAATTATGAACCCAAATTTACAACTTCCGCCCAAATAGAAGGACGAAGATTCTTGGCATGGAGAAGACATGTTGCCATCTCCTTCAGTGATCTGTATTTCCTCTCAACCACACCATTATGTTGTGGTGCGTATGGAACTAAGTGTTCCATTTGAATCACCTTTGATTCACAATAATGCTGGAAATATCTTCTAATTTACTCTCCTCCTTTATCAGATCTTATGGACTTGATATTTTTCATGAAACTATTCTCAACCATAGCTTTAAAAACTTAAAAAAAAAAAAAAAATTCTGATTTCTGTTTCATGAAGTATATCCAACAAAACCTAGAACAATCATCAATAAAAGTGAGGAAATAACTGTAACCATTAATGGATGTTGTGGGAATTGGTCCTGCCACATCACTATGTATCAAATCACGTATTGTTGGAGCAGGGCCCCGCAACTACAGAAGAAGCTGCTAGTTTAGCGGAGAGATAAGTTTTGGCGGAAAGAAGATAAGACAGAGCTACGACGCCGTAGCACGTTTCCAGCTGGAGAGCAGAGCTGAAAACCATGAATTTTAAGATAGAAAAGTCAAGAAAGGCAACGGTACCTGAGCGGCCGAGAAGAGAGAGCTCACCCACTGCATTGAAGGCAGCGGCGGAAGACAGGAGGGCTCAACGACCCTCATAAAGGAGAAGGAGCAACGAGGCTGAAGCATTGAAGACAAAGGACAGAAAAGAGAAGCGGTGCATAGTACCCATGATTAGTGCCGGGAAGCATGGAAGACTGCAGAGAGCTGTGGTGTGAAGGAAAGCGGCTACCTCAAGTACAGATATGGCCGACTGTCACTAGTTAGGGTTTTGGGTTACTGTTGGGACAAGCCCACAGTGTTGTAATGGCAAGACCTTCGGGCTGCCTATAAAGGGATATATTTTGTATTGTAAAAGGGTTGGTCAGTTAGTTGGTTCATTCAGTTGTTAGTAGTGTTTTGCAGACTATTAGACTGTTGTAAAAGCCTAGCTCTGGTTCTGTTATTAGCGGTAGCAATCTTACGGTAACCAGTATCTGGCTTATAGAGTATGCATGTAACGATCCTCAGGGACCGACAGAGAGGGAAGAGTATATTGTAGGAGAGAAATATAGAGAGAAAAGAGATCTAAGAGAGAATATCTTGAGCTGCATATGCGGTGCAGCAGAACTGTGTTTTACCTTCCCCTGAGCTATAAGAAAAACACAGTTCTGTGGACGTAACTTCCATCCTGGAGGTGAACCACGTTAAAATCAAGTGTTATGTGATTGGTTTATGTGTTATGTTTACTTGTGCATTTCTCAGTAATTTCATGGAATTTGTTTACAGTTTAATGAATGAATGTGTTAATCAGTTCACAACAATATAGAAGGATAAACATAAGTCTAAGTCTTTGGCATGTTGTATATGGTTCATTTATGCTTTGCGTGGAACAGTCACTAGTTGCAGTATTGAATAGCCTTGTATGTTAAGTCTTGCACGTAGACACGAGCAACACTAAGTGCGCTAAACCACAGAGGTAGGATATCACAGAGAGGTGATACCGCACCAGCAGAGGAGCTGCGATGTGCGATACCGCTGGTTGAGGACTTAGCATTGGGCAAGAGCTGCGTGTCGCACGGTGCGCAGCGACGCGATAAGGCCGGAGATATCGCGAGTCAGGAAAAGTGCACGATATAGAGAAGGACCGCACGACGGTATAAAGGAATATCTCATGGCTAGAAGAGTTGTGAGATGAGGGGATTGCGCAACGTGAGCAGAAGGTCGTGCGACGCGCAGAGAAAGAGACCCCGCAGCTAGAAGAGCTGCGAGTCACAGTAGGATTGCCTCAGAACCTGGTCCAAGACACTCGAGACCTTGGCCAACCCATTAGAGTCACTTCAGGTGAGACTTCAGGCCGCTTCGCGGTCTGTCGCCGAAAGGGACAGTGAGCTAAGGGTGTTGTTGGTTGATTATAGTAAACTCGGGTCTACCCATAGCAGCCAACAAATGGTTCCGTTGCCGGTTTTGAACAACTGAGCGCTAATGCTTTGTTGGCATCCCACTAGAGAAGAGTTTCACCAGTGGCTGGATTCAAACCTAAGGGAGTTTGCCAAGAAAGAAAATCAGAGCCCTAAACTCATGAGCACAGAGGACTGGTTACAAAAGCATATCACTTCAGATATACACGCCATATTTTTTGCAACCTATGGAAATGAGCTTTATGACTGGTTATCCAAGTTGACAGATAGGAACATATTCAAGAAGAAAATAAACATTGTCTGGACACCGGAGCTGATTCAGACCGTGCAGAGACTCGAAAATCCCATTACGAGAGCAGTGGACTTCTGGCTTGCGAGTGTGCTAGGAGGCTTTGTCACAGAATTTGCAGTTGACCAGAGAAAAAGCTTCAGCGAGGCTGAGCGGTACTTCTTCAAAGGATATCGTGGTAAGTACCTAAAATCTCTAAACTTGTCCATTAAGATGCTGCTACATGAAAAAGGAGTAATGGACATGATTTTAGATGAATAAGTAAAGATAGTAATGTCACAAGAGTTTGAAAGTGATTTTGATGACATTGGACGAACACGTAGTGGCAAGAAATATAAAGTAGCTTTCAACTATCCTGTATTTGGAGATAGTTCAGACAATATTAGGCAACCAAGTCCTAGTACCACAGAAGAACCAGAGGGGGGAATCCCTTACCATCCCTATACCCCATAGAAACAAACCAGGACACAGAGTAATCCCGTAGGTACTCCATCCAGTAGCTCACAGACAGTACCTACTACCGCTACATCACCTTCACCTACACCGCCGAGTGGTATTAATCCAGTCAATCAGAACCTACCACAGAGAAATAGAATGGGAGATGATATGAAGCTACCTACCTTTAATGGTATAGGAGCAGAGGAGACGAAACATCATTGGTTCCTATGTGAAGCCATGTGGACCATTAAAACAATCAACGATGATAACCTTAAACTTGTACAGTTGGTCACCACACTCAGAGATCGAGCTTTAACATGGTACATAAAGTATACCATAGTACCCAAGACACTTGCCCAGGTCAAGAACGCCATGATTAAAGAGTTCAAGAAACCTAAGTCTGAATCTCAGTGCATAACAGAGCTCAAGGATATTAAGCAGCTACCATCAAAATCAGTATGGGACTTTGACCAGAAATTCAAAGCTCTTATAGACCAAGTAAGCTTTGAGTTTGCGCCGGAGCAGCATAAGGAATGGTTTATTGCAGCACTGATCCCTCACATCAAATTGCCACTAATGCAGCAGAAACTCCAGACGCAGGATGACGCGTTGGAGATGGCGATGAAGCTAGAAGCTTCACCTTTAGCTAAAACTAGCGCAGGCATGACAACGCTACAAAACTAGTTGGCCAACCTCACGTTACAGATACAGGAACTTAAGAAAGGGAAAGAGGTTATGCAAGACATATGGTGCTTACGATGTAGAGCATAGGGTCATACCAAAGACAACTGTCCAGTCTTTGCAGAATATTTAGCGTCAGGGGCTCCTAACCCCTTACCATGAACGCAAGGGCCATGGTGTGAAATATGCAAAACACAAGGACATCCACCTCAGCAATGCCCTTTGCTTCAGAAGTATGTACAGACACCTAAGAACCTATACTGTGTCTTCTGCAACTCTGTCGGACATAATGAATAGGATTTCCGAGCCTATGATCTCATGTTAGATAGAAAACATGACGTATACAGAGTCCAGTCAGAAACACAGGGTCCAGCAGCAGGACAATAACCTGATCCAACTTATGGTGGCCGGGGAGGAGGATTCAGAGGACGAGGCCGTGGAGGAGGCTTTGCACAAGGAGAAGGATTCGGCAGAGGAGAAGGTTTTGGCCGTGGTCATGGACCAATCACTTGTTATAACTGCGGAGTTGTAGGACACTATGCTAGGGACTGTCAGAGCCCCACTACCACTTGTAACTACTGCAAATATTATGATCATACCATAGAGGAGTGTCCTACCTTGATAGCTAAGATCAAAGACCCTAAGCCAGCAGTACACCAGAACATCCATCTTATTGCTGTTGAGCAGGAAGAACCAGAACCAAGAGTCAATATTGTGACTCGTAGCGGTGCTTCCACCAGTGGGACATCGCAGGAGACCGAAAAGAACACAAGTCAGGAGTGGGTGCGCAGAGCTCCTAGTAAAGCAACAGCACTCGACCTACAGAAGAATAAAGAGACATTTCATGAAGCCAAGGCTTCCTTTGATGAACCTACGCAATCAGGATCGCAGGTACCACCGTCTAGGGGCGTACCGCAGCAAGCACCTTGTGGCGATAGCTCTGAACAGATACCGCAGGCTACCACATCGGGAAGATGCGACGAGGATGAATCGACAGCAAGTGTACAATCCTTCCTGCGCAGTTGCTTGAAACTTGTGAGAAATGAAAAAGCTATCGACGAGCTACATCGCATCATAGATCAGTTTCAGCAACCTTCTCTCTCGGGCAGTGCACACCGCGCTTTTCATAATATTACATGACATACAAGGACCAGAAGAGAGATGAAGCTCACAGCACAGATTGGAGAGTTTGAAATGGACGAAGTCGTCTTAGATCTAGGATCAGAGGTGAATGTTCTAACTAAGAAGACATGGGAACAGATGGGTATCCCTCAGTTACTCAGATCACCTATCCACCTAAGATTAGCTAATCAACAATGAGTATCACCATTAATTCGACTGTCGCAGGTGCCAGTTGACATTGACGGAGTTCACAGTTTTGCGGACTTCGAGGTTATAGAAATAATTGGCAATAGTCGACCGTATCCATCATTATTAAGTATCAATTGGGAAATCGGTAGCAAGGCTGTCATCGACCTAAAGAGAAGACAAATGACCTTTGAGGATGTGCAGATCCAGGTCATTGCGTCGTTGGATCCTCACCAGGGTCCTAGATACATTGAACCTATCCAAGCAGAGGAAGAGGCACATAACATGGATAGTCTCTACCAGATGACTGTGAACTAGAACGAATACATTAATCCGACCGTAGAAGGGAACATTAGTTGGCAATGCGACAGTTCATGCGCATCGGATTTCGATGTTGGTCTAGAGAACTGGCAGAACAGAATTTATGAAGTCTCAGCGCATAGATGTGCGTTTATGAGTAAGTCACTATGATGGATTGGCGCAGAGATCACTGAGATTCCATCATATCATGGTTTGACAGATATTCAGGACTTCCTTGAGCAGTTTGAGCTACAGATTCCTTACGAGCAGAGGATCGCAGTTATGGACCTTGCAGTACGAGCCACACCTGCAAGATGGTGGTATGCGCATAAAGAGAATATCGCATCATGGGATGATATTAAAAGACTGATGGCGATTAGATTTTCTGTCGACAGAGAGTATGTCCAGCAGAAGTACACAGGCGAAACTGATCCCAGGGCACACATTCAGACATGTGAACAGAACTGGTCGGACATTCCCGAGGATGAATGGGTTCACAGATTCATTCACACATTGGACATAGTTCCAAGGAACTGGTACACAGAGATCGAGTTGCGCAAGGGGACGACCACATGGTCACTTATGACAGACAGTTTCCTACTCACCTTCGCATTTGAATTAGAACACCCAAGTGTTGCTCAGGCCCTAGACATAATCAAGATCAAGATATTTGAGGACTGTACCATCTCAGTGCAGGCTCAACCTGAGTGGGCCATCCAGTTGCAAGCCGCGCTAGAGTGCTATAATTTCGCAGCAAAGTCAGACGATGAAGATAAGGATGAGGATCCTCGCAACACCAACATTCCGTAGTCAGAAGGGACTCGCAATGTTGGGGGACCACAGTTAGAGATTCCAGCAATCACCGAACCCATCAAGATTAAAAAGATCAATATTGGCACAGACGCAGAACCTAAGTTTTCCTCTATTGGAGACTATTGGAACGATGAAATAGTCGGAAAGATTGTAGATTTGTTACATGACTATCAGGACCTATTTCCCACCAAGTTCACAGAGATGAAGGGAATAGTTGGAGACCTGGGATTTATGAGGATACCATTGAAGGAGGATGCTAGACCAGTTAAGCAGCGCCCATATAGATTGAATCCGCGCTACAAAGAAAAAGTAAAGGACGAAATTGATAAGATGCTAGTAGCAGGCATCATTGAGTCGGTAGAAGAAAGCGAATGGGTTAGCCCCATGGTCGTACAAGAAAAGAAAACAAAAGGAGACATCAGGATCTGTGTCGATCTGCGCAAGCTCAACGATGCATCGCTTCACGATCCATTTCCGACACCGTTCACTGATGAGGTATTAGAAAACGTGGGGGGACAGGAGGTCTACTCCTTCACTGATGGCTTTTCAGGCTACCATCAGATCAGAATACATCTAGAAGATCGATCCAAGACCACCTTTGCAACAAAATGGGGCTCGTTCCAGTATACGGTAATGCCCTTTTGTCTTAAGAATGCACCAGCTATATTTTCTAGAGTAGTAGTTGCTGTATTTAAAGAATACATTCATAAATTCTTAGAAGTATATTTTGATGATTGGAATGTATTTGGACTAATCGACAAGCATATAGGAGACTTAAGATTGATGTTAGAGAAATGTAAGCAGTACCAGATTTCTCTAAACTTGAAGAAATGTATATTTTGTGCACCATTTGGTATTTTGTTGGGTCACATTGTTTGCAGACAAGTCTTGATGGTAGATCCCGCGAAGATTGCCATCATTGTAAACCTTCCAGCACCCAAATCAGTCAAGCAACTGAGGACAATACTTGGTCATACTGGGTACTACAGAAAGTTCATCAAGGGCTACGCAAAGATTACAGCGCCAATGGAGAAATTGCTAAAGAAAGATGTAAAATTCCTATGGAATGAGGAATGTCAGCAGAGCCTAGACACACTTAAAGAAAAGATGGTTACAGCACCCATATTAGTATTTCCAGACTGGACTAAGCCATTTCATGTACATGTGGATGTGTCTGGCATTGCATTAGGGGTTGTTTTAACACAACCAGGAGAATGGGACATTGACCATCCTATTGCATACTCCATCAGAAATCTCTCGACAGCAGAAAAGAACTACACCACAACAGAAAGAGAAGGCCTAGCTATGGTGTACGTGCTCCAAAAGTTCAGGAACTACCTATTGGGTGCCTCATTTAAGATGTTCACTGACCATTCCGCCTGGAAGTATTTGGTCAATAAGCCAGTGTTAGGGGGGAGAATCTGTAGATGGTTACTCCTCTTCCAAGAGTATGATTTTGAAATCATTGTGAAACCAGGAAGACTGAATGCTGGACCTGATCATCTGTCACGGATAGACTCAAGAGAAAAGCCAAGTAACCTAGACGACAATCTGCCAGATGCGCCACTGTTTTCTATCCAGATCGCAGATGAGTACTATGCCAATATTATTCAATTTCTCACTACAGGAGTAGCACCTGATGAGTTTACTAAGTAGAAAAAGAAGCAGTTGGTTGTTAAAGCAGCAGACTTCACCCTCATCGCAGGACACCTATACAAGTTAGGTCCAGATGAAGTTCTGCGTAGATGTGTGATGCCGCATGAAAAAGGCACTATTATCAGAGAGGCACATTCAGGAACCGCAGGAGGTCACTTCGCAGGAAAGTCGACTGCGCAGAAAATCCTGGAGGTAGGATTATGGTGGCCTACGTTGCATAAAGACACCAAGGACTTTTGTAGATGCTGCGATATCTACCAAAGGGTAGGAAAACCCTTGCGACGCGATGAAATGCCGCTGCGACCGCAGGTCACGCTGCGCGCATTTGAAAAATGGGCTATATATTTTGTGGGTCCTATCAACCCACCAGGAAAGCGCACTGGTGCGAGATATATTATCATTGGAACAGAGTACCTCACCAAATGGGCAAGGGCCAAAGCAGTAAGAAATTGTGATGCCGCTACAGCCGCACAGTTCCTTTTTGAAAACATCATTAGTATATTTGGATGCCCAGTAATTTTGATGAGTGATCAATGCACACATTTCTTGAACAACACTATTGAGGAATTGACAGAAGAATTCTAGATGCAGCACCATAAGAGCACTCCCTACCACCCACAGGCTAATGGTACGGTGGAGGCCTTTAATAAGATTTTAGAAAATGCTCTTACTAAGATCTGCAATAGCCAAAGAAATGATTGGGACCTCAGAGTTAACGCTGTATTATGGGCATATAGGACCACATGCAAGAAACTTACGGGACACACACCTTTCAGCTTGGTGTATGGACAGGAGGCTGTTATTCGTATTGAGTATATTCTTCCTAGTTTAAGAATCACTCAGATTACTGGGATGACTGATACAGACACAGTGGAGGAAAGGCTAGCACAGCTGCTTGCCTTAGAAGAAGACAGATTCATCGCCGGATTCCATCAGAAAGTGCAGAAGGCACGAGAAAAAGCTTGGCATGACAAACACATTAAGAATAAGACTTTCCAGATCGGAGACCTAGTGCTCCTCTATGACAGCAAATTCATTAAGTTTCCAGGGAAGTTCAAGATGCATTGGCTGGGGCCATATCAGATATAGCAAGTCACAGAGGGAGGTGCCGTTCAACTCAGCCAGCTGAATGGGGAGCTTCTTCCCACATGGATTAATGGCAGTAGGCTTAAGCCCTATAGTGATAGCCACCCCGCCTCTCAGCCCTAGCTTATCCAGTTTATGGTGGTGCAGATGTCCAGTGTAGTTGAAAGGAGGCATCGCACTAGGAACTAGTCTACACCGGCAGGTATTATTCTAAGTATGAGGAATCGCATCAGGTCGGTTCAAAAAAAAAAAAAGTAGTATTGTTTTACGCAGGTGATGTGGAGTCACATCGTGGCAGTGCGATGTTTCCCCGTGCCACGTACTCAGTTTTGCAACCGACAGAGGGCCAGTCAAGTCACCATCTGATAGGTAGTTAATGAGGTAATGACCGGTATATCTTACCGTAGATTTGGCGGCAGTATAATAATTTTTTCTAGATTTGGAAAATCCCCGACGAGACCGGCGCCTGTGCACACATGCTTCGAGGGAAATTCGATCGAATTTCCTCATTTATTAAGGATCAGATGACGGGTGTGGTATTGTCCAGGCATTGATGATGACCGACGGGTTCAGTCTAGATGACCGTTGCGTCCGGGATTATCGTATTGGGAATAAAAACAGAAAGTATTCAATTGGGATGGTTACGATTGCAGAAAAACCAAGAACTGCAGAGTGCATTGTTCAGAATTCCCTGTGAAAAGATAAGTTTGTTACACAGTGCTGTGATTTTCAGCAGTTGCAGCCATTGCACGTCCACCGTTTTGTACTAAGACGGCTCTGTTCGAGGACGAACCTCTAGAAGACATGCCAAGACGCTTCGACCCTGGTGGCCGTAGGTCTGTTATGACGACGCCGCCCAGAGTTGTGAAATTAAGTACAGCACAAGTCAGACAGCCGCTAAGGACGAAGAGTCAAGCGCCAGAAGTAGAAGTTGTCACCAAAATCTCTGCTAACAAGAAGAAGAACGCCGAGCCGATCACTGAAGATAAGAAAGCAGAGCAGAAGAATGATGAGAAGAAATCTCCCGCTAGGCGGAAAGTAAAAATGAGAAAAAGAAAGCAACGGGAGAGGGTCTCCGACCTATCTTATCAGCTAAGAAAAGAACAAGAGATTGCGGAGGCAACGAAATGAAAATCTGACGATCAGAGGAAACATGTGTACCTAGAGCACCTCAAAGAGAAGAGAAGTGGAAGAAGGCAGCAAACCCAGCAGTCGGTAGAATTCCAGAACGCAGATAAAGGCTTGTTCTCGGAACGGAATTCATGGTTTGTATCTCTTTCATATACAAGGATCCAGACTGAATAAAATGTTTGAGAAGGCTGGAAGATACAGATTTTCCTTGTGATAAAAGTTCTAACCCAGATAAAGAGGAAAGGATATCTGTGGAAAACCTCTCAAACACTAGAAGGCTCTTAAAAGGTTTCAGGAGAGAAGAGAGCGAGACCATGACATCGGGCAGGAAGGATAAGAGAGCCCAACGAACCAAGTTACATAAACTATAAAGAGCGTGTCGAAGTGATGGAGAAGGAAGTCGCAGGACTTCGAGACAGGTTGCAGAGGACTTCGCAGGAGGCCAAGGCAAAGCTACAGCAGGAGAAGCCCACTGGAAGTGGCTCGAGCACGAGCCACAAGTAAGTGTTAGGGGACTATTGGAGCAGGGTCCTGCAGCTACAGAAGAAGCTGCTAGTTTAGCGGAGAGATAAGTTTTGGTGGAAAGAAGATAAGACAGATCTACGACGCCGTAGCACGTTTCCAGCTGGAGAGCAGAGCCGGAAACCATGACTTTTAAGATAGAAAATTCAAGAAAGGCAACGGTACCTGAGCGAGAAGAGAGAGCTCACCCACTGCATTGAAGGCAGTGGCGGAAGACAGGAGGGCTCAGCAACCCTCATAAAGGAGAAGGAGAAACGAGGCTGAAGCATTGAAGACGAAGGACAGAAAAGAGAAGCGGTGCATAGTACCCATGATCAGTGCCGAGAAGCATGGAAGACTGCAGAGAGCTGTGGTGTGACGGAAAGCGGCTACCTCAAGTATAGATATGGCCGACTGTCACTAGTTAGGGTTTTGGGTTCCTGTTGGGACAGGCCCACAGTGTTGTAATGGCAAGACCTTCGGGCTGCCTATAAAGGGATATATTTTGTATTGTAAAAGGGTTGGTCAGTTAGTTGGTTCATTCAGTTGTTAGTAGTGTTTTGCAGACTATTAGACTGTTGTAAAATCCTAGCTCTGGTTCTGTTATTAGTGGTAGCAATCTTACGGTAACCAGTAGCTGGCTTATAGAGTATGCATGTAACGATCCGCAGGGACCAACAGAGAGGGAAGAGTATATTGTAGGAGAGAAATATAGAGAGAAAAGAGATCTAAGAGAGAAGATCTTGAGCTACATATGCGGTGCAGCAGAACTGTGTTTTACCTTCCCCTGAGCTATAAGAAAAACACAATTCTGTGGACGTAACTTCCATCCTGGAGGTGAACCACGTTAAAATCAAGTGTTATGCGATTGGTTTATGTGTTATGTTTACTTGTGCATTTCTCAGTCATTTCATGGACTTTGTTTACAGTTTAATGAATGAATGTGTTAATCAGTTCACAACAATATATAAGGATAAACATAAGTCTAAGTATTTGGCATGTTGTATATGGTTCATTTATGCTTTGCATGAAACAGTCACTAGTTGCAGTATTGAATAGCCTTGTATGTTAATCTTGCACGTCGACACGAGCAACGCTAAGTGCGCTAAACCGTGGAGGTAGGATATCACAGAGAGGTGATACTGCACCGGTAGAGGAGCTGCGGTGCACGATATCACTAGTTGAGGACTTAGCGTTGGGCAGGAGATGCATGTCACACGGTGCGCGGCGACGCGATAAGGCCGGAGATATCATGAGTCAGGGAAAGTGCGCGATATAGAGAAGGACCGCACGGTGGTATAAAGGAATATCTCACGGGTAGAAGAGCTGTGAGACGAGGGGATCGCGCGACGCGAGCAGAAGGTCGTGCGACACATAGAGAAAGAGACCCCACAGCTAGAAGAGGTGCGAGTCGCAGTAGGATTGCCTCAGAACCTGGTCCAAGACACTTGAGTCCTTGGCCAACCCATTAGAGTCACTTCGGGTGAGACTTCAAGCCGCTTCGCGGTCTGTCGCCGAAAGGGCCAGTGAGCTAGGGGTGTTGTTGGTTGATTATAGTAAACCCGGGTCTACCCATAGCAGCCAACATGTATAGAGACAACTCTATGTGCCTTCCCAAATTCATACCTCTTCTCTGGATGCTTACCTACCAAGCAACCAGAACATACTCCATTAGAAGTTTGTATTTGAGGAAAGCCTTCAACCATTTTATCATTGTGGAGTTTCTGGAGATATTTGAGTTTGAGATTCCCAAATATCTCCTGCCATATCTTACTGGTGTTTTTATCATGAGTCAATAAAACTGTAGGAGGTGAGACAGGAAAAAAATGTGAGAACTCATAAGCCTTAGTAGTATGATTAGCAATACCTTTATCTATGAGCCTTCCAATAGATTTTTCTTTGATATCAACTGAGTCTGATTCGAATGTAAGTCTCTTGGGAGATCTTGTATGGTTCATATGATAAACATACAACAAATTAGTTGCAAGGGAGGGTACATAGAGAAATTTTTTTAACCCACCATGCTGGATTTTAACTAAACCTCTTCCTACTACTAGAATTTGGGAATCATATCCCATGCGAATGTTAGGCATGTTTGGTAGTGTGAGGGCAGAGAAAGAGTCCTTGGAGGAGACCATGTGGTTGGATGCTCTAGAATCCATAAAGTAGGTTGTCGACTGAGTAAGGACAACCTTCAAGGCATGAGACCTCTCATGATCTTTTGTCTGTGGTCCAACATCAAACTTCTTTGCTCCATGTGGAAGAGAAATGTTATTTTTTTCAAGGAGGGTGGAAAACTGGTCGATATGCTTCTTCATACAAGATTTTTCAGGATGAAAACCCATCATACAATAGGGACACTTTGACTTTTCAAACTATTTTTTTCTTGAATCCCGAAGCTCCTTCAAAATACTTCTGACTCTCTTTAGGCTTTGAAACAGATTCTTTAGGCTCCTTCCCCTTATGCCTCCCTTTATCTTGCACATTGGTAGAGTTTGTCACCAATAGAGCTTGGTTTTTGGAAGTTTGGAGGACTCCCATCTGGAGCAACTTTTCTTGCTCATGTATTAAGGACTCGGAAAAGCCATCAAGTGTAGGAATATTCCAATTGGGAATGGAAGCTCTTCGAGAATGGAAGGTAGAGACAAATACAAAATACTCAAAACCAAGTTTGCTGAGTACAGTGAGCACAATATGCTCATCCTTTCTCTCTATTCCACTCTGCTTACATTATAGCACAAGAGAGTTGAATTTGGTAAAAAATTGATGTATGGTATCGAAACTACTAGGATGCAATGATATTAGCTTATTCTCTAGTATGTGTCCATGAAGCTCATATTTCTTTCGAAACAAGAATTCGAGCTTCTCCCAAGATTCTTTGGGATTCCTCAATACCTCAATGTGAAAGAGGAGGTCTTTAGAGATGTAAGGACAAAGCAAGCCAAAGGATTCATCCAATCAGTTCAAGGACTTGTTGTTCTCAGTAGGATGATGAGGTTCAGTCTTTTGGCCCATTTTCATCTTGTACAGGCCAATATTCTGCAAGGAGACCTGCATTTCTTCCCTCCAATCAACATAGTTGAAGGGTGTTAGGATCCGGGGTAAGAAAGATTGATTCTCCATCAATTCTTTTTTTGATCAGTCAATTTCTTCAATTAAGCTACGTAGCAACTGTAAGAAAACACTGCAAAAACAAAACCAATTCACACTATGTCAGAATCAATCCTTCCCTCTTGACATGTACACTTTTTTAGGGTCCTTCACGCCCACACTGCCACTCTAAATGAATTCATAGGAAGCAAGGCACTCTTTGCGGGACTTCTGTGGAAACCTAGCTACTTCTGGTGTACAATGGAGCGTAGACATACTTGAATCTTTCTTGAGGAGGCTCTGATACCATATTAGAATTAATGTTCCATTGATATTCATGAGATGAGTGCCATTAGATTTTAATTATTATGCAGTGTAAAAGGAATGAATAATACCCACTGAACAAAAAAAATCTCACAGGAAACATAAAATAATTGCTCAGTATAATTACAGTATAAATTTTCATTAATCTCATCAGTATACAATAGTGTTACATAAAGGAGAATTTGAATCATGTGCATAGGATTCGAATCACCAACTCAATCTAACTACATGGCTAACTAGAAGTGTCTAAATCACTATCATACCTGACTAGCTAAGCTCTAGTTGTCTAATCCAATCTCTTAATCAATTATAATCAGTTAAACTAGTCTAACTAAGGTGGTAGGTGAGAATATGCACCTTCCCACATGCATCCATGCAAGACTGGCAATAAATGAAACAGAGGACATCTAACTTAATGTAACTGAATCATAACTAAGCTTGACTAGTCACCAACTGCCAACAACTGAAGGAGGTTGGTGCCGACACTCCCAGTGGCTCCTAAATTGTAGGGATTGGTCTAGGAGGCACATAGACTGATGCATGAATGTGCAGTCAGTTGCACTTAGCATCTATCTATGTTCCCGATGCTCTAGTTACTGGTACATGTGGCCCCATTAGGCCAAGTGGACCAATGGTACTAGTGGACCCAATAATAACTGTATGACTCCTAATTTAGGAACATATAATATAATAGACTAGTTTGGACAAGGGAGGATTATAAATCCTAACATTTTTCTCCATCATGTCACCTTAGTCATTCATAGTGTCATCAATGTCATTCCATTCATGTCTTACTGAATAAAAACCCTTGTACATATGACCTCAGTCTACATTTCTTAAAAGTTTATGATTGAAAACGTTCTTGAGAGGTTTCGGCTTGTGTACAAAGCCACGATCCACTCTTGAGTGAATGTTTGCCAAACAATCTTGGACTAGGAATTTGTTGGAAAGTAAGTAAGGTGATATTGAATGACATTTTGAAGGATCATAGTTCATAAGGAGAAAACATGGTAGCCCGAGGCACTAATTCAAGCTTTGGAGCATGTTCCAACTTCAATACAAATCCAAAATCTAATGGAAATCTAAAGTTTGGCACAAGATCAACATGAGTCCATAAATCAATTCCAAAGTAATTGCATGCTTTAGTGCACTTTCTTCAAGTGTTTAGGCACAAAAGTGTTAATGTTTTGAGCAATAATGTAGATTCTTGAACTTTTAAACTTTTATCAATGATATGCCAAGGACCTGTAACCATTAACAATTCAATCACACACAATATTTCATACACAACACAAGATGTACCATGGGGAAAATAATCATAACAGAGAGGATGAAAACCCTAACAATTCTTTAGATTATAATAGATAGATTGCATATAATGAATTTTACAACATAAGCAGATTTACCGATAGGAGAGAATACTGAGCTATAGAGAAGACAGATCCATTGTAACAACTGTCATGAACTTTCCATATTGTTGGCATATTAATAACAAGCCATTAATGAATGCCATGCAAACCCTAGTGAATGGTTGCATGAGAATTAGTCACACTTGCATTTACAATTTCAAATTGCCTTTTCGAAATAATTAATCTATGCATTGAATATTCATCATGAACGTCTAATGCACTATACTTTGAATCATGGATATTAATTGATAGTTAACTAACATTAGAGTGAACACAATCTCTAACTGAATATTGATGACTTAGTTAACAGGCTAACATAAGTGTCATAGTGTAATAACTTAAGTGTTGCATGCAATAAAATTTCTTAACTAAAGTGTTGTCCTTTGATTAAATTAAGTGTCCGATCTTAGTATAACTAAAGTTTAAACACTTTATTTAACTAGTCCATATTTATTTAATCACACAATTAACCGTTATTAACTGAATCTTGCTGATTGACGAACATTGAGCTCTTCTTTACTGAACTTAATGCTGATCATTAATAGTTCAACTGATGTTTAAACTAAAACACTGATTGGGGCATTCACATTTAACTGAAGCTTTGTAACTTGATTTCACTTAGTAATCTACATGGGAAATTTGAATTCTCTTTATCTCATAATGTCTTTATTGCTTATCTCTTTATCTTACTGTGTGGTCTATGTTTAATCATCTATCATATCATATTATACTCATAAGAATTGTTACGCATACTAACGATCATATATATAACCCCAAATTATATAGTCATATGAAAAAGTAATTAACTATAGAGGTGATCAGTCTCTAGAGGAGACTTAATATATTTGTCCATCTCGAATGACCATGGTTAGTAATACATCACATAGTATAACCACTTTACCAAGTAAAGTTTGTCACCTCAAAAAAATGAAGATATTTGTAGGACTTTATATTACTCACAAGTCTAATGTCTTGATATTACTCACAATCTCACCTCCATAATTGAAGGTCCATCGCATAGGGTACCACATATGAGAATACTTGGCTTGATATTACTCACAAGTCCGACTTGATATTACACACAAGTCTGTAATCTTGATATGACTCACACGACTTTAGTATTAGAATCCCATATATATATATATATAGGACTTGATATAACCGACACGTCTAGAGCATGACTCTTGATGTTGTACAATCAACACTCGCTCTTAGTGAGGGAGACATTCTCTACTTTACCAAGAATTTTCTTCCATACCAATCTTATCTCGGAAGTATCTCAACTTCGTCACTGAAAGTGGCTTGTCCACAAATTTTCAATCTTCTCATTAGTAGTTATGTACTGAAATTTCATTTTACATGACCATGACTTTGATGAAGTAATTTTTTTTATCTCAATGTGTTTTATCATAACACATAGGGTTTTATGGGAATCTTGACTATTAATACCTAATAACTATAAGCTCAAGTATTTTACCCTAGTAGGTAGCTTCCCAAGCTACACTACTCCTTAGCGGGCAGTACTATCCACAATAAACTTTTCTTAGTACTAGCTAAAATAAACATTGCTTCTATAGTACTAGCCACAATACACTTATCTAATGTAGAAATAACCACAATATACATATATTATCTCAAGATAAAACAATAGATGAATAACAAAATCATATAATAGGTATTCCATGTATTAAATACAATAAATAACCTATCCTAATGTACCTCAAAGGTACTCGAACATATGCTTAGTAGTAATCATAAAATACAACAAGTCTACTCAAATACCAACCAACTACTTACACATAGTAGCCTCATCTAGATCCAATCTAGAATACCATTTCTCTAAACTAGAAACTATGGATTTCACATCCATCATATACAACAACACACATCAAATGTCTATTATCATGCAGAAATAAAATCTAATATTTTCTTTCAATTTTGAACATTTGTTGACTTCTTGAATCTTTTCTTATCTGGAGAAGTTTCCTGTGAGCTTGCCATTCTCTATGATACTATTCAAGGCTTGATCACATTCATAGTGATTCCATAATCTTCTCTTTATAACGCATCACCCAAAATACCTCTCTAATAGGTTTAACTATTCTCTGACAACTCAAACTATGAGTCTTCTTAAGTATCAATAGTCTCCGAGACTTTGACCATGTCTCTACTCATGTTGATTCTCTCCACAAGGTATCTCAACTCTTGGCTTCATGTGTCATGTACCATCACTAACTGGTGGGGACTTTATCTGCTGCTTCCTGTGAAGAAACATCAATACTCACTCTTGAACTAGAGGAGTCTTTCTGTTCTACAACCAAGCTTGTCTTAGACATATGATTAGTAAGAATGCTGGAAATGCTGCTTATCTGTATTGAACACCACACGGTATATAACTCACTATTGTCAAGATTTATGAGTCAATCTTGTATAATCAAGATATATGACTTAGTCTTGATGTCTATCCAACATAAACTATTCTCGGGTCCTTCTCTACTAGCCATATGAATCAAGCTCCATGAGTGAATGTTTTCCCTATATTTCTTATTTTTTAGATATGAACTAGAGTTGTACTATTCTTTTCTATACCATGTATTGGATACAACTAGCTAGGAATCTCATAAAGTTTTACTACTTTACAACATGCTTTATCTGGAGCAACATATGTGATGTTCCTTGATCACTGCAATAATCAGAATCCATATATCTGAAACTTTATTTCACTGTTCAAGACATATCTAAGTCCACACACACACACACACACATCTCTCTCTCTCTCTCTCTCTCTCTCTCTCTCTCTCTATAT
>LPNX010894514.1:122439-150149 GCA_001517045.1 Pseudotsuga menziesii
CATGTCAACTGACTTGAGATCCTACAAATATGAATAAACTTTCATATTTATCTTCATATGTGTGGTCATGGAGTTACAGTTCATCATCCTGAAACTCTTCAGGCTCTTCTACTGCACATTTTCCTTAACTGAGGAAAATATTTGTCTGGTGACTACCACACCTCTAATCATAAGAATCATAACAATATTCTTGAATACACTTCTCAATTTCCTTCTGAATATGAGAATCATGCATGTCTCCTCTTAACATAAGATATATCAACAAGTTTTATTGGTTTCTTTAGGATATAGTGAATCTACCTACTCCCTGTCACCATCAGGATGTGAGAATCATAAACTGGGCCCTCCATAATGGAGGCTTCATGCTCATCTATGTCTGAAGCTCTTCTTGACACATGAATGTAAATAAGTTAATTTAATTATATTCAAGAGTCTTTACATCTATCAGAATAGGATTAGGGATTCTATTATGAATTCTTCCTAATACATAGGAACCTCCCAATCTACTACCAGAAGCTTCTTGCTTCACAACATCTCGTTCTCTTTTAGGATCAACCATCAGAATTAATCCTCACTCAATACATGTCATTTTTACTTGTAGGTCAAGGAATATAGTTTTTACCTACAATCCAAATTCAATCAAGTTATTAGAAACCTAGCATAATCCAATAATTTCAATAAAATGACAAACTGTTGAAATTAAGCCCAGTCTTAGTACAATTGAGGTGACAACAAATTGCTAGAAGACATGCAAAGATCCACTCAAAATTGGAGACTGAAATTGATTCATAAAACTAACTTGTATTGAATGAGTGTACATAATATAACCTTATAAAACAATAGGTTGTCCAAATATATAATTACATCAGAGATTCGAATACCTAAGGAGGAAATTTGAATCCTCATAATTGGAAGGATTACTAAAAGTAAAAAATCCCCCCTAGGTGCATAAAACACTTTCCAAATTAGTCCAGGAAGGTCACGAATTAGATGAATAATGCATATCAATCAATGAGTGATATAAAGTAAATAAGATCATGCTTTCAAGAGAGAAAAATATGGAGGATGAGTTGGGACAAAAACAAGGCAATTGCCATGTGACTAGCTTTCACCTTTTACCTTAAAGCTCTTGAAAAAACAGTCTAAGTTTGGATAAGGTAGGAATACACACTTACTAAAATGGGAAGTTTATATAGTTGGTAGAATATTATCCATAATATGTGAAGGGAACTCCTGGATGTATTCATGGAAAGGTTTGATCAAGTGGTGCAAGTGGATGCCAACTAGCTAGTCTAGAACCTAGGAAATTAACCATAAAGAATAATAATTATAGCCTAAGTATGGGAATGGGTTTTTCATTATTTTAACACAAAAAACACACACTAACATGAAAAACATTTTAACCAATGTTTCAGTATAACCACATCTCATGAATTTGAATGACACGAATACTTCAATGTATTTGCAGTGGTTCATATAGTTATGTACACATTGAATCAACGCCCCATTCATATTTCATGTAATATTTTGCAATTCTATATCAGTCTTATATTTAGATCTCATGAATATTTATGTAACCCCTTATTCTTCTTAACATGAGTTTTTCTATTTAACAATAAATGGAAATATTGTAACATATGATTTTAATCATGTTTATACCATTACATCATTCATAATCCCAGGAATAGGGATTGTAATGAAACAAAATATGATCTTATAAAATCATATGCTAATAAAATAATCATGCATCCCAACATTCATATCTCATGAATAATCATGCAACTCTATATTCATATTTTTATGAACAATCATGCAGTCCAACATTCATATCTCATTAATCAATCCTTGAGAGAAACCTCCTGCAATAAATAATGAAAATGCCGATATAGCAGAAATAACATAACACAGAAGGAATTGATCAGTCGTAGGCCACTTCGAGGGGAAAACCTCCTTTGAGAAATCTTAATACAAATAACTCATGGATGCATTCATTGGCCTTAACACGTACTTATATACTAATTCTAATCTAAACAACTATTACTCCGCATGAATGTGGGATAAACACGTACTTATATACTAAGTCTAATCTAAACAACTAGTACTCCCCATGAATGTGGGATAAACACATACTTATATACTAACTATAATCTAAACAACTATTACTCCCCATGAATGTGGGATAAACACGTACTTATATACTAAGTCTAATATAAACAACTATTACTCCCCATGAATGGAGGATAATACAATATACTCATGGGACAACTTACAAAACATATGCATCAAAAAACAATATACTAACAAAGTAAAGAGAAGGGTTGACACGGGTTCCTAACATCCCCTCCCTCTTAGAAAATATTTTTTCTCAAAGCTTTAGATGTGGAAATTGTTGATGAATCCGAACACATTATACAACTTGACGAGAACTCTTAATAGTTCTCGTTTTTTTATAGGGTGCATTTAGTGGCTAGTTTTAATCCAAATCAAAAAATGGTGCTAGTGGTAGCGCACTATTTTTTTTTTGGGATAAAATTACACAATTTTGGAAACTCATCTGCTATTTATTTTTGTGAACACAAAAAAAAATATTTAATACAAATGTATCATCTTTTAAAAAAAAATGAAAAAGTATACATCAAATTGATTTTTTTTAAACAATCAAAATTAGTTTAAAAACTATTCTAATTTAAACCAAAAAATATGTTTAAAACATAAAAAAACTATTAGATTAAAAATAAAAAATAAACCTATTAAATTTAAAAAAAATCGAAAAACTATTAAAAAAATTGTTGAACAATTAAAAAAACATTAAAAAATCTATTATTTTTTTAAAAACTATTAAAACAATAAAAAAAATAAAGTTTTTTTTTTTAAAACTATTAAAAAATAAAAATAAAATTAAAAAACCTAGCCTAACCCTAACCCTGTTATGTCCCCACCACTTTCCCCTCTTCCTCCTCGCCCACCCTCGCTTCCTCTCCCCTCCCCTCCACCGCCCATCCCACCCCCACCCCCTCCCTTCCCCCTCTCGTCTACTCTCCTCCCCCACCCCCTCCCTTCCCCCTCCCCTCCCCCGATCCCTCGCGCAACCTCCCTCCACTCCAGTGCCTCACAAGACGCCCTCCCACCCCCGTGACTGTGCCCATTGAGCAACAACTCTATGGTCACAACCACGGGGGTGGTAGGGAAACCTATGAGGGAGCAAAGCAGAGGGAGGCTGTACGAGGGGCAGTGAGAGGGGACAGAGGGGAGGGGGCAGGGGGGAGAGTAGAGGGGGTTGGGGAGGGGGTGGCAGGGAGGGGGAAGGGAAGGAAAGGGTGACGGGAGGGGAGGAGAGGGGATAGGGAGGCAACAAGGTGGGTAGGGGTAGGGAGGGGAGAGGAAGCGGAGGTGGGCGAGGTGGTGAGAGAGGGGAGGGGGTGGGGATGAGGTAGGGTTAGGGTTAGGGTTAGGCTAGTTTTTATTTTATTTATTTTTAAATTTGTTTGTAATATGTTCTAGAATTAAAAAAAAAAGTTTAATATTTTTTTTTTCAATATTTTATTTATGTTTATAATAAAAAATGTATTTTAATAATAAAAAATTTCTTTCTTTTAATAAAAATTTCAATATTTTTAATAATTTTAAATTTTTTTTAAATAAAAAATTCAATTTTTAACAAGAATTTCAAATTTTTAATATATATTCTATATTTTTAATAAAAATTCATTTTTTAAAAATAATTATTATGACTTTTAAAAAAAAATTATAATAAATTTTTAAACATATATATATTTTTATATATATTTTTAAAATATTTTACAATATAGTTTAAATATATTTAAAAGAAATTATTTGTTTTTATAGTTTTTTTAAGTTTTAATGTTTTTATAAAAAATTATAAAATCTTTATAATTTTTTTTGTAAAAAAATATAAAAAATAGGGAGAGGGGGAAGTCATGGCCACGAAGAGGGCAGGCCCTATTTTTCAGGGCCGTGATTTAGAAAATATTGTAATGTTAGCACTACTTTTCTATTTAGAGGTTGATTTTAAGATTTTTCTACCAATGATATTGATCGTTAAGTTCAAATGCTTTCAAATAAGTTATAATTTTATCATTTAAAAAAAACAACGTGCTACCAGTAGCTATATATTTCTATTCAATTTTTGATTTTAAGGTTATTGGTAGCAACAATGTGGGTTTTTAAGGACATGGTTGTATTTTTAACCTTGAAATTAAAAAAAATGCTACTGGTAGCATCACTTTTTGATTTGAAGGTTGATTCTTGCGTTTTTAAAACAACAAATGGATTTTTAGGGATAGAGTTCTCGTTGTGAGTATAAAGTTCTCTTCAGGTTGTAATTAGTTTTTGAAGGAGTGGTTCCCATGTAGCATCCTTTTGTTGCATGTCGTGCCATTGAATTAATACGTCTATGATGGATCAGGAGTGAAGCTGACAAGTGCGCTTATTAAGGATGGCCTCCGACTCCAAAATGATGGATCCTTCATTATCTAGTTCTGGAAAAATAGTTTGTGCTCTAATGTTGCTGCCAATAACTTTAGTAAGACAAGAGACATGAAATATTGGGTGAACGCGAGAAGGAGGAAGTTATAATTTATAAGCCACAAACCTAATTTTTTGAAGAACCTTATACGACCTATATAACTTTAGAGCCAACTTATGACACTTTTTGAGTTTTAGAGAGGATTGCTTGTAAGGATGTAGATGAAGAAAAACCATTTCACTGACTTGAAAAGTGCGAAAAAATGGTGCTGATCGACTTGTTGTTTCATTTGGTTTCATTCCATGTGAAGATTGTCTTGCAAAATGTGAAGAATTTGATCTCGATTTTAGAGAACCGTGTAAACTTCCTGAACTAGTGAACTATTGGAGGCATCTGGAAGGATAAATAACAGTGCCTAACCATAGACTACTTCATATGGAGTCATTTTAGATGCAGTGTGGTAGGAGGTATTGTACCACCATTCAACAAGAGGGAGCCACTTTTCCTATTGATGTTGTTGCTCAGAGGTGAAGCAACGGAGATAAGTTTCCAAACATCTATTGATAACTTCAGTTTGACCATCTGTTTGTGGGTGATACCCTGAACTCATCTTCATTTTTGTTCCAGTGCGACGAAATAGTTTTGTCAAAAAATGACTTGTGAAAGTTGCATCACGATCTGAGACAATGGAAGAGGGGATTCCATGAAGATGGAAGATCTGGTCCATTAAAATTTTTGCGATTGAGGAGGTGGTATAGGGATGGGTGAGGGCACAAAAATGACTATATTTGGAGAGGCGATCAACCACAACCAAGAACACTATATTCCCTCTAGATTTAGGGATCCCTTTAATCAAATCCATCAAAATATCTATCTAAATCCGTGTAGGATGGGAAAGGGTTCGAACGATCCTGAAAGAAGCACCATTTTACCCTTATGGCACTGGTAGGTATCATATTCAACCACCATATATTGAATTCCCCTTTTCATTCCCTTCCAAAATAAGTTACGTCATGCTCGTTCATACATTTTGAGGAACCTAGAGTACCCTGTCGATGGAAAAGCATGGAGTTCATAGAAGATATCCTGTTGAAGATGTGTGCTTTGGGGAAGCACCAGATGACCCTTGTTTCTCAGAGAAGCACCATCTGAAGAGTAATGCAGTACAACAGAAGTGTCATTGGCCAATTGTTGGATGATTTCAGATAATGAATAGTCATTGACATATCTTTGCTGAACATATTGCAACCAATTTGGAATAGGCATAGAAATAGATGAAAGAGAAACGTGGTCATCAAATGTGTGAGAAATAGCATCCACCACAAGATTGTCCTTACCATTCTTGTAAGTGATCACATAGTCATAACTCATTAGTTTGATAACCCATTTGTGTTGTGTTGGGGATGAGACTCATTGTTCCAGGAAATATTTTAGAATCTGGTGATCACTCTTAATGCAGAAATTATTCCCTAATAGGTATGAACGCCACTTTTGTACTGCATGCAAAATAATCGTCATTTCCTTTTCTATGTAGAGGCGGATAAATTATTATCGAAAAGGGATTTGTTGGTGAACGTGATGGGATGTTCATATTGAATAAGAACAACACAATTTCCATTTTTGCAAGAATCACTCTTAATAGCGAAGGGCTTGGAAAATCCGGCATAACTAGAACATGTGTGTTACACATAGCTGTTTTAGTTTTTCAAATGCACACTTAGAAACATGTGCTCATGTAAAAGCATCCTTTCTCAATAGAGAGTTTAATGGATCTACAATATTCCTATAATCCTTGATAAACTTGCAATAGTAGCTAGCCAGTCCCAAATAACCATGAAGGCTCTTGAGTGTTTGAGGATGCGAACAATTGTTCATGGAATCTAATTTAGCAAGATCCATGAAAACCCCTTGTGTTGAAACAATATGACCAAGATACTCTACTTCCTCCTTCCCAAAAACATATTTATACTATTTGGAACAAAGATGATGATCACTGAAAAGTTGCACTACAAGATCTAGATGCCGGAGATGCTCATCCCACGTTTTACTATAGATGAGGATATCATCCTCATGAACCTGAATTTGGTTATACCAAGAACTAATATCCAACTTGGAAAAAAAATGAGCACCATGAAGCTAATCAACAATAGGAATTGGAAACTTATCCTTGATTGCGATGTGATTAAGTGCTCGAAAGTCAATGCAAAGGTGCCATGATCCATCTTTTTTTCATACAAGAAGAAATGGTGAATAAAAGGAACTTGTACTAGGGTGAATATTACCTTGCTCCAGTACATCCCAAATGAGCATCTCAATCTATATCTTTTGGTGAAACAGGTAGTGATAGGGCCTAATGTTGGGAAGTAATCTTCCAAGAAGGAGTGGAAAACGATGGTCCTCCAGTCTTAGAGGTGGCATCCCACTGGTTTAAAAAATACATATGCATATCGATCCAAAATTTGTTGTAGAATTAAGGGAGTAATGGAGACTACTGAAGGTTGCATCTTAATGGAATGGAGCTAGGAAATGACACCATGTGAATTATTCTTAAGGATCTTTTCCATGTGATGTGAATTGATGATGCTGAGAGACTGTGGTTGTAATCCCTTCAATGTGTTTTTTTTTCCCATTGGATGAAAACTACATCCAAATTTCATTAAAACACCATAAGATGGGTCCAAGTTTGCATAACCATTGATCGCCCAAAACCATATCACACCCGCTTAAGGGAAAGGAAAACATGTCAAAGAGTAAGTTATAACATCTACTAGATATATGCACATTGTGACACTTACCCTTGCAAGGTAATATTCCCCCATTGGCATTCATGAATTCAAAGCTAGAGAAAGGATCGACAAAAAAATCAGTCAGTTTGGCAATCCGAGGGTCGATGAAGTTATGAGTGCTACCAGAATTGATGAGTATTGTAACAGGGAGCTTCTTAAATAAACCCTTGAACCACATGGTTTGTGGGGTGGTGATTCTAGCTAATGCATTGAGAGATATCTCTAGGTGTTCGTCATGATAAGAAGGGTCAATAAGCGGCTTTTGAATGTCAACTTGATCATCTACTGGATCCTAGGAATCTTCACAAATTTCAGGTGCAAGAAGAGAATCCAAATACAAGAGATATATCTTTTTTCTCAACACATGTATATCCCTAAGTGAATTTCTCATCACAATTATAACAAATCCATTTTTATTTACGTGCCTGCATCTTGACTTCAAAAAAATTCTTGATAGGAGTGGTTCTAGGAGCTGTTGTAATTGGAGGTCTTTGGGAAACCATATTTCTGAATGGAACAAAAGTGGATTTGGAGCACTGTTGAGCTATTATCTTGTCGTCCACCAAATTATCCAAACCTATGGCTTCCATCATGTTTTAGGATATAATATTTTAACCTCAAATCAGATTGCACCATTTAGACCACTGATAAAACAACTCCTGTAGAATGCATTAGAGAATCCTTCTGTGTGATTGGCTAGTTTCTCAAATTCTATCAGATACTCTCTCATCATGCCAGTTTAGTGAAGTTCAGTGAGTGATCCCAAGGAAGTCATCAAAGGCACTAGGGCCAAATCGTTGCAAAAGGAGTTGGCAAAATATGTCCATTTTTGCTCTTCATGAGCCTTAATGTGCGAATGGAACCATTGAAGGACTTCACGTTCCAAATGAAAGGATGCAAGTGGGACTTTGTTAACATCAAACATGTTATGCAGGCTAAAATATTGTTCTTCCATGTATATCCATCCAGTCATATCATCACCATTGAAGTGAGGAAAATCAAGCTTCGACCTACAAAAATTGTTGGAAGAAGAGAACCCAGTATCTACGGAAGACTCCAAATGTCATCTATTATTCATGTCTAAATGATGAATATGGAGGATAAGAATGTTTTCATCTATATCTTGGAGTTTGGTCTTGAGGGCAGTGTTGGCCTGATTTTCTGCCCTAGGCCAACTACAAAGATTATGCCCACAAAAGTTGCTTAGAACAGCTCTTGGTGTGTTTGGAATAACAAAACCTCATGGGGTATAGGTCTCGCTACCTTTATGATTTGATCTCAGGAAGAGAGTCTCACAAAAATGTTAATGTTATGGAGAGAAATTCCTATGGCTTGGGGTACCACAACAGACAACTTGATTTCAGAAATCAATCCTTTCCTATATGCAAGAGAAACATAATATCTAACACTAAAGGATCTCGATTCGTACCTTATTCCAGACGGTTGATGTAGATCCCCATTGAGCTTTCCAACTCCAGCTTGTATTGATAAATTTATATCTCAACACTCAGCAAACAAGACAAGCATGCTATATATAATTGTGTTAGACCTACTCTAGCATATATAATCAATAACATATAAGCATTTAAAATCATCCATGGATCAAATACTCATTTAAATACACATTACTGGACAGGAAAATATATTTCTATTGATATAAAACAAAGATTACAATAGTGGCAACCTCTGTCGGCACGCCTGCGAATTGGAGAAACTGAGTCCCCCACTTGGGCCTCCACCACTTCAATCCTCCATCTCTCAATAGCAAGCTCACAAGTAAAAGGAAAGCTTGGGAAGAACACAAATTGCTCCAAGGGACAAAGGGATGCAGACTCAAGTATAAGCTCTAGCAACAATGGACTATAGTTTTCTTGCTCTTCAATTCCTCCCCCTTCAATGTATCCAAATGGTTCCTTATATAGCTCTTCAATGGGGTAATGGAAGGTCAAATCCGAGCGATCTCAAGGCATATGGAAGGTCAAGAGATAAGTGACTCGGAACCACATTAAGGAAAACTCCAAAATCATTTGGCCTTTTGCACACATCCCTATGTACACGGTTTTAAGGGTCAAACCCACGTATATACGCGAGAAAGGGTTTAAAAGTCGCGTATAGAAATTATTGCATGTTTTTAGGGATGATCTTGGAAACATCAAAGGTACAAAAATGGTCCATGGGTTCTAAGGAGTCTGCAGAGGGACAGGGAAGCCCATAAAAGTGTGATTCACCATGTGTGGTAAAAATCAGCTGTAACAGTTAAAGATCTCAAAAATGTTAAAGATCTATTTAAATTTTGTAAGTCCTTAAAGAAGTAAAACCTATTTATGAACTTTTAAAGAAATTCTAAGTCAAGATCTAACTTATGCCTATCTAGAAACTACTAAAATTAATTTAGTAACTGCTAAAACATAAATGTATTTAATAGTCAAAACTAACAAGCTACAAAATTCCTATCCTGGCCAGGAGCATGATTAAGATGAGCATTTGATGTATGAAAGAATAATTATATTACTATTTATTTGAATAAAATCAAACAAGCAGTAGTATATTGAGCACATCAATATGATAGATTCAAAATAAAACTATTTGATTATCCATATATTGTTTATACATCAAATTCGTTATCATTCCAGTTAATTGAAATAAGAATTCAAACAATGAGTAAAAGAAAAATATTTATTAGATTCAAATTCTACTGTATGCATAGAAAAATATTACACAATACAATTAAGTAAATGAAATGAAGGCAGTTCTGATCTCTTCATACTTTGAAATATTTTCCATAAAAGGTTAAAAGAAATTCTCGATACAAATCAAACAAAAATATGGATAGCAGTCTCTCTAGGTCTGTTTACAAACAAACATTTCAACAGGAAAAGACCTCCAGAAACATATTCTCTTAGCTCTCTCTCTGTGTCTAAGAAACCTTCCCCTCCCATATCTCAGTCGAATTAAATCTGCTTAAATAGACAGAAGACCTCATAACAATTTCCAAAAATTGCTCTTATAGTTGGATGCAATCGAATTTTTTTGGAAAATATTCGCTATTTAGGCATGAATTTCTCCTAACTTGTTGAGAGATCATCAAAATTGTCTATGATTAGGGGTAAAATAGCCCATTTCTGAAGTGGGTTTTCGACGGTTTTTTCAGATCCCTTTTGATTTGCCCAAAATCCTCCATGCAAAAACGCCTCTCCCTGCTGGTGCACGATGGACATTTACGGATCATCTATGTGGAGATTTACATTGGTGAATTTGTATCTTATTGATGAAGGAGATCCATGCAATGAAGACCTACACATTCACAAGAAATATAACATAAATTAAAGGGAAATTCATTGCAAGGGTCAAAGAATTTTCCTAGCAAATCGAGTTGAAATATTAGAGTTTGTTTAGCCAAACATGCTGATAGTCAAATATCTCTGCGATTTTAGTGCATAAGAGAACACGTAATTCTTCTCTGTAACAAGTTAATATAATCTGGTACCCTGTGATCTCATGGTGATATGCAACAATATAATGGTGATTTGCTGTAACTATAATCCTGATTTTCAGCCTGTTAATTATTTGATTTCTATCATAAAACAATCATTTACTTTTATTTTCATTCGTTATCATTTTGCTGATGAAATGAAGACACGCAGGAAAAATTTGGATGATTTGGTGCATCTTTTATAGCAATGTTCTCTGAATTCTCGAATAGTTAGTTACAACCATTTTTGATTTTGTTAAACGTGAAAATCTCTCAAACTTGAGCTGACAATTATCACACAGTGAGAACGTAGATTGCCCAATTAATGATAACTTGGTGATAGATTTATTTAGTAGATTATGTGTGATTTGACAGGATTGGTGGATCTTAACTCTTTGACATGATTTTGCTTTTATCGGTGAGTTAAATTGTTAACATATGGATTCTTACGTATGTGTTTAAGAGTTGAATGAAATGTAGCCATTTACCCTTACGATCATTGCTCCTGGTATTATTATATTTTTAAGATAAGAACAAAACGTAAAAGTGTGACATTATTTCCCTGCACCATGGACTGATCTTTTCAAATGTTACGTGGCAATGCAAATAGTCTTGTTAGCAGAAAAATTCAATACAGAGATAACATAACATTTTATACTCCTGCAAAAATGACATTCAATGATAATTTTTTAAGTTGAACCTTATTGCTTAGCTTCCTCCATATCTAAGTTTACTTTGGACCAATCCATATGCATTTAATACAACCCATGGTGACCTCTATTATGAGACATGCATTCAAAACTTCAAAAGAATGATGGAGTATTCAACATAGATTCAAAACATGCCTTTAATATAATTATTATTTACTTGAAAATGTATGCAATTGATAACTCATTTGCTAACAATGCAAAATTAATAAAATGAGTAAAGCAAGCAACATGTATTTAAGAATCTAATGACAACCTTCATTTGTAAAGATTATTTAAAAGAAAATATATTTAAACTTTTGTTTATTTTCTTATTGCATTTTAACCAATGAAAGAAACATAAATGAAAATTTCAATGTTTCACGATTTCAAACGATCATTAAAAAGAACTACAAGAAATATTATATTTATGAGGGGTAACGTTTGGTAGAGTGATCAAAACAAACTTAGTTATTAATAAAAATGTGATATTAAGTTTTCTTAATCACTTTAAAATGACCAATAAATTGTATATTATTATAGATTATCATTATAATATTTTTCTTATATGCAATATTTTAAATGAGTATTTGAAAAGTAAAGGCTAAGAAAATTTTGAGAGCTTGAAAGGGTACAAATTTATTAATAATCTTCAAAGTGTGTGGTTTTTACGATGTGAACTCAATCATCTATAATAGGCCCAAATTGAATTATTTTAAAATCTTGATGAAATTTTCACTTAACCAATAAAGCAATGAAGGTGTAAACTTTGCAAGTCTACTGAAGCATCATGTCAATCCAATTTGCAATAAAAAAATCTAAAATGTTAATGCGCGAGTATCATCAAGCAACCAAAACACCATAAAAATCAAATGACTAAGACAAACCTCATTACCAAATCCTTGTTTAATAGAAACCAAGTCAAAGAATGTATAATGCGAAGAATGAGGGATCGTCGAAACATAACCATGAAATCACTTATCAAATCAAGCAAGATGAAAGAAAAGCAAACCAAAAGCAAGTATTCACAAATTTTTAATGGGGTCCCTTTATTTCGTGCAAAATCAAGGGGAGTTGTTGGGGTGCAAACAAATAGCGACATACTTGGGCGAACCAATTATCTCAGCAAAATAATTCTGAATCTTAAATAATATAAGAGAAATAATGATAAAGGCCTCTTCAAATGTCAATTTCCCAATTACATAACTTAATCCTTCCATTGGCTTATATATGTAAATATTGAACCAAAACTTTCAAAATCAATCAAACTATCCCGACCATTATCGAAAATATTATAAAGATAAATGATTATTCTACAAATGCAGAAAGAAAATTTTCCAAGGAATCAGTTTCTCTTAACCAAAAGAAGTCAAAGAACACGTAGTATATAGGTATGACCTCAATACAACAGGATAAACCTATTAACCTCACTCAGATGCTTTTATCCCATCCACTAGATATAGATAATATTTTTTTTTGGACATAATAAATAAAGACATTAACTGAAGATTACTACCTTGGCTTGGTAACCAGATGTTGGCAGCATCATTCACAAGAACTACCGAAAAATGAAAAGGTCGGCTTGTGATGAGATCTCCTTTCTCCTAATCAAATGACTAAGATCCATCACCTTGGCTTGGTAACTAGACGCAGTAATGTCACTTCAATAGAGCTTATGATCATGATGGGTCGGCTCGTGATGAGAACTCCCGTTCTTTAGTTAATTCCTTATATTTTATTAATGTTATGTACAATGAATAATATTAAGGTTATTTTTAATCTCAAGAGAGATTACTTAGTGGATGGGGAAGCAGATCCAAATGGCCCACTAAAGAGCAAAGGATGGTGTAAAAATTCTAAAAGTTAACTTATGATTCCTGACTTACTTCAATCTAGGAAAAATGATTCCTTTGAAAAAAAACTTATCTACATTGTAACATCATTTTGAAAGATAAAGATCCTAGATAATAGCCGAGTAACTCAATCAATCCATCAATATGATCCATAATAATTTTTTAAAGCCAAGACTAATCTCACTATGGTTAGAATCTTGACAAAAGAAGAGTGTATTTATAATGATGTCCCTTTAACAAAAAATGATTTCAATCAAATACTTGATAGAAATACATGGTTTTGATCACCATATGGTAAAATTAGTTTACCCCCTTTTTGGAAAACAAGCAAACTGAAAAAGCAAATCATAGGAAACTTGAAAAATAAAACCAATAAAAGCAAGAAATATAAAATGGCTATATGCAAATACGAAAATAAAAAGTTCAGCCATGAATATATTAACATCTTAAGTGGAGAAACATGAAATAGCTATATCACAAATGAAAAGAGAGAATTAGTTTCTACAAGATGAAAAATATGTTTCTCTATAATTTGCGACATAAGGATTTGCTAAAAATAAGCAAGATGTTTTAATAAGTTAGGCTGCTCTTATTAATAAGCAAAAGAAAACAAACCAAAAATAAACAAATATAAACTTAATCTTAATTACATATGCAGTTACAACACAAAAGATTTTGGTATTAATGTGCGACAACATTCTTCGTTTTCTTAAAAGTTCTTGCTTATGATAATAAGAATGTATAAAACATTTTCCCAATTAAGTTGAAAAAGTAAAAGATATATGAATTAAAAATAACATTTTTAGATAAATATAACTAAAAGCAAGAGAGTCAAAGGTAAAGAAAACATCCCTGAATGTATTGATAAGTGTCACCACTTGAGATTGAAATTGGCATTATCTTCATAACTGCATTTATTCAAAACAAAACAAGAAAGGGTAAAAATGAAGAAAAACTAATCTAAACCTAAGCCTAACTATGTACAAGAGAAACTATGTACAAGAGAAATGAATTGTAATGAAAATTAAGTAAAGTGAAATAGCCAATGAAGCCATCGTAGCATTTGTAATCCTACAAAATAAAACATGTCAAATATTAGTAATATGAATTGAAATGATTCATATCGAAGAATAGAAAGTATTAAATTTGTATCTACAAAAGGAAGAAAAATAGGACATGGAAACCTTTTAACATATGATCCTTCCAACCAAAAATAAATTGAATCATAAAAAGAAGATTGGAGGAGATCTACAACTTGTGAATATTCAATGGAGTGTGTGATAAAACATTCATCATGATAGTAATAAAAAAGCGGCATGTCGAGATTACGATCAATGGTTTCAAGGGAAGTTAAAGTAGAGGATATCTTTTGTAAGGAAACATCGTCATCATAAAATTGAAAATCAAATTTTGACATTACCTTAGAATGGTAACTTTCTTTTTTAAATTCATGAGATTTTGATGACTCAATTATTTTATAATTCAAAAGATTAGTATCTCCAAAATCTAAAAGATTATGGGAAATTGTTTTATATTCTAACTTAAATCCTTTCATATTATCATATGCATGAGATTCATGAGCTATATTCATAAAATTATTTTCATATTCAATATCTTGAATAGAAATATTTTCTTCATATTTATACAACAAATCACTTCGCATTAAGATAGGGGTTGGCCATAGTGGAGAATTTGTTTGTATATTAGTATCATGACATGAACAATAATAAGTAAATAGATCTAGATATAAAGCATGATAACTTTTCAAATGTTGAAAATTAGATGTTCCCCTTTTTATAGGACAATCTTGATTAACTGATTCAAGAGAAAAATCATTGTCCATATTCTGATTTGTTGATATATTTTGTGAAGGAATGAGATAATTTTGTTCAATTTGAGAAGAAGAAAATGCAAAATCATGATTTATGCAATTATCATTCAAAGATTCGGTTTTAGGTCCTAAAATAATCGATTCCTTTTTGATGACAATTGTTTGAACAAGAGAATGATTTTTAAATGTAAGTGTTGAATCAAATTATTTTGTTCTAGAAATTGTATATTAGAAGATCCTAATATTTGTTGATGTTCAACAATTTCAGTGTCGGAATTTGGATGAATAATATTAGACCTTGAATTAATATTCACTGATGAAGTGATACAACCATTAATATGTATATTATCAATTTCAAAATTATCATTATTTACTTGATCATGTAAATTTGAATGAGAATCAAGATATAAAAATAAATCTGTTATTTCTTCTGTAGAAAGTTGATCTTTCTCATGGAATCTAAAATGAATTGACATAAATCTTGAAAAGAAAGTACTAGTAGATTCACCTTCTTGTTTGCGAAGATTTTCAATCTCATACCTTAACTTTTGATAATTATAATCCTCATGCGCATCAATAAACAACTCCATGAAAGGTTTCCATGAATGAATGGATTTAGCTGGTAAAATTTTGAACCAGCCTCAGATTCTCCTTTTGAAAGTGATAGTAAAAAGCCTGCAAATCCTGTTCTCACAAACTATACGATCATGGTTACAAATAAATATAAATTCAGTGAGATGTTTCAAAGCAGTCATTTTACCTTCTCCATAAAAACTTAACCTTTGTAAGAGATTTACTGCACTTTCAGAAATACCTCCAGCAGGCCTAGGCATGCTGAAAGCATGTTCTAAAACAATAATAGGAGCCATTTTAAATAGATCAAAATTTAAAAAGAAATAGCTCAAAAGGGCTTACTTGCCGATCGGCCCTCCTTCTAGCGCCATTTATTGGCTTGATTTTCTGACCTAGGCCAACTACAGAGATTATCCCCACACAAGTTGCTTAGAACAATTCCCGGTGTGTTTGGAATAGAAAAACCTCACGGGGTATAAGTCCCGCTACCTTTATGATTTGCTCTTAGGAAGAGAGTCTCACAAAAATATTAAAGATCTCAAAAATGTTAAAGATCTTAAAAATGTTAAAGATCTATTTATATTTCTAAGTCCTTAAAGAAGTAAGACCTATTTATGAGATTTTAAAGAAATTCTAACTCAATATCTAACTTACACCTATCTAGAAACTACTAAAACAAAAATGTATTTATCAATCAAAACTAACAAGCTACAAAATTCCTATCTTGGCCAGAAGCGTGATTAAGATGAGCATCTGATGTATGAAAGAATAATTATATTACTATTTATTTGAATAAAATCAAACAAGCAATAGTATATTGAGCACATCAATATGATAGAGTCAAAATAAAACTATTTTATTATCCATTTATTGTTTATACATCAAATTCACTATCATTCCATTTAATTGAAATAAGAATTTGAATAATGAGTAAAAGAAAAATATTTATTAGATTCAAATTCTACTGTATGCATAGAAAAATCTTACACGATACAGTCAAGTAAATGAAACGAAGGCAGTTCTGATCTCTTCATACTTTGAACTCTTTTCCATAAAAGGTTAAAATAAATTCTCGATACAAATCGAACAGAAATATGGATAGAAGTCTCTCCAGATCTATTTACAAACAAGCATTTCAACAGGAAAAGACCTCTAGAAACATATTCTCTTAGCTCTCTCTCTATGTCAAAGAAACCTTCCCCTCCCATGTCTCAGTCGAATTAACTCTGCTTAAATAGACAGAAGACCTCATAACAATTTCCAAAAATTGCTCTTACTGCTGGATGCAATCGAAATTTTCTAGAAAATATTCTCTATTCAGGCATGAATTTCTCCTAACCTATTGAGAGATCCTTAAAATCGTTCATAGTTAGGGGTAAAATACCCCATTTCTGAAGTGGGTTTTCGACGGTTTTTTCAGAGTCCTTTTGATTTGCCCAAAATACTCCACGCAAAAAGGCCTCTCCCTGCTGGTGCGCAATGGACAGTTACAGATCATCTATGTGGAGATTTACATTGGTGAATTTGTATCTTATTGATGAAGGATATCCATGCAACGAATACCTACGCATTCATAAGAAATATAACGTAAATTAAAGGGAAATTCATTCATTAAGAAATTCATTGCAAGGGTCAAAGAATTTTCCTAGCAAATCGAGTTGAAATATTAGAGTTTGTTTAGCCAAACATGCTGATAGTCAAATATCTCTGCTATTTTGGTGCATAAGAGAACATGTAATTCTTCTCTGTAACAAGTTAATATAATCTGGTACCCTATGATCTCATGGCAATATGCAACAATATAATGGTGATTTGTTGTAACTATAATCCTAATTTTCAGCCTATTAATTATTTGATCTCTATCGTAAAACAATCATTTACTTTTATTTTCATTCGTTATCATTTTGCTGATGAAATGAAGACACGCAGGAAAACTCTGGATGATTTGGTGCATCTTTTATTGCAATGTTCTCTGAATTCTCGAATAGTTAGTTACAACCAATTTTGATTTTGTTAAACGTGAAAATATCTCAAAGTTGAGCTGACAATTATCACACAATGAGAACATTTATTGCCCAATCAATGATAACTTGGTGATAGATTTATTTTGGTAGATTCTGTGTGATTTGACAGGATTGGTGGATCTTAACTCTTTGGCATGATTTTTCTTTTACTGGTGAGTTAAATTGTTAACATATGGATTCTTATGTATGTGTTTAAGAGTTGAATGAAATCTAGCCATTTACCCTTACGATCATTGCTCCTGGTATTATTATATTTTCAAGATAAGAACAAAACGTAAAAAGTGTGACATTATTTCCCTACACCATGGACTGATCTTTTCAAATGTTGCGTGACAATGAAAATAGTATTGTTAGTAGAAAACTTCAATACAGAGATAACATAACATTTTATACTCCTGCAAAAACGACATTCAATGATAATTTTTTAAGTTGAACCTTATTGCTTAGCTTCGTCCATATCTAAGTTTAATTTGGACCAATCCATATGCATTTAATACAACCCCTGGTGATCTCTATTATGAGACATGCATTCAAAACTTCAAAAGAATGATGGAGTATTCAACATAGATTCAAAACATGCATTTAATATAATTATTATCTACTTGAAAATGTATGCAATTGATAACTCATTTGCTAACAATGCAAAATTAATAAAATGAATAGAGCAAGCAACATGTATTTAAGAATCTAATGACAACCTTCATTTGTAAAGATTATTTAAAAGAAAATATATTTAAACTTTTGTTTATTTTCTTATTTCATTTTAACAAATGAAAGAAACATAAATGGAAATTTCAATGTTTCACGATTTCAAACGATCATTAAAAAGAACTACATGAAAGATTATATTTATGAGGGGTAACGTTTGGTAGAGTGATCAAAACAAACTTAGTTATTAATAAAAATGTGATATTAATTTTTTTTAATCACTTTAAAACGACCAATAAAATGTATATTATTATAGATTCTCATTATAATATTTTTCTTATGTGCAATATTTTGAATGAGTATTTGAAAAGTAAAGGCTAAGAAAATTTTGAGAGCTTGAAAGGGTACAAATTTATTAATAATCTTCAAAGAGTGTGGTTTTTACGATGTGAACTCAATCAGCTCTAATAAGCCCAAATTGAATTATTTTAAAATATTGATGAAATTTTCACTTAACCAATAAAGCAATGAAGGTGTAAACTTTGCAAGTCTACTGAAGCATCACGTCAATCCAATTTGCAATCAAACAATCTAAAATGTTAATGCGCGAGTATCATCAAGCAACCAAAACAATATAAAACTCAAGCGACTAAGACAAACCTCATTACCAAATCCTTGTTTAATAGAAACCAAGTCAAAGAATGTATAATGCAAAGAATGAGGGATCGTAGAAACATAACCATGAAATCACTTATCAAATCAAGCAAGATGAAATAAAAGAAAACCAAAATCAAGTATTCACAAATTTTTATTAGGGTCCCTTTATTTTGTGAAAAATCAAGGGGATTTGTTGGGGTGCCAACAGGCAGAAAGTTCGTCTTCCATTTATTTGTTTGCTTCTGCGCGGGTGATAACCATAACCAAGAGTTTTTTTTGGGGGAATGGGTAGAAAAACAAAAACATAATTTTTTTTAGAAAATGAAAATTTGGACTTGGGAAAAACTGTGATGGGTAATTGGGATTTGACTATGTTTTGGACACTTTTTGAGAGACAGGGAAGCAAAAAATGGGGATTTCAAAAGCAGGGTGAAAGAATGAGAAAAATTTGTCAAAGGGAAATAAGAAATCGGAAATAGGAAATGAACACTAAGGAAAAATATGAAGGCGATTGGGTGAGAATTGGAGAAGTTATGGAAAACCCTAAAAATAGACAAATGTGGGATTTTTGGCTTTAGAAAGTGGAATTTGGGATAAAGTCGTCAAGGAAGGAAATACACTGAATGGAATTTCATGGGTTCTAGTGAATTTTCAATGGAAACAAAGCTAAAGCAAAGAAGATATGACGAAAAAAATATAGTTTTTTATGGAATTGATGTGTGACGGCTCTGGACAGATGCAATATGCTATTTATCAATTGCAATAGATATGGAACCTGTTAGCACTGTTTTTGTGCTAAGAAGCTGGTAAGGAATTAGGCCAGTGAAAGGAGGAATAAGGTCTAAACATTTATTATCATAGGACCCTAAAGGATGTTAATGAGGTTTTGCAGGTATCTTGGAGGATCATTTCTAAGTCACGAAATGCATGTAAGTGAAAAATCAGTTCAAGTGGAGAAGTTCAATGGCTGTTAAATATTTCACCAAGATAATATGTACATACTTGAGGAATTTTGGTAAGGGCAGAGAACAGGTTAACTTGCAGAAAAAATTAGCCACTAGATGAATAGATGAAGATATATCTACGACCCTAAAGATTCTCAATGTTTTAACATGCAAGGAGGGATAAATTTCTCAAAATTGAAAAATAGATGGGACGCCACACATTCTAATGGTGAAGATCTAGGATGGAATAAGATCCACGGTGGAAATTAATTTCGATAGTTCAACCTGCACGGAGTAAGGAACTTTTCGCATTCACGGAATTGCTTAAAGGTATGCATTTTTCAACGGAGGAGATCTAATCAGAGAATGGATCTACGAGAAATGATGATAATGAAAATCCAACATGCACAGATACAACAAAATATCTAGCTCCACTGAATCATGTAGAGTCCATAAGTTTCAACGGCCCAGATTACCCTTGGTCTCAGATCTACACCAGAGATGGATTCCGCTGGTTAAAGTTGCACGCCACGATCAACTTTTGAAATCGGTAGAATTTGGTAAGGGCTGCAGGTTTCAACGGACCAGATATACGCCCTCTCACGATCTACAACGAAGGTTAATTACTCTCCCACAACATGCACACAAATAATCTTTCCCTCAGATCAACGGAATTTGGTAGGGGCCACAGGTTTTGATGGTCAGGATCAGCTCCCAATCTTAGATCTACGGTGATGATGGATTTCGTTGATGCAAGGTGCATGACAAATATTAATGGTCAGATTCAACGAAATGTGGTGGGAGCTGCATGATCCAATGACCACGATGAAGATATAGTTAAGATCGATGGTGGAGGCATATTCCGCTGAGGAAAGCTGGAAGAAAATTAAGGAGGACGATATAATAGAAAAAATATAGATGGGGTCGAAAGAAAGTAGGATCGACGGTTCAAGATGGAGGAAGAAAAAAAAATGGAGGAGATATTGTATCCACTAAAAAGGTGTGAGAGGAATAGTGGAGGGGGATAATATAAAGGATATACACATGAGAATTTAGGTCAATTGTATTTTACAGTGCGTTGGAAAGCGAGAGAAAGATTGTGTAGAAAGGGGCCAGCTAGGACAAACCCCATTAGCCTAATTTTCAAAGGACTAGGTAGGCCACGTTTCTCCATTACACAATGTATATAAGATGGCTGAGGTAGAAGGGTTAGCTGACCAAAACTTGGAATACCAAAAAATCAAAGAAATCTTTGAAGACAAAGATTCTAATATTTTAGACACCATACTACTGAATGGACCCATAGAAACTGTGAAGAACAAAATGAATCTACTTAGGGACTAGGGAACTAATGTGCATGGTGTCTACACGTAATTTTTCCATCTGTTTTCCACTGACCAAACCCTGAATTGCCTCGATTTCATCGATTGGTGCGCCGCTAGATACTCTGGTTCTAAGAAGGTAATCGTGGACACTTGTAGGTCTAAAATACTTTTCCTGACCATCCTCCTCATCATTAGGAACACATTCTTTGTTCTAGTAGAGTTTAGTCAGAAAGCTAAAGAATACAGTGAAGAAATCATTATGCAGTGTTTTAGAGAGGCAATTGTGGAAAATAAAGAGGCATTCTTTAAATCCCATTTCAAACTTGATACTCAGCTAAAAAATTATTCTTACCATGTATATGCTGGTGAATTCAATGAAGAAACACAGTGCTTCACAACCCTCCCGTGTCAGGTTTTAGAAATAGATACCGACAAATATGTCACAGAGCCCATGATGAGTTTGTTTTTTTACCTCGAGTACCTGCCTAGTCGACTTAGAGGAGCGCAACCAGTCACTCCAAGTTTCTTGTATCAAGTTTGACGAGTTCCTAGCTGTGAATATTCACTCTCAGCTAGTGGATTTCCCTAAGACAAGAACCTTTAGATTTCATTCCTACTTGTTGAGAATGTTCTTATCTTTCAATGAAGAAAACCTTCAACTTCCGGAAATGATGATCACAGAGGAAATCAACAATGATTATACCAAATTCATGAAATTTTTGATGGTAGGAGTGTATGGTGACTTCTTCCAAAGGAAACTACCCAAGGTGTTACCTGAGATGAAGGAATACTTACAACCCTCCCTTGACAAGAGGATTGGAGAATGGTTCTTGTCAAAACAAGGTACAATAATCAGGCTATACAGATTTTTCCACCAACCTTATAGACTGCCTGCCTTTTTGACTCTAAGGGCGTTCACATTAGAACTAATCAGACAGAGGATGATAGTGGAAAATCAACACTTCCTGAGTTCAGGAATCCTTCAGAGATAAATTTTCCTTGGGGCATATTCCCATTTCTCATAAAAAACAAGACTGCTCTCCCACTAGTAGAGAGTCTGCTTATAGAGTTGGGGTTCCCTACGAAGGCTTCCATCAATTATGATCCCCATCACATCATCTCAAATAGAATCTAAGCCAAAAAAAACAATCCTTTTGAGAAGCACGAGCTGGCAGGCCTTCTTGACGCTGCAAATTGGTCAGACTACCCCCAGAAGAGACAGGGAGATGATGGTATGAAAGAGGACTCTACTTCTCCAACTCATGGAAGAAATTCACCTCCACCTAACACTTAAAGCTTGGTCCCATTAGCAGAGAAGGTCACACCTTTGGCTAGTGTCTCTAAGCATTCCAACAAGAGGGACTTCTCTGATGTCATGGACATAGAGGAGGAGGACACAACCAACACACCTAAGAAGTAGAAGTTGGATGATGCAGGGAAACAGGTACATGAAGTTGGTGGAAAAGGAAAGAAGAAGCAAGTAAAGGTTAAAGGAAATGCCTTTGAGGTTCAAGAATATGAATTTTACCAGACACTAGAAGGCTCAACAAACAGATCCAAGACTGAGCTATTGGAAAAATACAAAGAAAATAAGGACATCACCATGAATGAATATCTTAAGTTGTCCGTAGAGGTAAGGAAATATTGTGGGAAGGAGGTATCTCTGGTTTCTATCAGAGATCACAAGAATAATACACTGAATATTTCTATAGCCTCTAGGAACAGAGTAGCTGAGATGAGGAATAATCTGGATGACATCCGTGTACTAGATATGATACACCTCCATAAGTAGACTGGGGACATCATCCATAGTGATTTTCTAAAGTCAACTCGCAGGATATCCAAACTGTAGACTATAAAGAGTAGAGTTGAAAACCAATTGAGACAAGAGAAGGTAGAGAATAGGGCCCACCAAGATTAGATCAAGATGCTTCAAACAAACTTGTTGGTGGATGAAATCCAAGCTGATAAAGGGGCTGGAACACAAAGGTTGTTAAAGGAGAAAGAATATACCATTCAGCTGCTAAAGAAAAAGATGAAGATTCCATACTCTTAGTTGATCTAAGATTTAGATCTACAAAAGGATAAAGAGAGATTGAATGGTAAGCTTATAGACTGCGAATCCCAAATATTGAATTTCATAGAGAAAGAGAAGAAATGGCAGAAGGATATGACCCTCATAGTGGAGAGTGAGAAGGCCCTTAAGGCCAAAGCTTATAATATGGAGGAAAGGTTACAAGAGAAGGATAAAGAACTCAAAAATGTGATCACCCCCCCTGTTGGAATATATTAAACCCACTCATAACTTAGGATAAACTAATTAATCATTATTTGATTAATTATTCACCCACTAGCTTAATTAGTTGGCATCCACTTGCACCTTAAAGTCAATACATGCCATCTATATCCAAGGAATGCTTTATTTCTAATTCTGGGTTGATATTGACCACCTTTTTACCATCCAAAATTAGTATACAACACATTACAACCGATTCTTCTTTATTAATCTTTTCCAGCTTTTCTGTGGATAAGGTAAAGCTGGTCAAACTAGGAAACTGGGTCCTTTTGTTTCCAACCCATACTTATGAATTTTTCTCCATTTTCTATTATTAGCATGTATTTCCATCTCCCTTGAAAACTCACTCAATATTTTTCCAATTCATGATGTCCTTGATAGATTTGGGAAGTGTTTTAGCCACCTATGGGGGTTTGCTATATTTTGGCAAGTCAACCTTTTTGAGCTTTATGAGTTGTCTCCATACAACTAGATTTTACTATGAGGGATGTACTATATATGTAAACTATTATTCATCATTATTTAATGGAAGGATACACACCAATATTCATCTCTTCATTCATGTGATTCAGTCTCTTTTCTTCTCTCTATTTTTCCTGTGTATGCTTGTGAGAATTCTTAGTAGTAAGATCTATTTATTGCGCTTCTTCTTAGCATCATTGCTCATAGAATTGATATATTATTTCTACATGGTATCAGAGTAGCAATATTGATCAATTACTACAGAGTTGAGGAGCGTATCCAATCTCCTATCCCTCTCTGAAGAAGAGCTTGTCTAGCTTACACGATTTTCTCCTAGTTTTGTTTTGCAGGTTGCAGAGAGTATATCCTAGAGCATATAAACAAATTCAATATGGATTCAAAATTTACTCTACTATCTCCTTTCAGCTATGCTGATTGGAAGCCCCAGATGAGCGCATACTTGAAGAGGCCGTGTCTCTTCAATGTCTCCATTGGTGCATTGAATGAACCTGAGTCTTATGAAGAGAAGATTGATTAGCTTAATAATTGTGATAGAGATTATGGAATTATGTGTTTGGGAATTTCTCCAAATATAAATAATCTCATAGATTCTAATGAGTATCCATTTGAGCTTTGGAAGAATTTGGACAAAGCTTTTGGTTTGCAAGAAATAGAAGATGAAGCATGGAGCAAACCCAAAATCTCCTCTTATTATATCTCTCAAGATTTATTTGCCTCTACATTATATGATGAATTTGATCATGATGAATAAGTTTCTCATACAGTTCATGTTGCTTCTACTCTCCTTGATTCAAATTCTTCTTCCTTCAATGAAGAAGCAAATATTGAAGAGCCATATTTTTCTGTGTCTCTTGAAGGTGATTTTTGTTCTTGTGATACTATTGATGAAAAAGAAGTAACATATGGAGCTTCTATTGATATTTATGACGATCCTATCACCCATTCATTATTATCTATATCTCATATCTTAGATTCCGATATCTATCTGCCTGACTCTTCACACTTTGTGCATACCTCTCTCATTGATGGTGTGCAACCCAATGATTTTCAGGATGTTTGCTTAGCCAAATCAAGCCTTATTTGTGTCATACCGCTTACCTTAATTTATCTCATGTGATTCAGCATATCCTCCTTTGTTCTTGGCATCAATACTTAGAGTCTCCTTGAAGATTGTGAACATCTCATTCTTTCCTCCTTTCATACAAAGGATTCATTACCAGTGTATTCCCATGAGTCTACATATATGCTTATATGTGACCCTTTGGATTCTGATTTAGAATCATATTTGCAGGTTGATACACATATCATACCACCATACATACCATCTACCATACCTCTGAATAATCCTAAGACTATACAAATCCCAAGTTCACTAGTTGATTCCTCATTGGTCTCTGATGCAATGATATTTATCTTACATGGTTTGAAGTCTTTCCGATCTTTCAGTGGCTGGTTATCCATGAAATTAATCATATTTGGACTGATATTAAATATGTTTTGATCTATTCTAAGCACTTATGGTTCAGATATTATGCCCAACCATCATTCCAATTTTTACACCTATCAGTTTTCCCCAGTTGCTCATAGTTTTCCTAGTCTAGCCCTATATCCTCATGGAGCCGCTAAAGCCTTTGTATTTGTTGTTCCATATGCTAATGTTTCTGGTATATCATAGTTTTATCTGCCTCATATCAGATCTGGAAAGGTGCTACATCATATTGGAATATTGATATGTGATTCACATCACAATTTTGCAGCTATTCAGGGAATTGAGTGTGAAATAAATTGTCTTAATTTTTGTACTCTTTGGGAAGGAGTATGCATAGATCTCTTTTCCATTTCAGATTATGTTTGCATATCAAAGTTTGAAAGAAGCAAGAATAATTCAGATAATTCTCCTACTTCATCAGTTGATGAGGTACAAAGAGTCTCTCATCTTCTTTCTTCCAGGTCCTACACTCTAGCGCATGATCATGGAGTTCATGATTTATTCAACAAGTCTTCCATCTAGAAGCAGTTCATTCAGCTCATTCAAGTGAAGCTAAACAAATGTTGAAGACATATTATTTCAAATTTTGTGCCTTGTTCTTTCTTGAGGGAGGATTTTCCCCATGTGGTTTTGCCTCTTTCCACACTTTTCTGGACTTAATAATTTTTAAAGGGTGACCATAGCCTTGTTGTTTGGCCCTATATGCATCCATATGCATCTACATTTTTGACATACCATCATAAATTCAGACTTATAGGGGGGTGTTGGAATATATTAAACCCACTCATAACTTAGGATAAACTAATTAATCATTATTTGATTAATTATTCACCCACTAGCTTAATTAGTTGGCATCCACTTGCAACTTGAAGTCAATACATGCCATATATATCCCAGGAATAATTTATTTTTGATTCCGGGTTGATCTTGAGCACCTTTTGACCATCCAGAATTAGTATACAACACATTACATCAAATTCTTCTTTATTAATCTTTTCCAACTTTTCTGTGGATAAGGTAAAGCTAGTTAAACTAGGAAACTGAGTCCTTTTGTTGCCAACCCATCCTTCATGACTTTTTCTCCATTTTCTAGGATTAGAATTTTTTCCATCTCTCTTGAAAAATCACTCATGATTTTTCCAATTCATGAGGTCCTTGATAGATTTGGGAAGTTCTTTAGCCACCTATGGGGGTTTGCTATATTTTGGTAAGTCAGCCTTTTTGAGATTTATGAGTTGTTTCCATACAAATCAATTTTACTATGAGGGATGTACTATTTATGTACACTATTATTCATCATTATTCAATGGAAGGATACACACCGATATTCATCTCTTGATTCATGTTATTCAGTCTCTTTTCTTCTCTCTATTTTTCCTGTGTATGCTTGTGAGAATTCTTAGTAGCAAGATCTATTTCTTTTTCTTCTTCTTAGAATCATTGCTCATAACATTGATCTATTATTTATACACCCCCTACCACTGAACCTAGTGAGTTCTCCATTGTTTAAGCCCTAGCATAGGTAAGTTTGAAGGAGTTGGAGATGACAGGGTTGAAGCACCAGAATAAGAACCTGGAGGGATTGGTAGTGGAGAAAGAACATGAAATAAAGAGTTGGGAAGCAAATTGTACAGAATTACAATGTAAGAATGAGAAATTGGTAAAGCAGGTCAAAGTGCAACTACCAATGCAAGGAGCTAAACACATAATAAGGGATTCACTCATATCAGAGGATACTAAATTAAGGCCTTACCTGGATTATATATTGGACAAAGAAAGGGATATGGGTGAATCCGCGGACCTGGGTAACACTTTTTGGCAAGCGCATTTCAACAAAAACAGAAAAATGCACCTCGGTCGAGGGCTTGTTAAACCCTCAACCGAGGTCTTAATATCTCGACCGAGGTTTTATCAAGCCCTCGACCGAGGTTTTGTTCAGCCCTCGACCGAGGTATTTAAATACCTCGGTCGAGGTTTTTTTCGGTCAAGGGATTTACAAACCCTCGGTCGAGGTTTTTTTAAGACCTCGACCGAGGTATTTAAATACCTTGGTCGAGGTTCATACCTTGGTCGAGGGCTTAAGAAAATAGACTTAGCCCACATTCAAAAAAATGAAAAATTTTCTATGCCTTGCAGAGGTGTACACCCTGCCATTCC